>OZ018402.1:40095902-40612254 GCA_963969585.1 Drosophila helvetica | reverse complement strand
AAAGACTAAACTGTGTATAAATGAAAAAAAAGTGCGTTAGTTGTTTTAAAACAAATCACAAAACAAATGCATGACCCGGTCGAACCTGCCTCAAGTGCGACAAGAAGCACAACACGAAGCTGCATCTGGAGACAGCATCATTCGCAACCACAGAACCAAAGGCACCAATGGTTTGTGCAGCAAGTAACAATAATTACAACCTACTGGCCACAGCAAGAGTGGCAGTAGAAGCCACTAACGGACAGGTTACTAGCTTCAAAGAACTGCTAGCCTCGGGATCACAAATAAATTTTATCACTGAACGAATGGCATCAATGTTGTCGCTCAAACTTTATGACACAACATTGCGCATCGAAGGAATTGGAGGTCAATCAAAGACCAGCAGAGTACAAGTAAATGTGCTTATAAAATCCCTTCACAGCGGTCTCACGCAAAGAATTGAAGCGTTTTCACTGCCTCAAATAAAAGCAGATCAACCAGACCAGGAACTCGATTCGGTGAACTTGAACGTACCAAGCGAATTCCTACTGGCAGACCCGAACTTCGAAATATACCGAAGGAAATATCGACATGCTGATTGGAGTAGAGCATTATTATTCCGTCTTGCTCCCAAATCAACATTGCCTTAAGATAAGAGACCCGTTGATGCAAAATACAAAATTGGGATGGATTGTGGCAGGAAAAATGAAGTCTCTCTACAGTTCTCCGCCAATTTGTGAAACGGGAATTAACGAAGTCATAGATCAATTCTGGACTATAGATAACCTTGAGATCGGCGAAAAACCACGCACACCAATCGCAGCACAGTGTGAAGCACATTTCATAGAAAATTTACAAACGGCAACTGATGGCCGGTTTATAGTGAATCTCCCATTTTCCGAACACTCTTCAGCCCCAGGGGGTCTTTGAAAATTGCAACTAAAATATTCTTGGCACTAGAGCGACGGACTTCACCAGACACTTGGAAGAGCTATGTGGAGTTCATGAAAGAATAAGAAGATCTAAGCCACATGAAGATGGTCCCATCATTATATGTTCCAAAAAGGCATTCCTTCATATCACTGTAAACTCAAACCTGAAAGTACAACAACAAAGCAACGAGTAGTATTTGGATGTATCATGCAAATCTGCAAGCGGAAAATCCCTAAACGATATTCTGCACACTGGACCCACAGTTCAGTGTGAATTTCTGTCCATTCTATTACGGTTTCGGACTCATAAATACGTATTCACACATAGAGAAGATGTACCGACAAGTGTGGATAAGTCCGGAGGATAAATTCCATCAGATGATCGTCAGGAGAAACAATGCAGCTGAGGACATCAAGTACTATCGGCAAAAAACGGTCACATACGGCAGACAGCTATTCCGTTTCTGGCAACCAAATGTCTGGATCACTTGGCAATACAAAACAAGGACAGATTACCAGATTACCCGCGGATTTAAGAGCCGGAAATGGTGCTCCAACAATGAGCAACTTCTTCAAGGAATCCCCAAAGAGGACATTGTAAGCGATGTCAAACTGGGGGAGACACTAGATCACTACAGCGTGAAAACTCTCGGTCTCATCTGGATGCCAAAGAAGGATCAACTGCGCGGAAGAACTCAAAATACCCAAGCTGCACCCATCACAAAACGAGTGGTATGCTCCGAGCTAGCCCAAATCTTTGACCCATTAGGACTTTTGGACCAGTAGTGATCAAAGCCAAGATCTTCATGCAACAGCTCTGGGAGTTTAAGCTGGACTGGGATCACGAATTCCCACTACAGCTTCAAAACAAATGTAAAGAGTACCGTGAAGACCTAAAAGCATTGAACGAGATGTAGATTCCACGACATATCTACTATGGCAAGATTCCAGTTACTTTTCTAGAGGCATCAGGACGAGCCTTTGACGCAGCAATGTACGCACGTGCTACGTACAAAAACAACTTGATAGGATTGGTGATTGGTGAACCATTGACAACACCACCTGACGTCGCATGGCCAATATGTCGCATCATAAAACAGCATCAGGCGTATACAAGCGTTCCATCACTTGTCTAGGGCCGCTATTTCCAGAAGACGTTGCGATCAAACGCTCCAACACCGTCATCAACGACATTGCAAGGCCGGATAAGCCACTACCAGAGCGCAGAAAAGCAGCTGAATCTTCACTACTATTGACATTGCTAGTGATACTTCTCATACTTCCATTAGCACTGTCACAGTCAATAAATGTGACACAATTTACGAACAAGCCTGGAATATTCTATGAGAAAATGGAACCTCAAGAATGACAACGTCTGAATGGACCATGATCGTATACTATGACTTGGATCCATATTGGAAATATATGCAAGTAATGTCCGCCAGGGCTGGCACAAACCCTCTAGCTAAACCCTCCCCGTGGGTGTCAGCTGGGCAATGGGATTTGAATTATCCCGGACAAGGGTAATGCATTGTCACTTGCTCTGTCCGAGGCAATACAGTGTCTAGCTAACGCCTAGTATCCAGCACCGCGGAAATGAAAAATTACTGCCAAACTCCATATAAAATAAACTGTGGCTGGAATTTTTCGGTTCCGTTTTCCTGGCCTCAGTATCCAGCAAGCTGAACGAAATCCATAGGTTCTTATCGATAGTTAGCATATCGATACGATTGTGGACTCAGAGATCAGCTGGTATTCCCGCCAGTAAAATATATGCGCCTATTATTACTGAAGTGAATGTGAAAGATGGAGTCAAATACTGTTCGAACAACAAACAAGAAATATGCAAATTTTCAAAGTGAAGAGATGATTGTTTTAATAAAAGCAGTTGAGGCAAGGCAATTTCTTTGGCGGATTACGAAAAATAAGCATTTTGCCATTTTGGTGCCTCGGTCTTCGTTGTACTTCCCACTATATTTCGTTTGCAACAATATATGCCGCCCCCAACACAATAAATTCGTGGTCAGAGTCAAGTTTTCTCCTTTTTCAATTTGAATTGAACATTTGGCGCTGTTTACAAAACACAGCGTATTCATAAGAGTGACCGACCTTTTTTTTAGGTACGTGGTCTCGCTATTTCAGTTTTGTTCCTCACACACGAAATAAATAGCAGATTCCTGGCACTAATTTTCCGCAGTGCTGGATACTAGGCTTAAGGCAATAATTCAGCGTCTCCTCGGTCTCAAGTGGGGGGAGCTTGGTCAGAGCCATGAGTAGAGGTGCCTGGCGGTCAGGCTTAAAAGGTGGCTCTCATCAAACACATTAGCCACGTATGGACCTCGGGCCAATTATGGAGAAGAAGGAGCAAGCACGGGTTGGGATGTCAAACGTCGGTGGGAAGCGTAGCTACTACCACTGGCAAGCAATCCTCTTTGCGTGTCGCCAGCGGTCACACCTCTGACGTATCGGAAGCAGGTCAAGTCAGTTGTAACTCTACTGCCGGAAAAACTCCTCGCTATAGGATGAACTGCGCAGGTGCTATAGTCAAGACATACTCAGACCTGGAGAGCGGGCTATCCATCAGCAAGGCAGAAGAAGAAAGTTTTTAACCAGGTTCCAGCTCCCCGCGTAGGGAAAGGCCGAAGCATTTCAGGGAGGGGATACAGGCTAAAGCGCAATATAAGGCGGCCCTCCGAATACAGGACAGGCTCCAAGGCAAGGCGATTATCTACCAGGAGGAGAAATCTAAGCTAGCTTGCGCTGTGCAAAAGGTAGAGGAAGTCCATCAATACTGCTCGAAGCTGCCCCAAATAACGACATCGACCGGCGATCACGTCAACAAGGTAGAAGAGCTACTATCTACCAAGAGGCAACGCTCGACCGACAATGCCGTCACTCCGTCGAGCAAGCGGCAACGCGGGCCAAAGTAAAACAAAAGTCGAACGCGAAGGTCAGTGAAGAAGTAGCTGTCAATGACAGACGTCATAAGAACGGGAGGATGAAAGCTGCGCAGTGGAAGTTGTTGCACGCGAGTTATGATATATATATATAAGTTGAAGTTGAAGTGTAGTTGTTGGTTGATCTAGGTTAATCCATTCGGTTAAGTTAAGGTTTTAATGAAATGCGACTGTACGTTTTAAGTGTTAAATCCAATCTGATCTTTATTTCTGCTTTTGGTTCTTAGGTCTAATACAAATGCTGACATGCTGAATCTGCTGACATGGAATGTGGCCCACTGATGGAATAAGAGCGGATGTTTGTATGTAGTGTCGTTGGTGTCGGTGGCCGCTACTTTGTTGTAGTACGTTATGGTATCCGCGGGGGTCTGGAAAGGGAAGGCAAAGGGCCGGTGCTGGGGTAGTAACTCCTCCCCCCCAGTCTGAACTACCGACCATAACGGATGGATGGTTGGAGTGAGGGTTAGAGGCGTGGCAGGTGTGATGTCGGTGCTGGTTTTTCTCGATAGGATTATGGTACATATTACGCCCACCAGCATTAGCCCAACTGCAGTATACGTTGCTGTAGTGTGTATCATCGTTCCAATCTGTATGATTTCCAGGTGATTTCCCGATTTTTTTGGATACTCTCCATTTTTAATTCGTGGATCCTCAATTCTTGGGTCATTCTGTTTCGTTTCACCTCATATGTTTGAAAGATTTCTAATTTCCACCCTTCTACGTCCAACTGCTCTTCTGTTTCGTATTTTATATTGTTGACCGCATCGGCTGAAGGTTATGACTGCTGATCCATTGACGATCCTCTCTGGCAATCAGTGTGTACCTTAACGTTTTCACCGTTGAAGATCGCCACGTACCCTTTCTCGGGTTCGAAGATTTCCCTGCGCAATCCAGTGTCCTTCGTCTCACGTAACCGACGGCATCCAAACATGATCCGTTTGAATGTGCATGCATGCCCCTCGCGCCCCCCGCTATCAGCAGCGCTGGGCATATATACATACATATATATTAAATACATAAATGCGGCCGCTCCGCTGCCGGCGTTCCTGGCAGCGCAGCTACGCTGCCCTAAGCTAAGTAGAATTTAAGAAATATACTGAACATTATTCAATAAAGAGAACGTAACTAAGACGGATGTCTTTCAAATTCATATTAGTAGGTTCCATGTAGTATCATGGCGACCGTGACTTAGATTCTAGAGGACCTAGAACCTGCCGACATCTGTCTTGGAATATCCAGTACCAAGGACCAATAACGTGAATGTTGTGAATAAGAGAAAAAAATGAAAAATACTAGTGCAGTGCTCAAAACTCAAATAAACATGAAAAATTAAAATAAAATATTTATGAATGATTGAAAATTCGAGACACAAACCCAAAAACTAGTGCATTGTGTGTGCCAAATATGACAAATATAAAATTAATTAAGAGAAGATAAAGACCTGTAGAGGCACCAACAACGCTACAAAGAGCGTGCATAATCTTAGAAACACCTGTGCGAAGACCAGCACCGGCACCGCCTGAGCCCATAGGCCCGGAAGAAACTAAAGTGCGTGTGGCATATAGGCCACCCCTTGCGAAATCAAGGAAAACAAAATGCGAGGTAGGCAGACCGCCCTCTTCGCCGCCGATGGATAACACTACATTAGAGGAAGCTGCTCCTATCGAGCAAAGGGATGCGCCAAGCCTGCAAGAGGCTTTAGAGCTGTATCCAACCTCGGGACCACGCCCACTCACAATAGCTGAGTACAGGGCACGGCAGAATCTCCCCGCCAAAAAGAAGAAAAAAAGGAGCGGGAAGCGAATCAAGCTTCTTCAACAGAGGAAATTAATAAAAGACCTCATCCATACAACAAAAACGGACCAGGAGCGCCAAAACCTGAATAAAAACCTGGAGAAAATAGAGCAGCAACTTCGCAATGGGCTGCATTAATTAATGTCAATGCCTCAATTGCCTTTACTTTAAGCTCCTACCAAAAAGTCGATGCGTGCAAACGCTGCTTGTGAACACCAACAAGTCGATGCGTGCAAACGCTACTTGTAAAATACTAATTTCTGCTAGGCTTTTACTAAAAACATATGGCTGATATTGTAATTAAATAGAGCAAAACCAATGTAAATCAGCCATATGCCCTAACACATTCTATCTTCAAATTTTCACAAATTTGTTCTTCTAAATTTTGCAATTGTTTTTTTTTTTTAATTTGAAATTGAAATTTGTGTTGATATTGGACCATAAATAAAATTTTGACATTCAATTAATATGAATTAGAGATAACAATATAAGTAACTTATGAAATGATACCAATAATAAGCCATATATAAATGGCATATTGTTTCATAGAAAAACAGGAATTATAACCAACATGGTTAGTTTAGTAGACGTTAATTATAATAAGAAAATTACTATTCGAATAAAGAATAAATAAAATAAAAATTAAACTCAAATTATGGCCACACTAAAAGCGATTAGGAAAGTTTATAATAGGGACCCACATTTTTCAAATATAATTCTACAATTGGTCTCAACGACCCCGAGGAGCATATTAGAGCTCGAATATATGTACATGAGTACATTTCAGTTAGAATTTTCGCCCTTAACAGACTGTTCAAAAACACAAAAAGCAATTGTGTTAACTACCATTCCAGGTATTGTAGTAAAATCAGTAATAAATGAACATTAGATTCTGGGCAGAGTCATTGACTTTGTAGTATTTAAAACTTAAAACCAAAAATGGAATGGAATAAGTTATTGGCTGAATTACAGTAAATAAAGAACTCTAAATAAAACAAAACCTACTGGTTTCTAAATGTATTGAGAAGTCAACACATGGCTTTAGGGTTTAGAATAGAAACACATTTGAAAACAATAAATAACAGTATATCAAATGATAACACTAAAAGAAAGCAAATATTAACATGGAGTGGAGGAATATATGTGCTAAAGTACTGGAACTCAGAGCAGAGTTCTCCAAATCGTACAAAATTCTCACCCACAACGGACCAGCTCAAACGAGCAAAATTAATAAACACACTATTAATTTAGTGACTATTTTTAACGAGATCAGGGAATTATTTCTCGAAAATAAGTAAAAACGAGGGGAAACGTTGTGAGCCGCGTCTACCACCGCGGCTCTACTTTATACCCTGTACTCAGTAAGTATATATGTATGCGAGCTTGTAATAAAAACATTATTACATGTTCGCAAAAGGGTTAGTTTTAGCCAAAAAAGAAAAAAGTAATTAAGTCGAACCTTTTCGGAGATTTTTATATATTAGATGTTTCCATTTTTGTTTACATACGTTTTTTACATCTGTCTTTTCTACATGTCTTTATCTACTTCCTACATATACATACACGGCTGTGTGCGAGAGAGAGAGGGAATGAGTCTGCGCTTGAAAGGCCACTGAAATTTCATTTGTTCCTTCTGACTATACTTATGATCCGATCTGATCCAGATTCAATACTCTGATAGATATGGTCATTTTCTATGATTCAGCGTTTTTGGTTTTCCCGTATCTTCAAAATTGTAGATTTTCGTTTTTTGTGGGGGCGTGGCCAAATTTTAAAACAAACTCGTCTCGGTTTGATATCACAGGAGCTTGGATAGAAAGTTTGGTTGATCTAGCTCTTATAGTCTCTGAGAACTAGGCGTAAAAAAATTCGATCAGGCATAGCGCCTACTCCTGTGTGTGAGAGAGAGCGAGAGGAAACGATGCATTTCGAAATGGTTTTCTTCATTGTGGCTATATTTATGATTCGATCTGATCCAGATTCAACACTCTGAAAGATATTGTCATTCTCTACGATTCTGCGTTTTTAGTTTTCTCGTATCTTTAAAATTGTGCATGCCACAGATTGTCGTTCTTGGAGTGGGCGGAAGGAGGCGGGGCGAAATTTTGAAATGCACTTGTAACAGAGTGATAGGACAGGAGTCTGGATGCAAAATTGTGTTCCTCTAGCTTTTATAGTCTCTGAGCTATAAACGCTAATGAAGACGGACGGACAAGCGGACGGACGGACAGACGGACGGACAGACGGACGGACAGACGGACGGACAGACGGACGGACGGACAGACGGACGGACAGACAGACATAGCTATATCGACTCGGCTATTGATGCTGATCAAGAATATATATACTTTATGGGGTCGGAAACGCTTCCTTCCGGGTATAATTAAATGATCTCCAGTGGACCCAAGCGTCAGACGTTTTTAAACGCCTTCGGGACCAATTAGTACTGTTAAAAATAGGTTCAACCTAGATTTACATCTACCCACTTTGTAAACCAGTGTAGTAACGTTTGTACCTATTTTTAAACCTGGGGAAAGTCCAATAAGTACACGGCGAAAATCTCCAAATACAGCCTATGTCCACATAGTCTCAGAGGATGATTCCACAGTGAACCCCCAAGTACTACTGGTACTTCAATAACATAAATTTCTGCCTCAGGTAACACTCAAGCTAACAAACCCATAACCCCAAGTTCCAACGAACGCAAGAATACCAATATGACGGACTCTTCAGCAAACGCTAGGGCATATATGAAAGAAATTTTATCTACAATCCCTGAATTTGATGGAAAAAAAATCCATCTGCAGAGGTTCGTTACAGCCCTAAAATTAATCGATCTAACGAAAGGACCACACGAGCAAATTGCCGTTGAGGTAGTTAAATCGAAAATAATTGGCATTACACTATACAAAGTAAAAGATGAAACCACCATAAATGCAATTATAAAAAAATTGCAAGACACTTGTCGGTGAATCATCTGATGCCATAAAAATAAAACTTAAAAAAGTACATCAAGGAGGGAAAACTCCAGTACAATTTACAACAGAAATTGATCATTTACAAAAATCGCTAGAAGCCGCGTATATTGATCACTACGCTGAATGAAGCCATATCAAAATATCTCAAATACAGTACAGACACAACTGTTAACGCGAATTCTATCCTGTTCACAAGATAGATTTCGCACAAGCTTGTAATTCATTAATACTTCGTCCGAACAACCTAAGTTATCCGAATAATAGCCAAATTACTTGCGAAAGACATCGCATTACTTAATAAAGAAACCCTTGTCCGAATATTAAGATCAACAAATCGAGTTAAAAAAAAAAGTTCATCTCAATCAAATATAAATCACTATAATATATACAAACAAATTAGCAAAAAAAGGCAAATTAATGTCAAGAAAAACTTATCCAGAACTTTCCACTACTGATCAAACAAAGCTAAAAGAGCTATGCACCAAATATACAGAAGTATTCGGATTTGAAACCGAATCGATAAAAACTATTAATTTGTATACAAAAGAACTAAGATTAAAGGACAAAAATATACAAAACCAGTGTACATAATAAATAAAATTAAAAAAATAGCTCACACTCATAAAAAGAAGTAACAAAACAAGTAGAAGACTCATTCTAGACAAAATAGTGAATCCTCCCATATCAGACTACAACAGTTTATTACTACTTTTACTGAAAAAGATGTACCAGATAGCGATACTAAAAGACGGCGATTAGTTATAGAATAACGTCAATTCAACAAATAGCTCCGATAATTTAAAATCCGAAATAAATTCTAGAATATAACATCTTTTTCAACGAGCAATGCCTCTTATCGATTCACACAATTACTTAAAACTTACAAAAATAGCGCCAAATCATTTCAAGGAACAATCTCTTTTTTTATACCCGGTACACGAAGAGTAAAGGGGTGTATTTGATTTGTTGAAAAAATGTATGTGTGTAACACAGAGAAGGAAGCGTTTCCGAAACCATAAAGTATATATATTCTTGATCAGCATCAATAGCCGAGTCGATATAGCTATGTCTGTCTGTCCGTCCGTCTGTCCGTCCGTCCGTCTTCATTAGCGCCTATAGCTCAAAGACTATAAAAGCTAGAGGAACACAATTTTGTATCCAGACTCCTGTCCTATCACACTGTTACAAGTGTATTTTAAAATTTCGCCCCGCCCCGTTCCGCCCACTCAAAGATCGAAAATCTGTGCCATGCACAATTTTAAAAATACGAGAAAACTAAAAACGCAAAATCATATAAAACGAGGGGGAACGTTGTGAGCCGCGTCTACCGCCGCGGCTCTACTTTATACCCGGTACTCAGTCAGTATATATGTATGTGAGCTTGTAATAAATTACATTATTACATACGGCATATACGGCTCACAACGTTCCTCCTCGTTTTCTGGATTAAACTCTTCACAAGAATTCTTATACATACATGACTTAATAGTCATCGGTTGTTCCGAAAACAATATCATCAAACATTCAACAGATGTTTCCAACTCTGCAAGAAACAAAACTATAAGCAACATTCAGAAAAAGGCTCTTTCTTCAAGCACCATTGAATTTTATTTTCGTGAGTGTATTGATCAAGGTATTTTACCAAATGATAAAACTACAACATCATTGGAAAATACCCAGTCAATATGGACGCAAACAGCGCTAAGCATTTTGTAATTACGGCTGACGTGACGCTAAAATTTGTATTTAAATTATAGTATTCAAGTCTAAGAAAAAGAATACAAGACCTGAAAAATATAACGAATGTTAAACCGCATTAGAATTTTTAAAGAAAGCCGCAATAATCTTCTGGCTACTAAGCAATCTTCAACCATACGTGTATAGTCAAAACTTCAGTTTTAATTCAAATCTATACTTTAAAAAACTCATTTCAATGTTGAATTTATACTTTCAATAACAAACTCCAATTAAATTACCCAGAATGAGACTAGGTCTAAAAGAATATGAGTTTACTGCAAGTTATTTTAAAGTATAAAATTAAATCCATAATATGTTGCAAATGAGTTACTATAAATAACCATCGAAAAAAAAACGAGATTTACGAAATAAAGTCCTGAAGTCACTACCAGGCAACAAAGACATAAAGTAGACAAAATAAACCCTGCGCAGGGAATGAATAAAAAGGATAATTTGCTAATAGCAATTTACTAAAAAGCTTCTAAGCCCACTGTTCACTCGGAGAATTATTCATAAGCAACATGATACATACACACATAACAATGCAGACATATTATATAATACACATGACACTTTTGCGAAAACAACAACTTCACCCGGTCAACAGGAAATATGACGACTCAGCATTATAGCTGAGTCAACAATAAACCGCCTCGGCAGCGAATTCTGCTGACAATGCGATCATTCCTCAGAAGCCAAAACACTGGTGCAATTGCTGACCATCACAATTGCCCAAATTGAGCACCTGCCAATAAAAATTTGTTTACCATTGTATCATATTCTTATTAGATCAGCACTTTTTGTACCTTTTGTTACCTATAAATAGAGTTAAGTTTTGTTGAATAAAATCAGTATCAGAAACAGTACCAAAGCTGCCTGTCACTCAATTCCCACTGCAATCATCAGAGGCTGTCGCTGTGTCTTCAGACCCTAACCTGCACATTAAGGTATACCATTTCCATCGCAATCATCAGAGGCTGTCGCCGTGTCTTCAGATCCTCAATTGCGCACCGCAGGATAACCTCTCCGCAGTCCAACTGGTTCAGGTTCTAGTTGCGACGACCTTACTGTAGACGGTTTATGTACCGTATACAACCCAGCTTCATACACGCACACACACACATTAACATTTGGTGACCCCGACCTCAGTCATCCTTTCCATCCTGTCAACAAGGCGACAGAGAAAGGATTCGACGCAAACGGCACCAGCCACATACAACAACATTGATATCACTTATCAATTCGGCAATTCTGACACATTCAGAGTAAAGCAAACAGCAAGAAATCTATGTTCGATTCCATATCCACATGGGATCCAATATTGATTGCCATAATCAGAAACAAACTAGATGTCAAAAGTAAGGCATTGTATGAGCAATCATTGGGAAGCTCAAAAGATATACAGCTATTGGACACAATAGTCCAGTTCCTAGAGCAGAGAATTCGAATTCTAGGAAGTGATCGGAAGCCACAAACATTGAATAAAGAGCCAAAGGGCACGGCCTGTGCATCAGCAAACACAGGACATGCACAATCACCGATATGTTAATTTTGCAAGAAGGCAAACTATCGGCTTAACGCATGCGAAGAGTTTCGCTCCAGATCTCCAGCAGAACGACTAAACTGGGTACAAAAGCAAAAAATGTGCGTTAATTGTTTTAGAAAAAATCACAAAACCAACGCATGCCCAGGTCGAACCTGCCTCAAGTGCGACAAAAAACACAACACGATGCTGCATCTGGAGACAGCATCATTCGCATCCAAAGAACCAAAGGCACCAATGGTTTGTGCAGCAAGTAACAATAGTTACAACCTACTGGCCACAGCAAGAGTAGCAGTAGAAGCTAGCAACGGACAGGTTGCCAACTTCAGAGCATTGCTAGACTCGGGATCACAGATAAATTTGATCAATGTTGTCGCTTAAACTTAATAACACAACATTGCGCATCGAAGGCATTGGAGGTCAATCAAAGGTCATCAGAGCACGAGTAAATGTGCTTATAAAATCCCTTCACAGCGGTTTTACGCAAAGAAGTGAGGCGTTTGTACTGCCTCAAATAATAGCAGATCAACCAGCTCAGGCACTCGATTCGGTGAACTTAAACATACCAAGCAAGTTCCCACTGGCGGACCCGAACTTCCATTACCCAGGAAAAATCGACATGCTCATCGGAGCAGAACATTATTATTCCCTGCTCCTCCCAAATCAACATCAACTTAAGATAGGAGGCCCTTTGATGCAAAATACGAAATTGGGATGGATTATAGCAGGAAAAATTAAGTCTGCCTACAGTTCTTCGCACATTTGTGCAACGGGCATTAATGAACTCATGGAACGATTCTGGACTCTGGATAGCCTTGAGACAGACGAAAAGCCACGCAGACCGCTCGAGACACAATGCGAAGCTCATTTCTTAGAAAACTTACAAACTGCAGCTGATGGCCGGCTTATAGTGAAACTCCCATTTTCCGAACACTCTTCATCCCTGGGGGGTCTTTGGAAATTGCAACTAAAAAATTCCTGGCACTAGAGCGAAGGACTTCACCAGACACTTGGAAGAGCTATGTGGAGTTCATGAACGAATATGAAGATCTAGGACACATGAAGATGGTCCCAGCATCATACATTCGGGAAAGGCATTACTTCATACCACATCACTGTGTGCTCAAACCCGAAAGTACCACAACAAAGCTGCGAGTGGTATTTGATGCATCATGCAAAACAGCAATCGGAAAGTCCCTGAACGACATTCCACATGCTATTACGATTTCGGACTCAAAAAAACGTATTCACAACGGACATAGAAAATGATGTACCGACAAGTGTGGATAAGTCCGGAGGATCAATTCCATCAGATGATCGTCTGGAGAAACAATCCGTCTGAGGACATCAAGTACTATCGGCTAAAAACTGTCACATACGGGACAACAGCTGCTCCGTTTCTGGCAACCAAATGTCTGGATCACTTGGCAATACAAAACAAGGACAGATTACCAGAAGGAACGTCAATGATTTCTACGTCGACGATTGTCTTACTGAGGCAAACACGATTCCAGAAGCGATCCAAGTGCAACAAGAACTCAAAAAGATATTGTCACCTCGCAGATTTAAACTCCGAAAATGGTGCTCCACCAATGAGCAACTGGTGGTCAAGGCCAAGATCTTCATGCAACAACTTTGGGAGTTAAAGCTGGACTGGGATGACGAATTACCGCTACAGCTCCAACACGAACGGAAAGACTACCGTGAAGACCTACACGCATTGAACGAGATGCAGATTCCCCGGCATGTCTATGACGGCTAGGTTCCAGTTACCCAAGAACTACACACTTTTGTAGACGCATCAGAAAGATCCTATGGCGCATCAATATACGCTCGCGCTACATACAAAAACAACCAAGTGTCAGTGCGACTGCTCTGCTCCAAGTCACGTGTGGCACCGACAGCCAAGCAATCAATACCACGGTTAGAACTTTGCGCTGCATTCCTTGGTGCCGAACTCACACACCGAGTCCGAACACGGTTTCAGGATGTTTTTGGACTGACTCCACCATTGTGCTAACCTGGATAAACGCACCGGCATCGACATACCATACGTTTGTAGCAAATCGAATAGCCAAAATACAGGCATTGTCTAACCAACTACAATGGCGTCACGTTTCATCGACAAATAACTCAGACGATGTAGTGTCAAGAGGAATTGGAGCAAGCAGATTAGCAGATCACAATCTGTGGTTATACGGACCACTATTCCTCCACGGATCCCGAGACAAATGGCCGACAGCAACAATCAGTGAGCCTACTAATCTCGAGAGAAAGGCGAAGCATGTCAGCTTGCCAATCACACCCAACGCACTTGGAGAAGAATAATACACATGCAGATATAGCAACTCATTTTACAAGCTTCAACGCATTGTAGCATACATGTTACGCTTTTGCTACAAAACCAATAGAGCGGCTACAACGACACTCTGCACAGGAGAACTGAATAGTGCTCGCGCTATAATCTTGCGAACTATCCAACAAGTCGAGGATACCGCAGACTTAAGGCAGCTACAACGCTATAAGACTGTGGAGAAAAAGAGCTCAGAGAAGATGGGCTCATCCGAGTTGGCGGTAGACTAGAAGAAGCTCTACTTCCGTACAACGCTAAACATAAATTCTACTGCCATACAATGATCCGATAGTCAAAATGATTATGCGAGAACTCCATGAGGAGAACATGCATTGCGGTGCCCAAGCCCTAAGGGCAATAGCAAGTCAACAGTATAGGATCATTAACGACAAAACGATGGCTAGAAACATCATTCAGGGCTGTGTTAGATGCACCAGAGCCAGACCAAAGCTAATGAACCAGATTATGGGCAATCTTCCAGCACAAAGAGTCACATAAGCACGCCCATTTCTTAATGCAGGCGTTGACTACTGTGGACCGATTGCGATCCACCATAAGATCCGAGGAAAAAGGCCAGACATGGCCGTGTTCTGCTGCTTTTCCACAAAGGCAGTGCACCTAGAATTGGTGAGCCACCTAACCAAGGATGCATTCTTGGCAGCTCCCCATCGATTCTTAAGCAGGCGTGGGAAATGCCAGACTATTCATTGCGACAATGCAACTAACTTCATAGGTGCAAACAACCGAACCTTCCAGTAATGAAGTGGTCAATGGGTCGCATCGTTAAGACCTATCCTGGACAAGACAACCACGTCCGAGTGGTTGATGTTAAAACAGCGTACGGCTTATTGTCCGATGGTGAATACCGATTAGTACATCAGCTATATCGGACTGCATACGTTGAAGACTCGTTGCCAACAGAGTTAATTGTGCTGTGCGTCCTAGGTATGCCTAAGTGAGATCATCGCCGTGACATCTCGAAGAACTTGATGATCTACGCCAGCAACTAGCAGCAATCAATCAGCACGAGCTGCCACACCATATCACTGCAGTGCAGCACCACCAAATTGCTGCCTATGCTGCCCTAGCCATGTCAATTCTATTGAGTATTGGCTACATTTTCCGGAAGAAGTATCAATCATGGAAACCACGGACAGCAACCCAAGAACGTTGCGGATCTTCAGCTCCTACCCCAAGGTCACGCCAATTTTCCATCAACTTAGGCGATGGTTGAACACAAGTTCAACGGCCGGGAGAATGTTCAGTCGGAGAATTATGCATCAGCAACATGATACATACATACATAACAATGCAGACATATTATGTAATACACATGACACCTTTACCAAAACAACAACTTCACCCGGTCAACAGGAAATATGACGACTCAGCATTATAGCTGAGTCAACAATAAACCGCCTCGGCAGCGAATTCTGCTGACAATGCGATCATTCCTCAGAAGCCAAAACACTGGTGCAATTGCTGACCATCACAATTGCCCAAATTGAGCACCTGCCAATAAAAATTTGTTTACCATTGTATCATATTCTTATTAGATCAGCACTTTTTGTACCTTTTGTTACCTATAAATAGAGTTAATTTTTGTTGAATAAAATCAGTATCAGAAACAGTACCAAAGCTGCCTGTCACTCAATTCCCACTGCAATCATCAGAGGCTGTCGCTGTGTCTTCAGACCCTAACCTGCACATTAAGGTATACCATTTCCATCGCAATCATCAGAGGCTGTCGCCGTGTCTTCAGATCCTCAATTGCGCACCGCAGGATACCCTCTCCGCAGTCCAACTGGTTCAAGTTCTAGTTGCGACGACCTAACTGTAGACGGTTTATGTACCGTATACAACCCAGCTTCATACACGCACACACACACATTTACACCCACGTACATGAGTAATTTCAAGTACGAAAAGTAGTGACCTTGCATATAGTAAATACGCTAAGTCCTTAGAAACATAGTAAAAAGATTATTGCAAGAGAGATTGGCAACCTTTAGACTAATGGAGCTATTGACCTAGGTCATTTTTCCAAAGGCTTTACAAAACCGGTTTAATGGGAAAATTTCGATTTATACTTTTAAAAATCTGGGCAAAATCTATTATATGAACAAAATGAGAATAGCTACTCAAGCCGGTAACCCAAATGAAAAATAAAAGAAACATTTTGTCTACGAATCCCCAATAATCCTAAAATGACGACGATAAAAAGGCATATAAAAACCTTGGACAAGGACTAGAAGAGTATTACTTTAAAACAAATATGACTCGAAAAATAAATAATGAGTACATTAACAAATACCTCAAAATGCCAAAACTCACATCTAGTACGACACATAGACAAAGGTTAAAAGACATTATCGCATTGAAGTTCGGTCCAATGAAGACGTTCGTTTCGGACATTCGAACTAAATATGAAAATTAAACAATAAATGACATGTGCAAATTTTTGGTAGTGGAGCGTATACACCCACCGCACAACACCCCCAGACATGACATAAAAAAAAAAATAAAGAAAAACAAAAACAGGAGATCAGGTTTTATTGAAAAACGAAACAATTTAATAAATTAGATTTTAATTATACAGGACAATACAAATAAAAAGTAAACAGTTCATAAGGATAGATTAAAATTTTTTATTTCATAATCAAATTTAGTATGGCCATACATAAACATAAATATTTTTTAAAATTTTCATATTTTCATATTGTTAGTAAGAAAAATTAAAAAAAAAAAATATATATATATATCTTACAACATATTAATAAAATAACTTCATAAAATTACGTTATTTTTCAAAAGGAGGGAGATTTAGTATGCATGCATAGGCAATACCCACTGTACCAAAAGTACTTAAGTACAACACACTGTAACACTTTGTTGCAGTGTTTATGTAATCAAAAAGAACCGGGAATATCTTGAGTGCGACGGTAATACGATCGCACCAATATGCCTCGCGGACAAGAGTGCAACGTCGGCGTCTTTCACGTAACCGACGGCACCCAAACATGATCCGTTTGAATGCGCATGAATGCCCCTCGCGCCCCCCGCTATCAGCAGCGCTGGGCATATATACATACATATATATTAAATACATAAATGCAGCCGCTCCGCTGCCGGCGTTCCTGGCAGCGCAGCTACGCTGCCATAAGCTAAGTAGAATTTAAGAAATATACTGAGCATTATTCAATAAAGAGAACGTAACTACGACGGATGTCTTTCAAATTCATATTAGTAGGTTCCATATACTACAGTTCATTGGTTTTACTCCAGAGGAATTTTGACGCTGCTTCAAACTGCCCAACGAAGAATTCATCTGTTTTGATCATCAAACGGTCTTTAACGTTGATGATGTTAACAACAAAACGGCAACATTATGTCAAGTCATTCATTCAAAGTCTGACATGTTGTGGACAAGAACTCAGCAACCGATCAAATGGATTTTTGCAACACACCCTACAATGAGACTTCAAGCAGTCTGCAACGGATCTCCATAAACCATACAGTTGGAAGGAACTGGCTTACTTTCGCTATCTCCTCGATTTACTGCTCGCAACACAGAAATAAGCATCATCACCGTCAGCACTACAAACAGCGAGGTAAAATAACCCTATACTCGATTTGAAGACATAAGTTCAGCGGTGACATCTCCCTAACCACCAATGGTACACCTGCAGAACCAAACACCAGAATATCTTCATGAATTTGATTGACGTCAGCAAATAGCAAAAAGTAGAAATCAATCATCAATCAATCAACCATCTCACAGCAGTGCAGCACCACCAAATTGCTGCCTATGCTGCCTTAGCAATGTCAGTTCTATTGATTATTGCCTACATTTTCCGGAAGAAGTATCAATCATGGAAGCTACGGACATCAGCCCAAGAGCCGCGCATCTTTGCTTCGTTGCGTCTTTGCCGATATCGATAGGAAACGCGCCCAGTGTAAAAAGGCTATATATCTTAGTCTCAGTAGTCTCATCAAAATACAAATTGAAAAAAATAATATCCCATTAACATTACTAGTGGATACAGGAGCAAATGTCTCAATTTTAACAAAGTAAGCTCACAAATTAATCGAAATTACAAAATAAATATAACAGAAATTGGAAATGGAACAACACAGTCAATTGGACAATCCACAATTGATATACTTTTCCATTACATCGTAATCAGTAACGAATGCTTGGATTAGACTTCATTAGAAAATTTAATTATAAAATAGATTACACTACTCGATTACACTACTTTCCGCTGTGGCAAAAAATTACTTTTCCTGATACTCATTCAGCAGTTGCCGGCTGCTGAATTGAGATTCCATGGCTAGGAGCTGATCATACTGCTTTTTAAAACCAACGGTCAGCTCCTTAAAGCCAATCCGCGTCTGCCTGATAAACCTGGCCATCTCAAAATGAACCACCCGGCATGCCTCGCAACAGTAAAAAGCCATTATGTTTGGAAATGGCATCACCCACGAAGCCTGAATAACCAACGCACTTTGCATACGCTACTTTTTCACAGATATAGCAGGGGATATTCGGCTGAGCAGGGGTGACCACCTGTTTGCAAGTTTTTTTGGTACAGATCATAGGGGATTCCATTTTAAATACAATAAAGAAAAAAAATTTATTTCAAAACGAATAGAAAGCAGACCAGTGTGCCAGATAAACGCTTAAAGCGGAATCAGTAAAAACTGAGCGGAGATAGAAGAGTGGTTGCAGCAGCTGCAATGAGAAAGAGAGCGCTACTGCACGAAAAGAGAGCGAGAGAGGAAGAACAGTTATTTAAGTTTGGGTTATAGGGAGAGAGTGATGCTCAAGCACAGACCACAAGATAAGAGCGGGCTAAATTCAATGTGAGAGCGTACTTACGAAAAGCAACAACAAAAACACACTAGTAACCGACGCAAAAAAGATTTATTAAATTATTTCTGACAAAATTTGAATTTCCAACTGATTTTATTTGTAAACAAACACAAAACAGTGTAACCGTAGAGCATGCACATCTGGTCACACAGCAAATTATAGGCAACTTTCTTGCGCAAGAAAATTTTGCTTTTCGGAATACTAGGCTTTAAGCACAGTTTTTTTAAAAGAATTTTTGAAAACTTTTTTCACATTACTTATGTATCTTACATCTGGTTGTATTGAACTTTGCAGTTCTAAAATGCTGATAAGTGCAGCGATAATATCGTACCCAAACACTTTGTAGCTACAGCTTGTCGTTTGGAAGATTTTAAGCATTCAAATTCAAATTTGATTATTTTTTGCGTCATTTTATTTTCGGAAATTTCGATTTTGGAAACTCAAGAATTTGCAAGCATAATTGCTTCCAGACGGTAAGCTGCAGTTACAAAGTGTTCGGATACGATTTATAGCTGCATTTATCAGCTTTTCAGAACTGCAAAAATTAGTACAGACAGATGTAAGATGCTGAAAACAAAAACCAGATTTGTATCCTTAAAAACAAAAATAAACCTTAAAAAATCCCTAATTGCTCACTAATTTGTAAATCCCCAAATCTATCAGAAAAAGTCATTTTTGGCCACAGCGGATTTTGTCCGAGTAGTGTTAATTAAAAAAGGCACAGGGCCGATTTTAGGGCAGGGCTAGCAGGACGGTTGCCCTGGGCGTCACATTTTAGGGGGCGCCAAAAGTTTTCTCGCGTCTTTAAAATTGTGCATGCCACAGATTTTCATCCTTTGTGTGGGTGGAAGGGGGCGTTTTGAAATACACTTGTAACAGTGTGATGTCACTGCATGCTCTTCAAGTAACGGGCATAATTACGGCAAAGTGCAAAGACGATAGAAGGGAACACTGCGAGCAATTTCGTAGTGAAAAGCCAAGAATACTCTGCAAACAATTTTAAGATCCGACATACATATACATTGTAAAATAAAATAATGTGCATTTACAAACACGTTTTTATTAAAAATATTCCCCAAAATATAACGTTATTTTTATTTATTCCGAACCAGACACAAAACCAGCAATGTTTATAGCAAATGTTTCACTGATCCAAATGACTTCAAGAAATCTTGCTTCAAGAACTCCAATGATTGCTCCAGCAAAAATGTCCAATATGTAATGTCGCTGTAATATCAGTCGTGATAGAGCTACGCATACAGCCCAAGCCGTAAGAGGTATCAACAATAAAAAATGAAGAGAATATAATTTTGTAAAAAATACAAGTACATAAAATGCTCTAGATGAGTGGCCTGAAGGAAAACTAAATTTATCGGGTCCTATTACCAGAGTATCTTTTATTTTTACCGGCCTTCTTCGGCGCACAAATGACTTTAACACGGCTACGACGACAATATCAAGTGCAAGTCCCAAAAGCATATTTACTTGCATTTGAAGCAATGCTTTTGAATTGATTATCCATATGAATGCAATCCAAGAAAATAACCAGGCAATACCATCACATGATATTTCTAGAAATTTACAGTTTATCTTTAAAGACTTAAAGAACGAATAATTAGATAGAATTGATACGCAATAATTCGACCATTGCTCATCTTTCTGCATCAAGTATTTCAGTATGCGTGATGACTGCAATTTAAAAAAAGTACTGTTAGCGCCAATCACTACGTAACTAGAAAATATAATTCACACAAACCGTTTTCATTGTTTAATATGTACACTTTTAAAAGCCAATGTTATTAAATAAGATAATTAGTAAGACCGAACTCTATGAGCTAACAAAAAATTGTATTAAGGGGACTCACTTTGATGTTTAAAAAAAAAAATATGTAAACAGCTGGATTGGGAGGTGTAGCATTATAGCCTATTTATAGCCTGTTTACACTACAGTTGAGTTATTGAGTTATTGAGTTTCGGGCAAAACTCGAGTTTCATTTACATGGGGCAGCATAGGGGCCCTAGAGGTGGCAAAAAAGTTGAGTTTAGGTTGAGTTTCAGTCGAGTTTTCCGATTTTCCGAATATTTCAACCCTGATCTGCCTATCGTGGAAATATCACCACTAAAAAAACAACAAAAAACAAATGTGATTATGGAGAAAAAAGGTAAACAAACAAATATTTCCTAAAAAAAATACTTTTAATACAATTTTATCCCTAGATACGAGATTTGTTTGGTCACTTAAGGCCTTACAGGCATTCCTGGACTTTTGGCACATTTTTAAAAATAAATAAGCAAATAAATGAAACAAAATTGTACTTTTTTCAATTTTTATTTATATATATGTTCATGAAATGGCGTTTGACACAGCAAATAGACACACTACAGTATGATATTCCGCAGAGGATCCTAGGCAATGGCTATTCTCTTCTACAGAGGGATTGTCAGTCGAAAAGGAGTGTCTTTCTTATGGAGTTTGGGCAACAGTCCATCAAGTATGTTGAACGCATGCCTTTCCAGGCGGAAATTTTCCTTAAAAAAGGCATCAGAGTTCTTCGCAACGTCCTCCTCCCAAAATGATCTATATCGCGGCTATTATAATTCAATATTATTATAAAATAGCACTTGAAAATGAAATGCCAATTTCTTACCAGGGTCCAAATGCGTGTATTTAAAATGTTATTGCAATACGTCATTGCATCTGTGCCGAAAAAAAGATAAATGCTTCCTCGATGTTTATTTTCTTACAATTTAATAATATAAACAAAACAACGCACGCTCGTGTTTGCCAGCAAGCCAAAACTCAATAACTCAACTTTTGTGTAGTGTAGACACCAGTTCTGAGTTATTGAGTTTCCTCGGTTATCGATAGGTAACTCACTGTAGTGTAAATAGGCTATTACACTACAGTGTAACTAGGTAGGTAAGATAGGTAACTCACTGTAGTGTAAATAGGCTATTACACTACAGTGAGTTACCTATCGATAACCGAGGAAACTCAATAACTCAGAACTGGTGTCTACACCAGTAAGCCAGTAGGCTATTACACTACAGTGAGTTACCTATCGATAACCGAGTAAACTCAATAACTCAGAACTCGTCTACACTATGCCAAAGTTGAGTTATTGAGTTACTGAGTTTTGGCTTGCTGGCTTCATTCGGCACAGCTAGATGCAACGATGCTGCGATGTATTGATTTGGCGACAATGTCTGCACACACTGTGGAGTATTTGGGTAAAATTAAATTAATTAAATACACGCATTTGGAACCTGGTAAGAAATTGGCATATCATTTTCAAGTGCTTCTATTTTATAATAATATTGAGTTATAATAACCACGATATGGATCTTTTTGGGAGGAGGACGCTGCGAAGAACTCTGATGCCTTTTTTAAGGAAAATTTCCGCATGGAGAGGCATGCGTTCAACATATGTACTTGTTGGACTGCTGCATAATATCCGAAAGAAAGACACTCCTTTTCGACTGACAATCCGTCTGGAGAAGAGAATAGCCATTGCCTAGGATCCTCTGCGGAATATCATACTGTAGTGTGTATATTTGCTGTGTCAAACGCCATTTCATGAACATATATATAAATAAAAATTTAAAAAAGTACAATTTTGTTTCATTTATTTGTTTATTTATTTAAAAAAATGCGCCAAAAGTCCAGGAATGCCTGTAAGGCCTTAAGTTACCAAACAAATCTCGTATCTAGCGATCAAATTGTATTAAAAGTATTGTTTTTAGGAAATATTTGTTTGTTTACCTATTTTCTCCATAATCACATATGTTTTTTGTTGTTTTTTTAGTGGTGATATTTCCACGATAGGCAGATCAGGGTTGAATAATTCGGAAAATCGGAAAAATCGATTGAAACTCAACCTAAACTCAACTTTTTTGCCACCTCTAGGGCCCCTATGCTGCCCCATGTAAATGAAACTCGAGTTTTGCCCGAAACTCAATAACTCAATAACTCAACTGTAGTGTAAACAGGCTATAAGACATATAAATTCTTGGTGAAAGATTTTAATAGCCCATTTCCACTGGCGACCATCCATTTCGGGGATGGCCTGTAATAGCACAGTCTCACAGGCGACCATCCACCATCCATTTCGGGGATGGTCCGTAATGTTTTGCCATTCCGAAGTTTCCCAGTTTGTTCCAACATCCATATTGGATGTTCCTAAGCCGTACGTTTCTATACGGTATTAAGCCGATGTTTTCAAATACAACTCTGAAAAATTGACAATCACAGCGAAAAAATGGAATTCACTGTGAAAATGTAAGCAATGAATGACAAGAATAACTAATATTCTTTAGCCAATGGCGAGGATCCAGAAGGTTCTTTAATAGCAAATGCTCAATTTTCAATTAGAAATGCTCCAATTTCTTCGGGAGAAGAAGGCGGCACGTTTCTATGCGATATTTAGCCGACTTTTTCAAATGCAACTCTAAAAAATTGGCATTCACTGCAAAAAAAAAAATGGAATTCACTGCGAAAATGTAAGCATTGACTGACACTTAGAACTTATATTCTCCAGCGAATGGCGGCAAGCCGGGAGGTTTTTCAATGCCAGATGATTTATTTTCAATAAGAAATGCTCCAATATCTTTGGGAGAAGAAGGCGAATAAATAAAAAGAAGCAATTGTGGCTTAACAAATTTTTTTGTATGTTTAATTAATGTTTTGCAAATGTCCTTGGATTTATCCTCCAATATTGCCGACGCTTCGATCCGTTGTGCAAGGCTCGACTTTTGATATAATGCCGAGTTGTTGCACCTTCCTGGAAAGCCCATGTTCACTTGCGTAAGTCTATATCTGAAGTAAATATAATTGAAATAAATTTGGAAGACTTTGGACAAAAGTGCCTTACGGCTTCTAAGACACATAAAACATAGTCTTGTACATACAATTCTACTCGGATTACAATTAACTTACAATCATCCAAATTTCTTCCTCATCGAATTCATTAACATATTTGTTTTCCCTTCTGATCGCAACCATCAATTTTTCAACAATATATGTTGCAGGTGATTCACATTCATAGCTATAATCAAATGTTCTATATTTGTTGTTTAATTTTCCATTTTGACAAAATGCAGAGCAAAAAATGTTTGTCTTTTATTGTCAGCTGTTTTCAATGTATGGTGGACTGTGGAAATCCAGGTTTCACATTTGTCAATAATTCCAACCGTTCCCCGTAAATGTGCTGTATGCGAAAAAGCTATAACGGCCATAACAGCCATTTTTTTTCAAACGTATTGGACAAACCGTTTGCTACAAACCCAGAGCTCACTTATGTTGTAGAGTCGTGAAAAAGCCTTTTCCCACACAGCACGTTAACGGGGAACGGTGGGATTTTTTGACAGATGTGAAACCTCGATTAGCACAGGCCACCATCCACCATCTACCATCCATTAAAAACGCAGCTGACCACAAAAAAAAAAATTTGTGCTTTGCATTTTGTCAAAATTAAACAAAATATTTGGAAATTTTTATTATTGTTTCGACTGTGGTTCAACAGCAACAAATGTTGTTGCGAAAAATGATGGTAAGGAAAACCAAAAAAATGAATTCGATGAGGAAGAATTTTTTGCAATGCTAAATTTTAATGAAAGTATGCCCAGAAGGGCGTGGATTGTTGTTGGTAAATAGCAATCGAAGTAGAAATGTATGTACAAGACTATGCTCTATGTTTTTTAAAAGCGGTACAGCACTTCTTGTCTTTTTCATAGTCTTCCAAATATATCATATCAATTTACTTCAGATATAGATTGTGAACATGGAATATACAGGAAAAAACAACGATTCGACAATATATCAAAAGTCGAGCCTTGGAAAACGGATCGGATTGAAAACCTCCTGTCTCTTTTCCATTTGCTGGAGAAAATCAGTTATTCTTGTCTGTCTTTGATTACATTTTCACAATGAATTCCATTTTTTCGCTGCGAATTTTAATTTTCCAGAGTTGCATTTGTATAGAAACTTGCGGTTTAGGAACATCCAAAATGGATGGTGGAACTAACTGGCAAATTCGGGAATGTCATAACCTTACGGTCCATACCCGAAATGGATGGTGAATGGGCTATAAACAAATGGTAAAATATTTAAAAAAGGCACATTTGCAGCACCAGCCAAATATTATTCTAACGACGGGGAACGTTGTAAGCCACGTCTACGGCCGCGGCTCTACTTTATACCCGGTACTCAGTCAGTATATATGTATGTGAGCGTGTTGTAATTTATTAGATGTTCGCAAAAGGGACAAATTTCATTTTAGCCAAAAAAGAAATAAGTAATTAAGTCGAACCTTTCGGAGATTTTTATATATTAGATGTTTCCATTTTTGTTACATACTTTTTTACATCTGCCTTTTCTACATGTCTAAATCTACTTCCTACATATACATACACGGCTGTGTGCGAGAGAGAGAGGGAATGAGTCTGCGCTTGGAAGGCCACTGAAATTTCATTTGTTCCTTCTGGCTATACTAATGATCCGATCTGATCCAGATTCAACACTCTGATAGATATGGTCATTTCCAATGATTCTGCGTTTTTGGTTTTCCCGTATCTTAAAAATAAATTTTCATCCTTTATGGGGGCGGAAGGGCGCGTGGCCAAATTGTGAAACAAACTCGTCTCGGTTTGATATCACAGGAGCTTGAATAGAAAGTTTGGTTGATCTAGCTCTTATAGTCTCTGAGATCTAGGCGTCAAAAAATTCGATCAGGCATAGCACCCACCCCTGTGTGTGAACGAGAGCGAGAGGGAACGATGCATTTCGAAATGGTTTTCTTCATTGTGGCTATATTTATTATTCGATCTGATCCAGATTAAACACTTTGATAGATATGGTCATTCTCTGTAATTCTGCGTTTTTAGTTTTCTCGTATCTTTAAAATTTTCATGCCACAGATTTTCGTCTTTTGAGTGGGCGGGGCGAAATTTTGAAATACACTTGTAAAAGTGTGATAGGACAGGAGTCTGTATACAAAATAAGGTTGCTCTAGCTTTCACAGTCTCTGAGCTATAGGCGCTAATGAAGACGGACGGACAGACGGACGGACAGACAGACATAGCCATATCGACTCGGCTATTGATGCTGATCAAGAATATATATAATTTATGGGGTCGGAAACGCTTCCTTCTGGGTGTTACACACATCCATTTTTCCAACAAATCTAATGCACACCTTTACTCTTCGAGTACCGAGTATAAAAAGCGAATGTCCAAAACGATAGAATGCTAAATACTATAATTGAAATATGGGGGGTGCTGGAAGCTGTAGAGTTTTTTCGGCAATTCTGACTCCACATTTACGAATAAAATTTCTTCGTTTTTATATTTGAAATAACGGTTTCATCATTAGAGTGTTTTTTGTACAGGTACAGGTTTCAAGGTTCGTGGTCATGAACTTCGAATAGTTTTTTAACTGTACTTAAAACATTGTGAAAGGATGGGAACCCGGGAAGCAGTAAAAACGTTACACATGCGTGTGCAGTGAGAGCGCATAAAAAAAAAAATACAGTCCACTTGATGGAGGCCAACAAACTCGCAGTTATCACATCTTTAGCAAACCGCGGGCAATATGTTCATAAAACATGAACAGGAACCGACACAGGCCAACCAATAAACAATACAGTCCACTTGAAGGAGGCTACTTGAGAAAAAGGACACATAGAGTTTGACCATAAAATCATATACATGCGTCACGTCGAACCCAAATCTATTAACACATGTGGTTTGCATGTAGTAGATGTCATTAGAAGGGATGAGCGTGGGAACAAGTGTCACATCCCTCCTTTTCTTAGCGTTGGTCTTAGTTTTAATTACCTTATATTTTCCTATATATAGTGCTTAAGTTTTGAAAATAAAACAGTTTGAATTTATAACTCCACTCAACAACATCAACAAGTAGAATAAAATATAGTATAAAGTCAAATCTCGTTGAAAGAAAACAGAGAAACAAAACAACGAAAAATAAAAAACAAAACCAAACAAATAAAACGTTTTTATATCCAGGAATATTCGGCCGTCAATGTTCTCAGAGTTTCCGCTGCCAGAATTCAACGGGGCCCAGGAGCAGTATGTTCCCTGGCGCCAGGCAGCAAAAGCTGCCTATAAGCTATACGAGGGTTTTGTAGGATGTTCAAATCACTACCAAGCGGTCTTGATAATCAGGAACAAGATAAGAGGGCCCGCTGACTCACTCTTAGCGTCGTTCAACACAGTGTTATACTTTGGGGTAATCATCAATCGCCTTGATTTCATATATTCGGACAAGCGTCCGATACACTTGCTAGAGCAAGAGCTTGCCACACTTCAGCAGGGTGGACTGTCCATCACACAGTTCTATGAAGAGGTCGAGAAGAAACTCACCCTTCTCACAAATAAGACGATCATGTCACAAGACGCCGCACAGGGGCAATACATTAACGAAAAGTATAGGGCTGACGCACTCCGTGTCTTCGTTTCAGGCTTAAGAAGAGGCCTCACGGATACATTATTTGCGGTACAGCCTGCTGACTTGCCGTCAGCCTTGGCCTTGGCACAAGAATTTGAGGCCAACCATGATAGGCAGGACAAATTACGCAAAAGCTTTAGAAAGCAAACCACAGAACCGAACAAAATATAGGCAGGGTGGAAAGAATGAGCCCGATCACTACAAGAGACAATCAAAGAACCCGTTCTTCACGAACAATCAGGGGAACCATCAAACAGGTGGTCACCTTAAGCAAACCCTAATAACGGGCACCAACATGGTGCCGGCTGGATCCCAGAGATTCTCCGACCAGCGCAGGCAGAAGATCAATCACCTCGCTCAGGTGGACCCGGACAAATACGAGCAACAATACGAACAGTTAGCATCGGAGGCAGTGGCGGAGATTGATGAGGAGAATGGTGCAGGATACGAGAGTGATACTGTAAATTTTTTAGGGGAGAGTCCCTGCTCCCGTTCGTCAAACGAACAGTAGCAGGGAGAACGCTAAACCTTTTAATAGACACTGGGGACGCGAAAAATTATATCAAACCACTAAAAGAACTTAAGGGAATTGTCCCTGTAGAAGCCCCATTTGTTGTAATATCCCTGCACGGCTTTAATAAAGTAGAAAAAAAAATGTCTCCTTACTATATTCGGCATTAAATGCCCGTTTTTTTATCTTTCCGGAGCTATCAACTTGTGATGGAATCATAGGGCTCCACACGCTAACGGAAGCTGGCGTCAATATAAACCTGGGGACAAAAAATCTCCACTTTGGACAGGAATCTGATAAGATCCTATTCCACAAGTGCCACAGCGTTAAATTCACAAAAGTGGACGACATCGAGGTCCCGCCAGCAGTAAGGGACGAGTTTCTCAGAATGATGTTCAGCCGTATAAAGAGATTTGCAGATCCGACTGAAATGCTACCCACAGCCGTAGTAGCCACAATTAGGACCGAGGATGAAGAGCCAATCTACTCGAAAATTTACCCCTTCCCTGTAGGAGCCACTGATTTTGTCAATGAAGAAGTGAAGGACCTATTGCGGAACAAAATCATTCGGCCTTCCAGGTCTCAGTACAACAACCCCATATGGGATATTGAAAAAAATTTTGACGATTCGGGCTCAAGCAAGTAGCGGCTAGTCATAGACTTCCGCAAGCTTAACTCGAAAACCATACCAGGTACCCAATGCCTTGTGTCTCCATGATACTTTCAAATCTGGGGAAGGCAAGATACTTCACTACCCTTGACCTAAGTTAGGGTACCACCAAATCACGTTAGCTGAACGCGATCATGAAAAGACCTAATTTTCGGTGAACGGAGGCAAATATGAGTTCTGCCGTTTGCAGCACCCTAGGAAGCAAGAGTTAGGGGTGACTCCAATTCCGGCAAGAGTAGGCGAGTTGATTCATATCGACATCTTTTCCACCGTAGGGAAGTACTTCCCTGATGTAGGCGAGCAGGTCTTAGTGAAAACCAATAGAAGGTTAGGAAACAAACTAACTCCCCTCTGCACTTAACAAAAGGTAGAGGTAGACCTGGGAACCAGGTGGGTGGCTAATAAAGAGAGGGTGGTCCACAAAGACAATTTTAGGTAGGTAAAGAACTAAGCACTAAGTTCAAGTCCACTAGGAAAAGTTATAGTAGGATTAAAGAAAGTATAGTTAATAAGCCGTTGTGTTTCTCATTTCTTATAGATCACCCGTTGAATATTTCTGCCTCCTAACAGTCTTGACCTTGACAGCCATGACCGACTCAAAGCTGACGGACTACACGCACGCAGACTACATCCCCATAATTGACGGACTTGATCATCTTTTTAATTGAAATTCCTAGACCTAAGCACATTTTTAAGAAAATAACCATCTTCCCAGTCGCACACAAGGGGTTAACGATCAGACTTCCCGAGGACATTATAGCAGAATGCGGCTGCAAGGTCATTGCTGTCTCAACATGCATGGATCCCCATCATTAGCTTTCTGTAAGGAGGCATCGATTAGCTGCCTCCAAGAACTGCATTTTGGTGCCGTGGCCCACTGCGACACCCAGTCGAACAACCTGCCCCCGATCTTGGAGGTAGATGAGGGTAATGGGTAGATGGGTGGTAATCAACGAGGCCACCGCCATTGTGACCACCGACACGGCCCCGGGCGAAATGTTACGGGAACGTACTTGGTAACCTTTGACCAAGTCGCTCACGTCAATGGGACAAAATACACCAACTTCAACAATGATCCAAGGAGAGCCCCTGGCGTGGCTAATGTCACCCTCCACCAAACGCTGTTGCGCTTGCCATATCTTCACAAGCTGAATGAGGAAAATTTTCAACACCTGACCGAAGTCCGAACACACCTTACGATCGGCCCCTTACTGGCCGCTGTCGGCCAGTTTCCTGGTGGATGCTGCGCAGGCAGCAGAAGGGTAACACCATCACAATCCAGCAGATGCTGAAGAACATGGGTTTGACAGAGGACGGTCAAGTCTTGAAGGAGGGAGTAGTTGACAAGAGTTAACTGAGTTGACCACTGGGTGGGATGAATTCTGCAACATTGTAAAATAAACAGTTTGGTCACCCGTGGGATCGCCATCGCACAGTGGGACATCAGACGAAAAGAGGTGGAAAAAGTCGAAGAATTTTTTGAACGCTTTGAATAAAATGAATACACGTATCAAACAGAGAATTTCCCAGAGCTTTCAAAAATCAAGTTTAGGAGATATGAGCATTCAAAGTTGATAATTATTTCAGTGTGCACAAATGTATTCAACTTTTTTTCACTTGCTGCATCTTTGAGGATGAATTAAAAGTAATCTACGTAACGTATGATTCTGTTTTTAGTGTTTCCATTTAGGTATATTAATTTTTATTAGTAATCAATAAAACCTGTTCTTTTGCACAGACAGTTATAAAGAAAAACGTATTTTGAAAACCATCTAAGTTTTGAGCTGGGTGTTTATGCTTTTCTTGGCGCTGATACTTCTGAATTTCTTACCACGGGTGGGGGAAACACAGAGGCTCGATGGACCAAATGTTGATGTTGTTGAGTTGAGTTGTAAATTCGAACTGTTTTATTTTCAAAACTTATGCACAATGTATAGGAAAATATAAGGTAATTAAAACTAAGACCAACGCTAAGAAAAGGAGGGATGTGCGGCACTTGTTCCCACGCTCATCCCTTCTAATGACACCTACTACATGCAAACCACATGTGTTAATAGATTTGGGTTCGACGTGACGCATGTATTTGATTTTATGGTCAAACTCTATGTGTCCTTTTTCTCAAGTAGCCTCCTTCAAGTGGACTGTATTGTTTATTGGTTGGGCTGTGTCGGTTCCTGTTAACAGGTTCATGTTCATAATTGAAGAAAAGTTTCGCATACATGTTCCTCTTTTATTGTTTTCTACTTAGTGTATTAATTTGATTTTAGTCGGCACAACTTTTTGTGGCTGCTCTTTTATTTGTATTGTAAGGAAGTTCCTGTCTCAGGCCGGGGTACAGCCTCTCAGTCTGTCCAGGGCCCGATCTTCCATACAGCAAAATTGTATTTTCAGACCAAAGAGAGGGATCGGGGCGTGTGTCAGGTGCGGGGTTCTCTCAGACTGAGGGGGGGGAAAAACCGAGTGCGAAGGGATCGCGCGGGTGAGGGTCACCCGGCGACACACGTGGCTCGCCTAGTACAGATTACCCTAGGTTAGGTTTGCAGGGGCGTGGAAGGGGTGTATCCTCCACGGTGACCGGTCGTAGCACGGGCGGCCTGGCTGTGGCCGCCGGCGGGGAAAACACGTGTTGTGGGGCCGTGGTCCCGGGGGGAGGGGGTAGGGTGTGCTCAGCACCTCGTGGCGCGTGCGGAGGCGGGGCGTATGACCCGGGGGGGGAGCTCGGTGTACGTGGAGTGGAGCACGTGGTGTCGACTGTACCATCAACGGGGAAGACTTGGTTAAGGAGGGAAACCAAGGGGGAAGGGGGAGCGTCAGGTTCGCAAATTCGTGGCGTCCGCGTACAAACTTGCTCGCTGGCGTCCCCAAGGATAGGGAAGGGGGTGTTCTACAGGAGGAGTTTTCTACTAGGAGGGGGAGAGCTCAGTTCGTGGAAGCCGTGGCATCCGCGTACAACTCCACTGGCTGAGGTCCCAGGCATGCAAATGGAATATTTTTAAAGGTACAATGACAGAGGGGAAGGGGTGAAAACAATCGGGCGGCGGATATTGGCGGTGGTTCATGTGCAATGGTCATAGGTATGTGAATAATTGAAGTTTGTTTTAATTCATTGATTTATTGTCTGCCTGCTTATCTATCTATACATATATGTGTGAAAATCTATTCCCTACGTCGCACCTATTTCCCTCTCACTCGCTTACGCCAGGCCAGCTTACCCCTCTTGCTCCGTAGAACTCGGGTCCATCATTTTTTCCTCTGCGGCTGCTGCTCCTCGCTGGTCCAGAAAATGGCGGACCTCGTGCTGTCCGTTTTGGTTTCCAGGCGTTTTAATTTTCCCGCACTCACGACTGCCCTTGGTAGAGGCTCGATTTTCACTCCCGATCTCCAACATTTTTGGCAGCCGGCTCAGCCGGCCGTTCAAGCCTCTGCTCCCAGCTTCTGCCGCGACCCGGCGCTTTTGTCGCGTGCGTTTTGCTCTCGCTCTCCTTGGGTCGTGCGTGGGTGCTTTCGGCATAGCTTTCGCTCTCCTCGGGGTCGTGCGTGGGCGCTATTGGCGCAGCTTTTGCTCTCCATAATTTTGGCAGCTGGCTCAGCCGGCCGTTCGAGCCTCTGCTCCCAGCTTCTGCCGCGACCCGGCGCTTTTGTCGCGTGCCTTTTGCTCTCGCTCTCTTTGGGTCGTGCGTGGCTTGCTTCGGCGTGTGAGGGTGGGTTTGCGTTTGTCTTCGCTCCGTGTCTCTGCTGCTGGTCTCTGCCGTTGATCTCTGCTCTGGTGTCTGCTGCTCCGTGTCTCTGCTCCGGCCTCTGCTGCTGGTCTCTGCCGTGATCTCTGCTCGGATCTCTGCTCCGGTGTCTGCTCTCTGCTTCGGTGTCTGCTGCTTCGTTTCTCTGCTCCGGCCTCTGCTGCTGGTCTCTGCCGTTGATCTCTGCTCCGGTGTCTACTGCTTCGTGTCTCTGCTCCGGTCTCTGCTGCTTCGTGTCTCTGCCGTTGATCTCTGCTCCGGTGTCTGCTGCTTCGTGTCTCTGCTGCGGCCTCTGCTGCTGGTCTCTGCCAGTGCTGCGCTTAATAATACTTCCTTTTTTCCTTTTCTTACCCTATATTTATATTATGTGATTAAGACTTACTAACTAGAAAACGACAGGGGAAGAAATTAAATAAAAATAAGCTTAGCAGGCTCCAGCCTGGTCTGTATCCCTTCGCCTCCAGGACGAATGTTGCTTCTCGCTGGCCTACGTCGTTGTGAAGCGGTATGAGTTGAGTTGTTTTCTTCTCTCGTCTATCGTCTCCGCTGCCTAAAGCCGTCCGCTTTGGTGTAACAGTTTGGGGTTGATTAAATGCCCTTTATTTACACTCGGGGCTACGAGCTTTTGAGTGCAATAGATGCACGTACCTTTTTTCACCGTGATTTGAGATGCTTTGTGGTGTGTTGCAGCGATCTATTTACAGACCTGCCACGGGCGCGGTTTTTGATAATAATCTTCGTGACCTTGGAGCGGGCGTTGTCTCCGCGCTCCACAGTTTTCACTTTTTTTTTTATCTGAATCCTCTTTGTTTTTTATCTTTTCTTGAGCGGGCTTTGTTTCCGCACTCGACGTTCTTTCGTCTTTTGGTTTGACCCTTCTTTGCACTTTTTGTCGATTTTCACTCAGCGGGCTTTGTCTCCGCGCTTAATGATTTTCACTTTTCTTTTGAATTCCTTATTTTTTTCTTGAGCGGACGTTGTCTCCGCACTCAATATTCTTCGGTCTTTCGGTTTTACTTTCTTTGCACTTTTCACCGCTTTTCACTTAGCGGGCGTTGTCTCCGTACTAATTTACTCTCTCGGGGGTTGGTTGTTCAATCGCGTTGGGCGCCAGTAATATTTAAATACAGCACGTGTATTGCCCAAAGCCAAGTTGGCGTTGTTTTTAAGTGAATATTTTATACATCCATGCATTTATACATGGTATACCGTTTGTTTATTTAGATTTCTTGCTTCCGGTGACTTGCAGCGTTACGTTAGCAGCACATACCGCATAAGCAAGTAACATTTCGGGGTCATTATCGACTATGTTTGTGACGCTCTTTGTTCTGCCGTAGCGAACGAATTTCCGTTCACATACATAGATGTCGGCGCGTATGGTAGTAAAGGAGACATGAATGCTTTTTCACACTGCAAGCTTGGAAGAGCGCCATTAGCTGAAAATCTTCCGTTTCCGAACGACAGGATGATCACTGGAGATCGAACTCCATATTTCATTATTGGGGACGATGCATTCCCCCTGAATAAATTTATAATAAATCCGTTTTGGTCCCGAAAACGGGCGATGGAGGAGCGCATTTTCAATTACCGACTGAGCAGAGCGCGCCGTTGCATTGAGAATGCTTTCGGTATTCTGTGCGCCAGATAGATGATAGTGCAACGTATTATGCACGGTCGACCGGAGAAAGCGCAGAAAATTGTAGCCGCGTTTTGTTCGCTGCACAATTTCTTAATGCGGAAGAGTCCTAATACGCATGCCATAAATGAAGATTCATTAATTCAGGCGGACACAGATTAATCATTCTCCGCTCTTGTTGCCAGGATCGCACTCAGGACCAAAGAAATCAGGAACAATTTAAAAAATGTCGTTAACAGTCCACCCTAATCGGTCGCTTGGCAGCATGAAGCTGCTGACGTCCAAACAAATTAAACAAATTAAAATTCAATTCAATTTTTAATAAAAATTAAAAAAAAAAAATGATCTACTCAGTCTTCATTTCTGTTCTTCTTATTCTGAAAAGCCATAAACTCCTCAATCAGGAGCTTGGTTATCTTTAGCTCCACCCTTTCGGCATCATCTTGAGGGAGTTTCTGCAGGCACTTTTCCCAATAAACGAGTGCGGGCCTTACTGGAGGTTGCTGGTAGGCCATCTTCTCCAAGAAGAAGTCGTGCATATTGTGAAATTGTGAATATGAAATATGCGTACATAAAAAAAGTAAAAATAATACATGTAGGAATTTAATATGTTTCAACGTTTATTTGTATTTAGTTTGGTGGATTTATTTTCAGCGTGGTTACAATTGTGCTTATGATTATGGATTAAGTGTAGTTTTAAAGTAGCGTTCCTCTGATATGTTGTTCTCTTTACCACTCGACACCAACGACTCCCGCTCACAATGACGCTTAGAATGGATACCGATAGATAGGTATCGGCTGGTGATCAGAAGGTTGCCATATAACTAGCACCGCTTCTAGTGTGCCCCTTTTCCAGTTGCCCGCCAGGTTCAAATCCCACAATCGGCCCTCCTGACGGTACATTCGACTCGAATGGACCTGGCCATGGCTTCATATACTCCGACACCGTCGAAGTTTTAAAAGGACCTTCAGTATCTCCAACTCTTTTTACTTCATAACGCCCGTGTTCCATAGTAGCAACCACCTTGTAGGGTCCTAAGAATTTTCCTTTGAGCTTTAGGCCCACTCCATATTGGGTTCTCTTAATCGCCACTAGGTCATTAAATTTATATACTCTATCTTTCTTACGTTTCAAATCAAAAGCTCTCCTATTCTCCTATTGCGATTTCTTAATATTTTCTCGGGCTTTACTACGATACTTTTCCAGCTTCTCATCCAATTGCTTCATTAAGAATTTATTTATTAAATCCCTCAGCTCATCGCTATTTGCTAAACGTATATCTACTCCGGTTAATAGCTTGAATGGAGAAACTTTGGTGCGTCTGGGCTCAAAACTATTAATTATCTGCTGAACTTTTCCTACGTACTTATACTAGGCAACTGGACTATCATAACTCAGCTTCGACAACATTGGCACAACTAGCTTATGCAGCTTCTCAACCTGTCCGTTCCCGCGTGGTACTCATGTAGCAATCAATAGGTGTTGAATGTTATTCGATTCACAATACTCTCTAAATGCGTGTGACGTGAACGAAGTGCCCTATCTGTAACAATACGGAGAGGATTCCCAAAGTTTACCACTGGCTTTTCCAAGTTACTTAAAACCTCATCTACCCCAGTGCTACGAGTTGCGTAGAGCCAAACATATTTGGAAAATCCATCAACTACAACTAAAATGTGGTTATAACGCTTATAAGTTAGTTCCATAGGTCCAACATGATCTACATGGTAAGTGTTAAATGGCAAGTTCCCTTTGTCTATAGATGTCAGAAACCCTTCTCTTTTGCCTGTCTTTGCATTAACTATAATGCACCTAACGCAACTATTAATAATTCGCTCCACTTTATCTCTTATTTTTGGAATAAAGTATGATTTTTGTATCACATCTATCGTCTTCTTCGTTGAAAAATGCCCTTGACTATGCGAAATTATTTCGTTCTCCATTGCTGACGGTATTACAACTAACTCTCGATTTTGATCCTTTAAGAGAATATCATTTTGAATATAAAAATCACCGTAGCCCTCTTTCTCAACAATCTCAGTGTGGATCTCCGTTGGCAAATTGGGGTCGTAAAATTTTAATACCGTCTCGCTAATCACTGCTGACTTCAGTTTTTCAAAGGCTATACGTTGCTTTTCCCCAAACTCGTACTTTGACTAATTTCTCAACCAATCCGATAAAGGCCTAGCAATAGTAGCATACCCGTTTATGAATTTTCTAAGATATGAAGTCAAACCTAAAAACCGTTGAATGCCCTTCTAATCTCGTGGTATGGGAAAATCTTTCACAGCCTGAATCTTCTCAGTTACCGGTGTTATGGCCCCTTTCTGATTAATATAACCCAGAAAACACACTTTCCTCTGCAGTATTTGGCATTTTCCCCAATTGATGCGCAAACCATTTCCTGCAGCTACCTCTAATACTTTTCTTAATTTTAAAAGACCTTCCTCATTATCTTCGCTTAGTATTATTACATCATCCATGTAAATAACAACAACATTACAAGCTATAAGCTCCCTAAAGACCGACATTAAAAATCTTGTGAAAAAAGCAGATGAATTCGATATTCGCCTACTTTGCGTAACGAATGAAGTATATTTACGAAAACCAGCTTCAATCGGAACATGAAAGAAGGCGTCTGTGAAATCCAATGTGGTAAATACAATGGAACCCCAAAGGTTATCTAGCACACTCTCCATGGGAGCCATGAAAGGAAGCGATCCAGGCTGGGGTACAACTCTCAGTCTCACTAGGGTCAAAATTACAGCAACATTTTTAATTTGCCGGGACTCCGAGTTTCGGGTCGAGAATAGGGCGGGAACACCAGCTGTTTTCGGCACGATGACCGGGAAGGAAAACGCAAAGAGTGGTCCCCACACGTAGGGGTCAGGATTTCATAGGGATACCAATCGTTGGCGCCAGCGAAGGTCAAGGCAATCGCCGTATGATACCTTCGGATCACCCGTTGGTCTACTTGCTACGGCGGGGAGGAGTTCATACGGACACCAATCAACGCGTCCAAAAGGTCGAGGCAGTCGGCGGACAATACCTTCGGGAACGCACTATTCTACGCTACAAAGACGCCAACTAGAATCCCCGAATTTTCGAAGCAATCGCTGGACGACAGTTCTGGGGATCTGTTGAGGCACACAGTACAGTATGGGAGATGAGTAAGGAACACGCGGGGATACTAGTCAGCATCTGCAAAGGCCAAGAGAAGCGTAGGACGGTACCTTGGGGCCCACGTGTCCACTCAACACTACAAGGGAGAGGTAAAAGAAACGCACGGGGACGCCATTCAGCGTCTCCAAAGGCCAAGACAAGCGTCGGTCGGCACCTTGGGACCAGCGCGTCTAAGCACTACGATGAAGGAAGGGGGTGGAGAACATTCAGAGGCACCAATCGATATCGCCAAATAGTCGAGGCAATCACTGGACGACACTTTGGGAATCTACTGGTCTACACACTACGTTAAAAGGAAAGAGAAAACAAGGGTATCCAATGAAGATACTCGAAAACACCCCACAGTCCCAAAAGATTCAACACGGACGATTTGCGTGCGAATTTAATTCATTTTTTATTAAGTAAATTTATTGCCCGTAGCCCTCCGGGGGCGTATTCTCCACCTCCTCGCTGACGGGTAGCCTTCTTTGGTGGGAGAGCGGAAGGCCGCTTCTCCTGTCCGGAAAAGTTGTGAGGGAGCGAACGCTTCTTCACAGCCATCGGAAAATTGTCTCTCATTATTTTGCCGACAGTCACAGCAAAGACGTTTCCTTCCGTTTTTCTTTGCTACCAAAACAACGGGAGTTGGGATGAGGACGATGATGATGATTCGGATGGGGAAATGTCAATAAGGACAGCAGTTGATTTTCCAGTGAATGCCCCAACCCAGAATCGACCTTTCTTTACACTGAAAAACTTAGCGGTCAGGAAGTACTTGGTGGTATGATTTTCTCGGCTAGCCACTCTTTGACTTGTTTTTCTATCACTTGCTGCTCACCAGCTGGAAAACGACGTGCGTGTTGGTACCCTGGAATCTCATCTCTCAAAATGATTTTCATCTCCACCGGCGCGTTAGCATTGCGAATGGGTGTATAACTCTCTACTAAGTGCTTCACTTCAACTTGCTGTGCCTCAACTAAATGTGACAAATCTACCAGCGAACACACATACACTTGTTCCGCACAAATGTTCTTAAACTCTGACAATAACTCACTGCATGAACCGTCTTCAATAGTCTGCACTATATTTTCGCTTTTCGATTGACTTCTCAGCACGAACTCAGTTCCACCTTTGGTAACATTTATATCGATTGTATCCAAAATAGTCCTGCTTAGAATTGCGTCAAAGTCCATGTCTTTGTCAGGTTCCACATGGAATTATACCTTCATCGGGATTTCGTCGATATGCACCGGAATACTAAAACTACCAAAAGTCAACACCTGACCATCTCCAATTCCTGTCAAACATTTTCCTTTCCCTGTCAAGGTCTCACTACCCATTTTTTGGAAAACACGTCTTCGCATCAGAGAGAGATAAGCTCCAGTGTCTACGAGGCCCTTAAATACGACTACGGGATGCACAACATTTTTGAGTTCAGGACCAGACGCTGTATACTCACTTTTCGACTTCGTCCCTTTCTCCACCTTAACTTCCACCTATTATCCTAGAAAGTGCTGGCCCGGACGCATCTTTCAACTACTCCCTCTGGAAACTTACAGGCCGCTGTAAAAGAGTTGTTGTCCCAAAATTCCCAATTAAGGATCCAGCAGGTGGTTGGTGTTACTCCAGTCAGCAGAAGGCGGACATTTTTGCAGATAGCCTAGAGGAAAGATTCAAGCCTTTTAGCCTCACGTCAACGGCTACAAGAAGGGCTGTTGAGTTAGGATTGGAGATTCCATTTCAAATGTCCCTGCCAACACACCCAGTCACGCTACAAGAGGTGGTGCAGCAAATCAAAGGTCTGAAGTCCAAAAAATCCCCTGGTGAGGATCTATTGGATAACAGAACGTTAAAACTTCTACCTAAAAAAGCCCTGCTTTTCATAGTTCTGCTCCTTAACAGTATACTTAGGGTGGGATACTTTCCAGACAGCTGGAAGACAGCGCTAATCACAATGGTTCCAAAGCCAGGAAAACAACACACGGAAGTCGAGGGGTACAGACCAATTAGTCTCCTCTCAGTGCTGGGGAAGATGACTGAGAGGGTGATCTTAAACCGAATCCTACAGCTTGAACCTGTGACTCGAAGAATTCCAAAGTGGCAGTTTGGATTTCGAAAAAGACACGGAACTCCTGAACAACTTCACCGAGTAGTTAACTTCGCCCTGGACGCAATGGAGCATAAAATGTACACAGTAGCTGTGTTCATGGACATTCAGCAAGCTTTCGACAGGGTGTCTCCTCCGACGGTCTCCTCTTTAAGTTGAAGTTCATCTTAACGCCTCAGCTATTTCGGATTATAAGTAGCTTTCTAAAGGACAGAAGCTTTAGAGTTGTTGTTGATGGTGTGAAATCTACGAAACGTCCAATTGGTGCAGGCGTACCTCAAGGCAGCGTTCTTGGCCCTACGTTGTACACCCTATATACAGCTGATATGCTTTCCTCTAGTGAAATCACTGGGCTGGAAGAGAATGATGTGCTGATAGCAACATACGCCGATGACACTGCAATATTGACCTGAAGTCCAAACATTAACCTAGCCACACAAGCCCTGCAGCAATACGTACGAAGTTTCGAGAATTGGGCTCTAAAATGGAAAATAGGTATCAACAGCAGCAAATGTGCAAATGTTACGTTCTCAACAAGGACACAATCCTGCAGTGGCATAACGATGCTGGGTTCCACGCTTTCGCACAAGAGCTCGTACAAATATCTAGGGGTCGTACTGGACAGGGCTCTAAACTTCAAATTACATACAACCATGGTCCGGCGATCGGTTTTGGTTAAAGCTGGAAAGATGGCGTGGCTGCTTGCCCCTAGAAACAAATTATCTCTGCTCAGTAAAGTTGCTATTTACAAGTCCATTTGAAGTCCCATATGGAAATATGCGATCCAAGTTTATGGCACTGCTGCAAAAAGCAACATAAGCAAAATAAGAGCCAGTCAAAAATATTAAGAAAACTATGCAATGCTCCCTGGTACTTTCGAAATGCGGACATCGAAAAAGATCTAAGGGTTCCAAAGGTAGGCGATGTTATACAGTTACTCGCAGCCAACTATATACAACGCCTTACTCGTCACCCCAATGCACTAGCTAGACGTCTCACTAAAAGGCCAAGAAAGAGAAGACTCAAAAGAGTACATCCTCTGGATCTCCCTACTAGATTCCTCATAAAACATAATAGCATAATAAAATATCTAATATATAAATATATAAATGGTAGATAAATGTATATTCTTATGTAAAGCTGAACGTATACTTTTCACACCGTGAAAAACTTTTATTGTTTCCCCCTAAATGTATAACGAGATTAAGCCGCCACTAGCGGTAGCAGAAATCTTGTTTGAGACTATATATAAATTTTGAATAATAAAAAAAAAAAAAAACTTCCACCTCCACACTGCATTCGGATGCACGATGTCCGGCCTTACCACAATGATAACAATTGAAATCCATTTTCTTACAATCCTTCTTCAAGTGAGAAGCAAGAAGCCTATCTTATAAAATGCGTTTCTTACCGGCTGTAGACAGATTTAACTCAGATAGCTTCAAACGCAAATTAGCAACTCTCATTAATGTTAATTTTACAAATCAAAAAGGTTAATGTTATATTAGTTCAACGATAACAACTTATCCAACTTATCAATGTTAATCTGTTAATTATTATCAAAATCCCTCAAATTGTTCATTAACTTATCTACCATTTCAATGTCCAACGTTTCCTTGCCGTTGCTGGAACTTCTTGTAGACTTTTCTCTGACGCTGACCAAGGCAATGCTTTCCGTTGCTCGCCAGTGCTTGCCAACGCCACTGCTCGTCGCTGCTCGCCTCTGCTAGTCAACGCAATCCCGAAGATCTGCTTCTCTAGCCTGCTTGTCGCTGCTCGCACTGCTCACCAAGGCCGCTGCTCGCCTATGCTTGCTAACGCCTACCAGAAGATCCGCTTCTCTCGCCTGGTTGTTGCTGCTCGCACTGCTCAAGAACGCCGCTGCTCGCCTTGCTTACCAACGCCGCTGCTCGCCTATGCCTGCCAACGACTTCCAGAAGATCCGCGTACCTGGCCTGCTTGCCGCTACTCGCACTGCTTGCCGACATCCAAGCTTTCCGTCTCTTTTGTAACAGATTCGCCTTCCGGTTCTGATTTGCACCGCTCGCTTCTGCTTCCCGTTGCTTGCCTCTGCTCGCCAACGACTTCTAACAGATCAGTTTTTCAAATTTCCAGCCGACGATCTTTCTGTACTTTTACACTTGCACCTCACGCTTGGGCCACATCACGGTGGAGCCCCAGAATGTAAGAATTTACTATGTTCCAATGTTTATTTGTATTTAGTTTGATGGATGGGTTTTCAGCGTGGTTACAATTGTGCTTATGATTATGGATTATCGATAGATGGGTATCGGGTGGTGATCAGAAGGTTGCCATATAACTAGCACCGCTTTTAGTGCGCTCCTTTTCCAGTTGCCCGCCAGGTTCAAAATCCTACATACATACCATCTTTACGAGGAAAGGTACGGCAAGAATGCCATTTGTGGAGCAAACCTTCAGTCAGCACTTTCACTCATCCATGGGTTCTGCAATACGATACCCCCAGCACTTCCACTCCAAGCAGTTCTCGTTAAAAAGGTACATGTAGTTGTCCCTATATGATTTCCAAGCTGTTTTGCAAGTATCACCTGGAATACATACAAACAAACATATATATGGATTTAATGATTTATTTAAATTTTACTTACTGTTCTCAGTTCGGAATTTTTCTTGGAAAACCATTTGCCAAGAGCAATTTTTTTAATGGTTTCATACGAATATCAAATCTAATTTTGTTCGCTAGCCCTTTTTTCGGATCTGAGTAATAGGCGATGTGTTTTTGTTGGCGAAAAGTTCCATAGTTCTTCTTTTTCTGCCCGCATGCAGCGCCTTTGGACGTGTTTCAATTGCGCTCCCGTTGCAAATATTTAATTGACTGAAAATTTCCGAGACAGTGCAATTGCGTGGTACCCTAATCGGCCACAATGGCTGGGCCACCAACCCCAAGGATCCCGAGACCATCATCTCGGCCTCCCGTGACCAGACCCTGATCGTCTGGAAGCTGACCCGCGATGAGGACGCCAACTACGGCTATCCCCAGAAGCGCCTCTGCGGCCACTCTCACTTCATCAGCGATGTTGTCCTCTCGTCCGACGGCAACTACTCTATGTCCGGCTCCTCGGATGGCCTGTGGGATCTGGCTGCCGGCAAGACCACTAGCCGCTTCGAGGGACACACCAAGGATGGCTGATAACCTTCAGATCGTGTCCGGTTCTCGGGACAAGACCATCAAGCTGTGGAACACCCTGGCCGAGTGCAAGTTCACCATCCAGGAGAATGGCCACACCGATTGGGTGTCGTGCGTGAGTTTCTCGCCCAACCACTCGAATCCCATCATCGTGGCTGAAGAGCAACCATCGCGGCCACAACGGCTACCTGAACAGTGTCACCGTTTCGCCCGACGGCTCGCTGTGCACCTCCGGTGGCAAGGATCCAAGGCTCTGCTGTGGGATCTAAATGACGGCAAGAACCTGTACACCCTGAAGCACAACAAAATCATCAAGGGCTTGTGCGTCTCGCCCAACCGCTACTGGCTGTGCGTCGCCTACGGCCCATCCATCAAGATCTGGGATCTGGCATACAAGAAGACTGTGGAGGAGCTGCGGCCCGAGATCGTATTGCCCATATCCAAGGCCGATCAGCCCCACTGCCTGTCCCTGGCCTGGTTCACCGACGGCCAGGCCCTGTTCGCTGGCTACTCTGACAACACCATCCGCATCTGGCAAGTGTCTGTATCAGCTCACGAAGCTCTTTGACTATGTCTATGCCCTAGTCGCCCATTTGATTTATTAAAGCGAAAAAAAAAATAAAATAAAAAAAAAAAATTATAAAAATACTAGCGGATAAATCCGTTTTTGCGAATCAGAAATGCAAACAACTATTTTCTATTATCTATTTATGCTCTGAATTTCAAAATGATTCCCTTCTCGACAGCATTTATTAATTTCATTATGTCTTCGTCGCTAAATTCTCCTAATCGATTCTTTGTTTTTTGCACTTCATAGCATCTTACTCACACATATGCAGGCACACAACCTCAATTTTATTGCCACTCGAATAAAAATCAAGGGATCTGTAAAATTACCTCAAATACCATCCAATACTTTTCCAGTATATATTGGCATGTTTTTTTTGTCGAAATTTTTCTAGCAAAACCATTTGCCAAGCAAATGTTTTTATCGGTTTCATACGAATATCAACCCTGATTCTGTTCGTTAGCCCTTTTTTCGGATTTGAGTACTATGCTTGAAAATATGAATAATACCCTTTTAACACTGGGGCGCAGCATTGGATTTATCCGTTAAATATAAGCTGCGGCAATGCTGCCGGTAAGAGCCCTGTGGATAGAAGAAGAAATGCTGTGGCCGCATCTTTTATGCTGCTGCGCGTCATTGGCAAGTGTTACCGTATTCTGAGTAGTATTAAAAAAAAAACTGAAATTTTTCGAGTATTTGTGTATTTGGATAATCTTAATAATAATAATAAATAACATAATAATAAATTTTGACAATTTGTTTAAATTTCAATAAAAATGATTTTGCTCTCTTCTTCTTATTCACACCGTTTGTTTACTTTAGCATTCCGAACAGCTGACAAATGCTGCGAGAAATGCTGCGGCTTTGGTGTAAGCTCCTCGCAGCATTTTTCAGCAGCTTCGTCAATGCTGCAGCAGTGTAAAAAGGCTATACTACCTATGGGGTATTATGGTATTATGAGATATTCGAAATATGCAGAAATAAGAAGTAAAACAAGAAGTGAACTTTGCCAAATATTACGTGGGCAGAACGTATAAGTTATTTTAGGTTGATTCTTTCAATATAATTTTTCTTAATTTTTTTATATTTATTCTTGGTTTATAGTATTGATTAGCCCGTTAGGGTGACAGATTTGAATGTCCGCGAGGACAGGTGAGCTACAAGATACTGAAATTATTTTACTTTACGATAATACAAAATACAAATTTAAAAGCTCATTCACATACATTTTTTCATTTACTTTTGAATTCACATAAATTGGAGCTCTTACGCTCAAAATACGAAAGATGTTGTATATTTTAAAACGTCACCCCTTTCCTATGGGAAATGACAAGTAAACGGGTTTTTATACCACAAAGCGAATCTTAATTGCTAAATAAAAAAAATAGATGACTTATTGGTCCATTAAGATTGTGACTTCTTTATAAAAACCTTCTTTGTAACCAAACCCTCGAACTTGACTCGGAAAAAATTGGTCAGGACAAATTCACTTTTCGGACTCATGGCAGCAAAATAATTTTAAATAACATGCGCTTTACAGAACACGTTGCTAAAGACTGATGTTTCCCGCCCAATTTTATTCAAAATGTAAGTTCAACAAATCAATGGTTTGACCATTAGAAATTCAATTTGCATGCTGTTCGTCAGAAATATTAAATGCACCAGTATTGCATCTCAGATATATTGATCTACGGAAATCTCTGCCGTCGTTTTGCTTCAAAACAAAATAAAAGACATCAAAACAACCAGATCAGCTGTTTTTAATTACCAGTGTTCGGGCCAGCATTATCATTGTAATTCAAACCCACTGAAGTTAACATTAATATAATGCTAATAAACGCTAACGTTCGGCAGCGCTGCTGCGCTCTCTCTATGCTAAGGGCTCTCCGCAGCCGCCGTTTCGGCTCTAGCATTGATCTGCCGACGTTGCGAAATTTAGTGCTATGCTAATCTTTCAGCGCATTGGTTGCATATTTCATCTCGTGACATTTATCTGGTTGGGCAAAGGGAAAGCAATCGGCTTATGCTAGCCACCGGTATAAATAAACAATTAAACAAACAAATAAACAAACAATCGTCCTCATTTTGTTTCTGGACAAAAATAGGTGCCAAAAAAGCTTGGCATCTCAAACAACCAGTGTCGATTAGATAATAAAACATATCGGTAATAAGAATATGTGATGGAGGGAGCTCTTTAAAATGAAAAGTAAACGAATTGGTTGAAAAAGTAAGTCGCAAAAGTAATTGAATCCCGGAACCTGCCTGAATATGATGAAATTGCAAAAAAGGTTTGAGAAAAATTAATGCCGCGACAAGACAACGCTTTTCCAACATCGACCATGCGATCACATGAATACGAAGAAGAGTCGCGCCGTTTGCAGCCGCTAGAACAATTGTATGTTTCTCGCAAGCGTGTAGCTGATCTTAAATTAAGCGTTCTGAAAACGGAGAGAAAGAACGGAGGAAGCGCCTAGAGATTGTATCGACATGACACACATTGAGGCCATGCTATAATCATTTGGATTAGTATTTTTGAGGACATCCTGAATTTCCATGGTTAATCCGAGTCCAAACGTTGGATACTGGCGAAACGGTTTCTAGGCGGATCGGCGAAGGTACACATCAAGCAAGGGGCGTTACTGACTTAAGAACCAATCCGAACAGAATTGCTTAGCGTCTTAGAGCAAAAAGTGACGGCGTGGGATATAGGAAAACGACTTGAGGCACGGAAAATCGCAAATAATGAAAGCATGGGCACGAGCGAAGTGGTCAAATTCCTCGTAGAAGAACTATATTGCAGCAAGAGGGAGCCCTATGGCACGGTCAGCTCCTTGAGTTGCAGCAAATCGGAGCGAATGCTTGAGATAAGTAAATGTCAGTATTGCAGCAGGGCAGCAGCAAGGTGGTGGTGCAATGCGGTGCTAAAACTATCGGTAATTTGGGCACGCGATGAAGGACTGCAGTCAGTCTCGCACAAGCGAGACTCGACGCTCTTCTGGGTCCCGAGATTCCAAAAACAACTACATTGCTTGGGCATGATTCAGCACATTGATTCTCAAGAACACACATACCCAATTACAGGCATATTTCTGGGGGCCTCGAGCTCGTGGCTCGCTTACTTCTTCAGTTTTTGAGAAAGAGAAAGTAGCTGAAATAGTAGATGATCTGTTAGAAAAGAAAGTACTCATGCAAAGTGAGTCTCCTTATGCTTCCCCGTTGGTCCTAGTAAAAAAGAGGTAGGAATCATCATAGAGGACTAACTTGAGTTTTTAAAAAATACCTGATGTTTTCCATCATAGATTTTAAAAGTGGGTAGTATCAAATAGCCGAAGAAGATAAATCAGTTCCTTACTGTTTGGGCAACGCACAGTTTCCACTGGGGCACTGGCTGTAAAACGGATAAATCCGTTTTTGCGGAACAGAAGTGCAAACAACTATTTTCTTGTCTCTTTTAATGCCCTAAATTTCATAATGATTTCCTTCTCAACAGCCTTTATTAATTACATTATGTCGTCGACCAAAAATTCTCCTAATCGCTTGTTTAGTTTTTGTTTATTGCACTTCATAGCATGTGAGTAAGACACACATATGCAGGCACACAACCTAAGTTTTATTGCCACTCGAATAAAAATCACGGGGTCTGTTAAAATACCTCAAGTACCATCCAATACTTTTCCAGTATATATCGGCATGTTTTTTGGTGGAACTGTGGACTACCTGCGGAATTTTTCTAGCAATACCATTTGCTAAGTAAAATGTTTTTATCGCTTTCATACGAATATCAACCCTGATTCTGTTCGCTAGCCTTTTTTCGGATAGAAGCGACAATGCTGCTGGTAAGAGCCCTGTGGATAGAAGAAGAAATGATGCGACCGCCTCTTTTATGTTACGGCGCATAACTGGCACATGTCACCGTATTATGTGTAGTATTTAAAAAAAAAAAATGAAATTATTCGGGGTGTCGACGCGGTATCGAGAGCAATCAACTGTATTGTTATCAAACAATACAAAATAAAAAAAATTACTACTCTCAGACTCTTGTAACTATTTTTGTTACCATTTTTTTGCTTTCTCTCAGATTTGTATCTATCAAATTTTAATGTAAGTGTTTAGTAAGTGTTTGGGTGCTCGTGGTGAAACTCCCAAATGCACAGCTTTCCACATTTAATAATAACTTAATAATAATAACGAGGGGGAACGTTGTGAGCCGCGTCTTACGCCGCGGCTCTACTTTATACCCTGTACTCAGTAAGTATATATGTATGCGAGCTTGTAATAAAAACATTATTACATGTTCGCAAAAGGGTTAGTTTTAGCCAAAAAAGAAAAAAGTAATTAAGTCGAACCTTTTCGGAGATTTTTATATATTAGATGTTTCCATTTTTGTTTACTTTTCTTTTCTACATGTCTTTATCTACTTCCTACATATACATACACGGCTGTGTGCGAGAGAGAGAGGGAATGAGTCTGCGCTTGAAAGGCCACTGAAATTTCATTTGTTCCTTCTGACTATATTTATGATCCGATCTGATCCAGATTCAATACTCTGATAGATATGGTCATTTTCTATGATTCAGCGTTTTTGGTTTTCCCGTATCTTCAAAATTGTAGATTTTCGTTTTTTGTGGGGGCGGAAGGGGGCGTGGCCAAATTTTAAAACAAACTCGTCTCGGTTTGATATCACAGGAGCTTGGATAGAAAGTTTGGTTGATCTAGCTCTTATAGTCTCTGAGAACTAGGCGTAAAAAAAATTCGATCAGGCATAGCGCCTACTCCTGTGTGTGAGAGAGATCGAGAGGAAACGATGCATTTCGAAATGGTTTTCTTCATTGTGGCTATATTTATAATTCGATCTGATCCAGATTCAACATTCTGAAAGATATTGTCATTCTCTACGATTCTGCGTTTTTAATTTTCTCGTATCTTTAAAATTGTGCATGCTACAGATTTTCGTCTTTGGAGTGGGCGGAAGGGGGCGGGGCGAAATTTTAAAATACACTTGTAACAGTGCGATAGGACAGGAGTCTAGATACAAAATTGTGTTCCTCTAGCTTTTATAGTCTTTGAGCTATAGGCGCTAATGAAGACGGACGGACGGACGGACAGACAGACATAGCTATATCGACTCGGCTATTGATCCTGATCAAGAATATATATACTTTATGGGGTCGGAAACGCTTCCTTCTGGGTGTTACACACATTAATTTTTTGCACAAATCTAATATACCCCTTTACTCTTCGAGTACCGGGTATAATAAATAAAACATAATAATAAAATTTGACAATTTCTTTAAATTTCAATAAAAATGCTTTTGCTCTCATTTTTTTACTATCCTCGTTTGTTTACTTTAGCAGGACGAACAGCTGACAAATGCTGCGAAAAATGCTGCGGCTTTGGTGTAAGCGCCTCGAAGCATTTTTCCACAGCTTCGTCAGTGCTGCAGCAGTGTAAAAAGACTATACTACTTACAGGGCCGGTTTTAGGTGCTATGACGCCGGGGGCGGATATGGGATATATTGTACGAATCAACTGATTCTGTTGATGTAAATTCAGTTTTGGAAATTTTCGTTTTATTTAGTCTAGCACCGAAGTGCGCTGGTCTGCTAGTATATTATATATATGTGGTATATTTTATACCATACATATACAAATAAGAAAATCACCTTTGGAAGTTGGCGCCCCCTAAAATTTGGCCCCGCTCGTCCTGCATTGAAACCGGCCCTGACTAATTATGGGGTATTATGGTATTATGGGGTATTCGACGATTAAATATGCAGAAATAAGAAGTAAAACAAGAAGTGAACTTTGCCAAATACTACGTGGGCAGAACGTATATGTTATTTTAGGTTGATTATTTCAATATAATTTTTATTTATTTTTAATTTTTATTCTTGGTTTTTTTCTTAATAATGATTAGGCCGTGAGGGTGACAGATTTGAATGTCCGCGAGGACCAGTAAACTACAAGATACTGAAATTACTTTACTTAACAAAAATAAAAATCTAAAAGCAGTCCTACGTCGGCAGCGCTCCCCTCAGAACGCCGACTCAGCGCCTCGTGAACATTCCTCCATTGGTCATAAGGCGCGCGCGCGCGTTCGGCATCGGATTCCTCCTCTGCGCAGCTGTTGGCTGTGCATCCGCTAGATCGGATATCGTTTGCCGTTGATGTGAAATGTGCTGACACTTGACAGCTGCAGTGCAGCCCGTGTTAACTTATATATTGATCAAGACGCTACTATATGGCAAATGCGCACAGCAGTGAAAAAAATTATGGAAGGCACACCTGAGCTAGGGGATACGGCGCCAAGCGCAGACCAGACGATGCTAGCCGGCAACTTCGAAGTTGCTGTTGCGCGCAAGATAGAGAGAGATAACCGTAGTGAACAACACGCAGTAGAGCTGGCGCCAGAACTATATGATGAAATTGCAAAAAAGGTCCGCCACAAGACAACGCTTTTCCAACATCGACAATGCGATCACATGAGTAAGAAGAAGAGTCGCGCCGTTTGCAGCCGCAAGAATAATTCGTAAGCGTGTAGCTGATCTCAAATTAAGCGTTCTGAAAACGGAGAGAAAGGCCATTAATGTGGAAACGCCTAGAGATTGTATCGACATGACACATATTGAGGCGTTAATGCGTACAATTTGTAGAGATGACGACCATGTTATAATCATTTGGATTAGTATTTTTGAGGACATCCTGAATTTCCATGGTTAATCCGAGTCCATACGTTGGATACTGGCGAAACGGTTTCTAGGCGGATCGGCGAAGGTACACATAAAGCAAGGGGCGTTACTGACTTGGGAACCAATCCGAACAGAATTGCTTAGCGTCTTAGAGCAAAAAGTGACGGCGTGGGATATAAGAAAACGACTTGAGGCACGGAAAATGACAAATAATGAAAGCATGGGCACGAGCGAAGTGGTCAAATTCATCCTAGAAGAACCATATTGCAGCACACTTAGCGACCTGCGAGGCAAGATGGCCACCTATGACAAGGTCAGATGAGCTCTGAAATGTTTCTATCTCAGGCCGAGGAAAACTCAGCTTGTCCAGGACTCTACTACAAGGAATTTGTAGTTTGCAGGAGCCTCTTGGAAAAGGGGAGATTTATCTTAGTTCAGTTTGAGAGCGAGGGAATGAAGGATAGGTAAGAATGAGAGACGTGAGTCTATAGGACGTAGTCACACTTGGTTGTTGTTATCCCCGGTTTACGAATGATTGCACTTTACTAATGTTCGTTTCTATAGGATGAATATACTTTATTAAATACTAGCTATCCCCCAGCGGCTACGCCCGCTGTAAAAATAATATGCCTCAAGGGAAGTATAAAAGTTAACTTTCATTCTTTTTTGGAAAGGAGATTTGTGAACGAATATAATATCTGTGTAACTTTTTTCCACTCCACCATAGAGGTTAAGTAAAAGGCGCGCATTTTTTAACGTGGTTTCCTCCAGAGGCATAGTCCACGAATTCCATTAGAGGCTAGTCCACGTCAGCTAGAAGTCTATTCTTGCACAAGATTAGGCGATTTATTAATAGACAACCGGTGCTATCCACCTTGATGTTACCTAATTTAACATGAGCTAAAATTCTATCTTGTTTCTTGCTTTCCTAATCCGTACGCAAAACGTATTTATAAACAACATTTTTGGTAAATCCGTCTGTTGATAAGATAACCAAACTGCTTGCAGAGCTGACTCTAGAACACACAACATAAAACTGATCGTGCGAGAAACAGTCATCTCGCAAATCGATGCCGGCCATTTTTAGGACTGTCCTTGTGACTTGTTGATAATTATGGAAAACCATAATTTCAAGGGGTAATGTAACCTTTTAAAATCAAATGGATGATCAGATGGTATTTGAGCGTGGGAACAAGTGCCGCACATCCCTCATTTTCTAAGCGTTGATCTTAGTTTTAATTACATTCTATTTTCCCATATATAGTGCATAAGTTTTGAAAATAAAACAGTTCGAATTTACAACTCAACTCAACAACATCAAAAGAATTAACGGTATTCTCGGAATAAATACAGTTTCTCCCCTGGCGCAACCAGTAATTATTTGTGCATCCACAATGTGTTTATGAAGCGCTTTGACTTGAATTCTGGTTCCATTGCACAACTTAGGAGGTCGCAGATTCCTTAAGCACATAACTGGAGCTCCAACTTTGAGGGTAAGTATGTGTGAAGGAAGACCTGCTGGACTTAAACTATTTAAAAACTCAACAGAGTAATGAACCGCGTCATCAGGATCAACAACGGAATCGGTTGATTGATATTGCACACATTCACCTTCAAAAGCATCCAATAAAATATTACTAAATTCGGACACTTTATCATTTGTCGGTGTGAGTATTGAACGCTCACATAACCATTTCAATGGTTTTGAATATCCGGATATATTTTGTTTGCTAGCTCAGATAATTTTTGAACAATAGAACATAATTCCAAAGGAATACGGAGTTTCGCTCTAATTGGAAAATTCCATTACCAATTGGCATCAACAAATTGGCAAAATGTTCTGCGGTCTTATCACCTTTTAAGTGAATTCTCATATTAGTTGTGAGCGAAATTTTGCGAACATATGCCCATAACAACAGGGGCTTAAAACATGCTTGAACCTCGTCTGCACGTGTACCTCTAAGTATAACTGGTAAAGTCTGCCGAAAGTCTCCAGCTAGTAAAACATTAATACCACACATTAAACAATCGTTTTTCTTTTATGTTCGATTTAAGGCTTCGAGTGCGCCTTTATGGGACATGGTGCATTCATCCCAAATAAGAAGTTTGCAATCTGTAAATACCTCGCCATATTGCTTTGCTTGCTAGTATTGCAAACAGGTCTCTCTAAGGTCCTTAAATTTAGAGTAAGCTTAAAAGCAGAGTGGGCCGTTCCTCCTCCTTCTAATAGAGTTGCAGTGATTGCTGAATTGGCAACAGTCACGGCATTTCCACTCTCTTTAGGAATTTTTGCTAATAGAAGGTTAATTAGAAAAGTTTTCCCATGCCTCAACGAGCATCAAGAAAAAAAAGTTGCTCACTATTATTTTAGATGCTCTGTAATATTTCTCCGTAAACACCTTTTTGCTCCGGAGCTAACAGGTTTTCATGATCAGCAACAAACTTTTCTAGTATGTTAATGTCGTAGCAAATCTCTCGGAGAAAATCTCTGTTGGGTAAATCAATATTATCTCCTAATGGTGGGGGCAAGCCATATTTTATCAGACATTGTCTTCCTAAGGATAAACTAATGTCTTCTAAAGTCATTAAGCACTTATTAAACACCTCACCTTTGTCCAATGGAGAAAATCTTCAGAAAAGCTTTCTTTATATTTCTCCTACAGTCTTCAAGCATCCGATAAATTGCAACACAAAAGCATCACAGCAAAAAGTTCGCGTAACTTAATGTATCATCCCAATGAGTTTCGTTATCTAATAAGCCTAAAGCTTTACATGCAGCTTGAAATGTAAGATGAAGAATGCCATTGATTATCTTTAAGTCCATAAATGACGTCGGACCTGTTACTTTATGGAGTAAAAGACGAAGATAGTAGCACTCACTGTTCTTTAGATGTACAGAATAAATCTTACCTAGAACTGCAGCTTTTTTTACTCCAGGCCATTGATTTACAGCAGATCCACGGTTTCTTCTATGAAATGTATTATTTTTCCAAGCATAAAAGAATGGAACTTTAACATATAGAAGTGTTTTAGCAAGCTCGTCTTGTTTACATAAATCATAAAATGCTAGTAATGTAGTTTTCAGGGATTGTCGATTTTCAAGATGGACAGAAAGCTGAACAACTGCAGGAAATCTTTCGTGTATAGGGAAAGATAAAATTCTCCACACAGCTTCAGATGTGCTTATGTATCGACCAGTCTCATAAAAGCTAACTTCGTCGTTATCATTTTCGATAGCAAAGGCTGCTTGATCGCTGCCTTTTTTAACATACTTGCATATATATTTTATCGATTTAACTGAGTTGCAGAACAGTAATACTGGGTTAAATGGTACTACCATCTCCGTGGTAAAACCTCCATCACCTGGAGCTCTACGTCGATACTTTGGATAACCGTCTCCACCAGTTTGAGTATTTTGCAAAAACTGTTTTGGAAATTGTTGGGAGCACTTTCCAGACTTCTTACATGAAGACTTGTCGCTTAAAATTCCGCAAGGTCCATGAATCGTATTACGCTTAACAATGTCGTGCAGCAATTGGTCGCGTTTGGGGTCAAGAATTTCTGCGCTAATAACATTATCAATGGTATTCGGAGCAATTCGCTCTTGTAACCAAAGCAAAATGTGTATATGTGGAAGACCACATTTTTGCTATTCTACAGAGTATATAAAACAACGCTTTTCTCAAACAAATTTGCTTTGGTTAGAAAACCTAATAAAGTTTTAACCTTTAAATGAAATACCCTGGCTATTATATCATGCCGATCAAGTAGTTTTTGATTGGGCAGCAATGCTGATATCTCAGGCCATTGAGGGTTGCATGTAAATCTAATGAAAAGATCAAGACGCCCATAGTGACAAACATAAGTCATTGCATCTTGAGTCTTTTCATGCATATACCGGGCAGTTCCTACAATTGTAGACGGTAAAACAATCATCCTACCTAGCTGCGCCAAATCGCAGTCCTTACATCCTATTGCGCCTTTCAAATTAGAATATAACTCAGCTTTTAATTGCTTTTGGCTATTTCAGTTTTAATTTTTGCATACATGTCAACTAAAAATTGACTAAAAATAGATCGGCAATAATATAAATGATTGCTCTCCGTTTGTCCTATCATTATGCGGAAAGCATAAAATGTAATGGCCGAAACATTTTTTAATGCAGACTTATCTTTATTTGCAGCTTGTGCTATATCAATTATCAAGTATCGGATATTTTAAAGCATCATAAGAACGGTGAATTTCGCTAATGTGTTGCAATTTATCGTCATGACCTTGCAACACAATATCACGCTTCTGAAACTGTTAACTAACAATGACCAAGGCTACCTCACTTGAATTTGGGGCATTATAGCATCGTTTATGTGCATTCAGAGGTTTTCTATCAGCATGTATTACAACATGATAGCTTTTTACATTTTTAGGCACTTTTTGGATTGCAGTTTTGAAATCTTTAATGTAGGAGTTATGGTTATGAAGCATTGTTTGAAGCTGATTTACCAAACTCGGTTTAAGATGAGGAATATTTTTGCACCTTAATTACACCTCCCTTTCATCCCCACCAACAAAGTAAATTTGCAAAAACTGAATATCTTTTTGGGGACCTGGGTTAACATCCCAATTTTGTGATAAGCCTGGCCTTGAACCTAAAAGTGGGCATAAATCCTTCGGTTATTCTTTTAGCCCCAAAAGACGACATTTGAAAGCAGGAGTTATATTTTTTAATTCTATCCATAAAATGCCTACTTTCAGGATGCACATCAAATATCAAACTATTTAGTTGATCTGGAAGTGGATTAAATGATAGCAGATCTACTTTTCCATCACAACAGCACATACCCAATTCTTATTTTTTTAATTTCAATGCTCCACAATGAAGACATTCATGGCTCATGCTGCCTATAGATAGCATATTATCATCGCCATAGGATACGTTTATTTCATAATTGAATCCTGAAAAAGATTTCTCTTTACAGGGGCGTAAGCCGTTAATCCTGACTTCTTTTTCTTGAAGCCGTTTGTAATAAGTTTTTTTTTGACAATCCGGATTCTGTAAGCGATGAGACTTACTTGCTTCCTTTAGCTGTCTGAATACTTAATACGACGTTTTTTAGAACTGTTCGTACTGTTTTTGTCAGTTTCAACGATATTAGAGGAAAGGAGCTCATAAAGGTCAAAGTGACCATTTGAAAAAAAAAAGTTTGTTGTAAATCGCAGTCTTTTTGCTCGATTATAATCCTGGCCAAATTTATGAATAAGTATTTTATTATGAAAAACTTCGACGGAAATGGAGTAAAATTCAGAAACGGCGATTATTTCGCAAGTGCTTCCGTATGTTGAAGATATCATCATATACAATGCATACACATCAGAACTTTCATAATTATCGCCTTTTTTATTATGGGTCAATATATGAAATCTTAGCCAGTTACTTAAAACATAGTCCACAATCTTTGCTCTGATTTCTTACGCCCTTTCTTGTGTCTCTAAATCAGCAAGAACCATCTCCAATCATTTTTACCACAATATGTTGGATCATAGTGCCATTAACGTTTAGCAAATCAACATTTGCTGTGGATTGTGAGAAATTTAAAAAATCTGCCATTGTAATTTTAAATAAATTATTAAACCAGCAGCTTTAAAGTCGATATTTGGAAAAATATTAGACGGACAGACGGACACAAAACCCACCCAAAGTGAAATACAGAGAAATACTAATATAAAATCAAACGCACACGAACACATTCGGGCTTCTCAATAACAAAGCAGGCGGCCAAAAAGGCGCTCAAGAAAAACTGACGGCAAAACACAAACTCACTTCTATTTTATTAACAGACGGACACAAAACGCACTTAAAATAAGATGCAGTCAAATGAATATCTAATAAATAGAAACCCGTAAGGGTCTATTAGTCGGACAAAACCAACAGACACACAAGAGAACTGCAAAAATCAGATTTTTCTTGACTTACTCATACCCTAAAATTCTTACTCATATAATCACTCAAAAATACTCAGCGTTGAATAAGCTCAGCTTTTATTTGCAAACGCTTCGTTCGTATCAGTTTCATTCTTTGGGTGTCAATTGCTTCACTCATACATAATCACTCGGGAAAGCTCGGCGTTGAGTAAACTCAGCTGGTACAGGCAAACGTCTCGTTCGGCTCATTTTCACTCACTCACACAAATTACACATCTATGCACAAACAAAGGCACAGCTGGTGCCCGAACAGAGCCGAAGGGGTCAAAGAATTCGGCACCAGCTGTGTTACGCCTTTTAACTCTTCTAGAAGTTTCGCTTGTTAGCACAATTAGTTCCTTTGACAATGGCAGACCAAGCATTTGTTCTAGAACAAATTAACAAAAATGTGTCAACTTTGTCAACGCGAGAAAAGGCAAGAAGCGTAATCTGGAGTTTTTTATCAGACATTATCAAAGGGGATGGAACTGTTTTAAAAAGTTACCTTTACTGCCAGTCATGCAACCAACTTTTGAAAAAATCGGCGACACAATCGTAAAATTTAAGCTGATATAAATGTTGCATCGCCCTTAAGGAAACGAAAACTGATGTCGAAATTGTTTCGGCAGAAGGCAGAAAGGCCGACATCGACTCCTGGATTACATGGATTACTGAGGACTTCCAACTATTTTCCGCGATCAATGGCATTAGATTTGCAAAGCTTTCACAATTTATTGTCAATATTGGAGCTAAGTATGGAGAACACGTCGACATGCAAAACCTTCTACCTGATGTAAAAACGCAGAAAATAGCAGAGGAAAAAAATGCAAGAGACGAAATTTTCGAAATTGTGAATTTTGGTGGAGCTTCTGCACAGAAACTTTTTGGGAGTAACCTTGCATTATCATAAGGATTTGAAGCTGTACGACATATTTTTGGGTATGAAGTCTATTGATTTCCAGCGCTCAACTGGTGCTAACGTTTTGAGCAAATTAAACACATTGTTTTGTGAGTTCGGGATTTCCAATATGGAAAAAATAATGTTCGTAACAGAGAGAGGCTCCAATGTTATAAAAGCCCTGGAAAACCATTTTCGTTTAAACTGCAGTTGCCATTTGTTGGCAAACGTGTTGGAGCATTTCTTTAAGGAATCCTTAGAGCCAACCGAGCTTTCAGAGGCGTGTAAAAATTGTGAAGTACCTTAAGAAAGTATCACAACGGGCCGTAATCGGCCTATGTGTGGTGGGCTCCTGGCGAGCCTGGCAACCGCTTCTACCTAACCTAACCTAAGAAAGTTAACTTTCAGCATCAGTTGCAAACATCTTTAAAAAACCAATGCCCGACACGATGGAACTCAAATTGAACAATTTTAAAGTACAACTGTGCAGTTCACCCTCTTTTTGTTTTGTGTTAAAAAAATCCGGCTTCTATGTGCACCCAATCAAACAGATGTACCATCCATATGGTCATTAAAAGCAAAAATGATCAATAATGTTGACGAAACTTCATTTCCGAACCTGACTCTATGGCATAAAACGGCATTTATTTTATTTCCTCCTGCATTAAATATATAACCTGCCGATAAAGAAGATATCCCTTGCAGGCCTGTAGATGCCTCGGCCAGTTCGAAGGTCACGACGTTGGAAGTCTAGGTCGAACATTGGGGCGAACGAGGGTGGCTCGGGCTCTGGAGAATTGTAGTCCTGCGGTGGAATGGTGGGGGCGACCATAGGTTCTCCCGTCGAAATCCGTACGGCCGTCGAGAGAATAGCGGTGGGCCATCCCGTGGGTCATCGGACTCTTCTGTGTCGGTGGTGACATTTCCCCACCTTAAGTCGGCGTAGGAATGCTTGGAGTGGAAGCAGAGAGGGAAAACGAAAATGATAACGGCAAACAAACAAATTAGCACAACTACCGCAGTAGAATTTGTGGGTCTGCCTTCCCCCTTCCCCACACCCCAATCCGCACCCACTATCACAGCTATCTCTTCTCTTCTCTTCCTTTCCTTCAGCGCTCCTGTTAAGGTGTTGCTCTGCATCTTGTGTCTGTGTGTGTGTGTGTGTTTTTTTTTTTTTTATATTCCTATTTATTCAGCTCTATAAACAAACTTAAAACTAGTAAAATTTACAAGATACAGGAATTGAAGTGGGGGTAGGGGCCCCTCGACATGCGGTACTGCCACCCAGCATTGCTTCGCATGCGATGCGGACTCCTACTCCGTCTGCTCCTTCCGCCTTCTCTCTAGGGCCCTCAGCGTTCCCATGACGCTGGCGGCGAACTCCACGGTTGCCTCCCATGTCTTGGGATCCGCTAACATTAGGGGTACCAGGGTCTTGACGCTGATTCGGGCCCCAGCTACTGCCTCCAGCGCCTGTCGTTCGTGGTGGAACCGGTGGCACTCGAAAAGGACGTGTTGAGCGTCCTCCAATATGCCCGCACCACACTCAGGGCACCCGTCCTCTGCCTCGTGCCCGAAGCGCTTGAGGTAGCTGCGGAAGCAGCCGTGACCGCTCAGCACCTGGGTGAGGTAGAAATCTACCTGCCCGTGACTCCTTCCGACCCAGCACGCTATGCTCGGGATGAGCGTGTGAGTCCAGCGCCCTTTGGTTGACCGGTCCCAGTGCATCTGCCAGTTCGCGATGCTACTCCTTCTGGCAGCCAACTTCAGCTCTGTCATGGAGGGAGGCTCCGCTGCCCTGTCCTGCGTGGCGGCGTGGATCTCCTTCCCCTCCCTGATTAGCTCCTTGAGCGGAACATGCCCGGCGATGACCAGCGCTGCTTCGTCCGAGATGGTCCGGAACGAGCACGCTGTCCTCATGGCGCACAGTCTATAAACTGCCTCCACTCCTCGCATGTAGCTCTTCACCTTCGCTGCTTCTGCCCACACTGGCGCGCCATAGAGCAGCTGGGACGTCACCACGCTAGTCAGCAGCTTCCTCGTGGCCTGCTTCGGTCCTCTCGTGTTGAGGAGCATCCTGGACAGCGCTACTGCAGTCCCACAGGCCTTCCTCTGCACGTACTCCAGGTGCTCCTTGAAAGACAAGCGCGTGTCTATGAGGACGCCTGGATATTTGATCGCCCTCTGCGAAATGATTGTGGTCCCGCCGACCTGCACTCTAGCGGACTCAACCACCTTCCGGCTCGAAATTAGGACCGCCTCCGTTTTTTGGGCCGCCAGCTCAAGTCCTGTGACGGCTAGCCACTCCTCTACGGCTTGGATGGCTGCGTTGGCGTGGGTTTCCGCTGCGGCGAGCTCCTTGGCCACCACCACTATTGCCACGTCGTCGGCAAAGCCCACCAGGCTTGTGTTGGCTGGCATCGGTAGCCTTAGGGCTCCATCGTACATGGCGTTCCAGAGCAGCGGTCCCAAAACGGAGCCCTGGCCCAGGCTCGTGTCTATAGACAGCACCCTGTTGCTAAAATAGCTTTGCGCTATGTTAAGCAGGTAGCCCGGGATGTGGAAGGACCGAAGTGCCTCCAACGTGCGGCCCCAATCGGCCGAGTCGAAGGCGTTCCTAATGTCCAGTGTCACCACCAGACAATAGGACTTCGTCCCTCCTTTCCACCTGGTGCCTGCGGTGGCGTCCGCTGCCGTTTTCACCACTCTGGAGATGGCGTCTATCGTCGACCTCCCCTTCCTGAAGCCGTACTGGTTCTCGGAGAGACCGCCAGCTGCTTCAATTGCTGCTCCTAACCTCGCGCCGATCACTCTCTCAAAGACCTTCCCTATCGAATCTAGAAGGCAGATTGGTTTGTAGGAGGAGGCCTCCCCCGGCGGCTTGCCCGGCTCGGCCAGTAGGAGGAGCCGTTGCCGTTTCCACCTCTCGGGGAACGTCCCTTCATGGAGACATTTGTTAAAGAGGCCAGCAACTTCCCTCGGCAGCAGCGATAGTGCCAGCTTCAGCGCTCTGTTGGGGATCGCATCTGGTCCCGGAGCCTTATTAGGCTTCAGGTTCGCACCGGCCCTCAGCACCGCGTCTTCCGTGACCTCGCAGATGTCGGCCGGGTCCAGCTCGGAGCGTGGGGTGATCGGTATGGTGACCGGGTTTCCTCGCGGAAACAGGGCGCGAACAATCCCCTCCAGTGCAACGAGATCGGTTGGGGATTTGCTGCCCGCATTGACCCTCTTCACGTCTATCCTGTAGGCGCTTCCCCAGGGATCTTCTTCGGCGTCGTCGCACAGCTTAAGAAAGCAGTTCCTCTTGCTGTCCCTGATGGCCGACTTCAGCTCCTTCCTCGCCGCTTTAAAGGCCTCGCTGCAGTCAGCTAGGCGCGGTGTGCCCCTAGCTCGTTGGAGCTGCCTTCTGGCGCGGAGGCAGGTTCGGCGGAGCTCCGCTATCTCCTCGCTCCACCAGAACACCGGCTCGTGGTGTGCCCGGAACGTCTTCCTCTGGAGCATACTCTGGTCACAAGCCTCTTCGACTGCGACCGCCAGTTTGGTCGCCCACTCGTTGGCTCCATCTTCCTCGTTAGCAGCGTATCGTTCGAGGGCGCTCGCGAAGGACTGGGGCCGCAGCGTGTCCGGCCGGAACGCTTTCCCCTGTCTGGATGGGACTCCTCTCCCTCTAGTACGCAAACCTAGAGAGCACTGGATGGCCTCGTGGTCGCTGGCGGTGTAGACCTCGCTGATCCTCCATCGGGCGTGTCGGTACAGCGCGCTGCTGACATAAGTCAGGTCGATGACCGACCCTGCGCCTGTCCTGTTGAAGGTGTGTTGGGACCCTTCGTTCAACAGGACAACGTCCACCGACGCAAACGCTTCCAGCACCGTGAGGCCTCTGGCATTGGTTCAGGAGGACCCCCACTCCTGGGCCCAGGCGTTGAAGTCGCCCCCGACTACGACGTTTCTCCGACCTCGTATGTCGCTGCTGAGCTCGTCCAATATGCGGCTAAAGGACTCCAGGGATAGGCTGGGTGCCAGGTAGAAGCTATAGATCCAGGTGCTGCCGATGTTCCCTCGAACGAAACCGTCCGCCGACCTGATGTCGCAAATGGTTGGCGTCTCCCTGCCGCAGAGCCACAGGGCCGCCTTGCCGGAGCGGTCCGTGGCCCACTCGCCGCTGCCAGCTGCCCTGAACGGTTCGCTTAGGATTGCCACCTCCGAGCCCAGTTCGCGGACCGTCTGGGTCAGGAGATCCTGCGCGGCCCTGCAGTGATTCAGGTTGAGCTGAATCAGCTGCATGGTGGTCTGGGCTTTACATCCGCGCTGCTTGATGATGGGCAGTTCCTGCCGCCAGCCTGGTGCCTGACCTCCTTCAGGCCCGCTCTTGCAGTTGTTTGCAATATGCCCGGTTTCCAGGCATCTGTAGCACCGCGGCCGTCCGTCTCTCTCCCTGATCCTGCAGATGGACCAGCCCACTCTTACCTCGCCGCGCTGTATGACAGCTTTGCCCAGGGAAAATGGCAAGCTCAGTACAGCGACCTGCGACTCCGCGTAGCCGCGGCGAAGGCTCCTCACCCTTATTCGGCCCTCGTCCAGCTTGAACTGGCTCGCAATAGCGGCGCAGATCTCTCGCTCCGTCGCTAGAGGGTCGAGGTCGCGTATCTCCAGCACTGCCACCTTTGAGTCCTCCGTCATGGCACGCACTGAAGCCCCGTCGCCGAGGACCTGCGCGATGCTGTTCCTCATGGCCTCAGCGCTCTCTGCGCTGCCTTTGGCCACCTCCAGCAGAAGGTTGCCGTTGTTGGTGCGGCGTACCTTGGCGACGCATTTCCCCAGGCCCGACAGCTGCTCGTCTTCCCTCCTGGTGACCATCGCGAGCACCTCGCTGTAGGTCTTCCCGCACGCCTGCACTATGACCGCGTCGGGACGTGTGCGGCGTGCTGTCTTCGTCCTCTTCTCTACTTTTTTCCATCCGCTGTCCGGATTAGCGGGGCCCTCGGGCTCGCTCGTGGCGCTGGGCGTCGCCTCCTCCACCTGTGGTCGCATTGGCGGCTTGTTTCGCGACTTTTTGGTTGCGTTGGATCCTTTGGATCCTTTCGGCTGCGCTTGGTGCGCACGGGGCGGACCGGCTCCGCTAGCTTGCCTTCCGACACTGTCGGCTGGCTCAGCCTGCGCCATGGCTCCGTCTGCACTTCGACATCCTTCAGTCAGACCTTCTGGGTTTGGGCGTGGGTCTCCTTGGCTTCGACCAAAGTGCTCTGGGAGCATCTCGAGCAGACGGGCTCAGCCTCGAGGCCTTCCTGCGTGGCGCTGATGCCCGCTTCGGCTGCTCTGCTCGCCTCCTGGATGCTCGAGTGCAGCTCCTTCATGCGCACGAACAGCGTTCTCGTCGCCACGTTGATGTGGCGAGTGTTTTTGTCCATCATCCTGGTGGACACCTCTTCCAGGAGTTTTCCCAGCTCCTCGAGATTCTCGAGGCAGGATGCCTCCTGGCGCGCCTTACTCCTTTTGGGCGGCGTCTTCCGCTGCGAGCTCTCTGGGCTGGTGGGGTCGCGGGCTCTCTTAGGGGTCTCCCTGGAGTCCGTGACCGTGCTCTGCGCTGCTACTGGATCGGGGTCTGCCGAGGGTATCGGCGATCGAGGAAGTTTGCTACTCTTCCTAAACGCCGATGCGTCCATTGGCTCCATTTCGCACGGTCTGCACTAGGGGGTCCCGCGTTGGCCACGGATTTCCCCTTGGCTGATCGATGGGGGATATACCGCCCCTCCCCGGTCCCCGACGTCCCGTTGACCGGAACACCGCCTGGGCGCGGGATCGGAAATTGGTCGGTACCGTGACCTTTCCCAGTTCCCCCTGTGCCAACCTGCTACGCCTGGGATTAGGCTGTCTTGCTCGTCTCTCGCTCCGCCTAGGTGTATGCAATGAATTGCCCGATCGCGCAATTCGTTGCACACGGACAGTTGCTGGTTGCTACGATGTTATGGTAGCCGCTAGGTGCCAGCTAGAAGATTTTGCGCTAGCCAGCACTGCCGGGGCCAGTCAGCTGTTCGGCAAGCTTCGAGAAAAGCGAGAAGCAAAAATCGCGCGTGGAAAACCTTGTTTTTGTCCACGGGCGTGGAAACTGTGCCTGTGTGTGTTCCCTCCGCCTCTCTTCTCGGAATGGTGCACCGCTTTAAGACTGGTAAAAGCGCTGAATGGATTTCCTCGGCGCAATGACAAGACTTGGTACGTACCCCTTCCCTTTGGACGTCACCTGATCACCTGTTTCGCTTTTTAGGGTGGCTCTATCGCTTGAATTATGGCAATCGCTGGAGGAATAACAAAACGCGTCCGTTCACTTTCACTCCACTTCACTCTCTGTGTGTGTGTGTGTGGCACACAGTGGCACAAGTGAGCCAGCCCCTAGAGACAAAAAATAGATAACTACTGCCATTGGCTTCCAATTACCAATTGCTAAAATTGATCATCATAATACATCTATTTAGTTAAAGAACGCCAAATATAACCCTTAATGTAAATGTACTCTGGAATATTATCTTTCGAAGGATATGCGGATTTTTAATCTCTTCGGAAGAATCTTTGAGCTTCCTCCGCAAATGGAATACTAGGCAACCTCAAGCTCACTAGCTTCGTTCGCTCGTGTCGATATGAGTAAAATAAAAAACTATTTCGTGTCACGAGCTCCTCTCTGGTCAGGGCCTGCTGCTGATGTTTGTTCGTGTCCGCTGTCCTTTTTTTTTCCATTCCTTACCAGCCGCGTGCCGACCCGATCCGACCCGACCCACTCTGTTCTATGCTGTACTGGTCTGTTGCTTGTTGTTTCGGCCAGTGCGGTCAGCTTCGCACCCATCTGCGCCACCTTGCCACAACGCCTGCCACTGCCACTGAATCTACCACTGCCCCTGCCTCTGACTCTGCACCTGGCCCACTTTGCAATGCTTGTGCCCGTTTTTGCACCTTTTCTTATGGCACACACACACGTGTTAGGGGGGTGGCACACACACACACACACACATATCTTTGGCAGAGATTGGACAGGCGGAGCGGAGTGGAGTGGACCGGAGCAGATGGTGTGGTGTGGTGTGGTGTGGACAGAGGACGAAGTGGGAAACGCTTTCACTTGGCCATCACGTACGGCAAACATACGAATAACATCGCTTTGGTCGAGAGTTTTTGGTTTCGGAATCGGTCTCTCGGTCTCTCGGAATGCTCTCTGGTCTGGTCTGGACACTTCTGGGTCCCACTGTGCTCAGTGCAAAAAGTGCAAATGTCATTCGATGCCTGCCGCATTTAAAGTATTACGGAATTAACATTTCTTTGTGTTGCTACTCCGCTCCACCACTCCTCCACTCCTTTCTTCTCTCCTCTTTTATTTGTTGTTGCATATACGGAGGCGACTCCTCTATATTTCTCCCTCTCTCTCATTCTCAGTGTGTGTGTGTGTGCGTGTGCGTACAAAAATTGTGCTTCCTTTTGTGCCGTCGCTTCACATTTTTCATTAGTTTAGTTGGTTTGTGGCACATGACAGTCACAGTCGGGACAGGCCAGGCCGGGGCAGGCGATGCAAGCCCAAGCCAAGGAGCAGCCATTGCCCAGGACTCCACACAGAGAGAGCGAGAGAGAGAGAGATGGAGAGAGAGGGAGACTAACCAACAACTAACGATGCGCGCTGTTCATGCCTCATTCTCAGAGGTTCAGTCTCTTATTGTCGTGGCCTTTTGCCTCTTACTTTTGAATGCCATACCATATCCCCATCAGATCGAGGCATTTGTGGCCTCCTCATCATGTAGAGGGGCGACGGAGTTCGAAGTTTCGGTTTCCTCGTCCGAACTCGTTTGAGACTCCGACTCTTCGCCCGCGGTGTCACTGAGATCTATGATCCCGATCGGTTCTGATGGTGAGGCAAATTTCCGTGTATTCCTGACGGCTTTTTCTGCTAGTTTTTATCAAAATTTTTATAATTTTTCGGTGAGGGCTTTTGGTGTTTCCTTTCGGCGGTGCAGTTGTGTATGTTAATATATTTATAAACTGCCCGGATCTTTTATTGCCTTATTCTGGTGCATACTACCGAGTCCGGTGTCGGTGTATTTATGCATGTATTATGGTATTTGATCCGGAGTGCATAACATGGTTTGAAAACTTCCTCTACCTTATGTTGGCGCAGATTAAACAAATTAAGTGTGAACTTATTTGTTTGTATATGGTTGTATATTTTTTTACATGTAAAATGATTATTGTATATGCTTATAGTAATATGATTATTGTAATATTGTAATGGAGGAGCATTGTGTATAATGTGTTCGGGTGTAGGGACTTATTTACTTATTTATGTACTTATGTACTTATTTATTTATTTTCCAGGGTCTCCGTCACTCGTCACCCGTCACCAGATTCCTACACCCGTGGACGAGGCATGATGTAAGAGCGTGTGGCGTGCTTTCGCCGAAATTTAAGCCGTGACGTTGACTTGTTTCATCGCGGACACCACTGCCCTTCTCTTCGAATCGCCGAGGTGGCTAATATACCAGGTCCCATTAAGTGAGCCCCGGTGGGAATACGTTACAAGGTACGATCCCGAAATTTGTTGGCTAGCCACCACATCGTCAATAACGGTTATGTTCGTGTCGTTGATAATAAGAGTGCCGTGATTTATCGTGACTATAGGGTCCAAATAGCCTCGCTGGGTCGCTGTGCAACGGACCCAGTTATAATTTTTTGCGCGCAGGTGATCCCCCCTTGCTCTTTACAGAACGTGGCCCCTACGGTTGTCTCGCAGGTCCCGATGTTGAGTATCTGGGATCCGCATTCTTCCACCATGTCTCCTTGACTGAAATCTAAGAATTTGTTTTGATGTTGCACTGGGAAGATAATAAATTTTCTGAAATTTAATTTAGGTTGAGGGAATTTTATGAGGAAGTGAAGCAGATCTGCAGTCTGGAAGACACTAATGTTTGAAACTTCTAAAAGCTCTACAAGCGTTATGTTAGCCAATTGCATTTCGTTCAACTCGCTCATGTCTGCGCTGTCGAAGAGGGCCGGACTGATCATGTTTGTTTTGGCTAACGATAACCCCAGGATAAGGTTTTCCAGATCAGCTATGATGATTCTATTCTTTGCGAGGATGGTTTCTACCAGCTGGACCGTCTCGGAATCGTTTTTTTATTTATTTTTTTTATGAATTGGGTCAGTTCGTTAAGTCTCTGTTGCGTCTTGGAGTTGATCTCCATCTGTTGGTGTTCTGAGTCGATCAATTGTCCCTGTTTGAACCTTACCTGTTCCCAATCGTTGAAATAACGCTGTCATTTATTCTCCTAGCTTCCCTATGGTATATCTTGAGAATGGCCACCAAGTTACGGATGTATTCCAAGTCGGTTGTTAACACTTAAGCCATGAGCGCGACCGTGAATAGTTCAACGGCTTGCTCCGTCTGGTCGATGTAGGCCTCGTACGAAGTGACGTTTGTAGTATGATGTAGATATCCAGGATTCTCCCAGATTACGATGTCGCCATCCACGATCGGGAATTAGTCCGCGTTCGTATAATCGTTTAACTTGACTACGGCCTATGCCGAGTTGCACAAGACGAGTTAAAATAGCAGGGCGGACATGACGTCGGAGTCGTTTCTTTGGTGGAGTGAGCAGCGGGCGTCTTACGACTTCGAGAAGGTTTCGTTCACGTTAAGTCGGTTTATTCTTCGATGGTCGGCGCGTGGTAGGCCGGCTTTATCCTTGGCTGGACCTGTCCTGCTTGGAGTGGAAGTCGACTTTATGCTCTCTCGGAGTTGTCCACGCTGGGTGAATATGTTTTATCGTTGACCGGAATTGTCTTCGCTGGATGGAGGTGGTCTTGACTGCTTCGTTGGGGTAACGACGGTGAACTGATCGAAGAACGTTCGAACGTCGATTTATAAAGCCCCCCTGCGGCAAATAATGCTGAGGTCGCGTTTTGGTTGGGGCGCATGTTGTGGATAGGGTCCTCATATTACGCTTGCATTGCATTTGTGGTGACGTTCACGTCGTCGTCAGAATTTTGCGTCGTGGAACTCTTTCAGGTCATTGATGTTGACAACCTTTTGTTTCCGGGGTGTAGTTCTGCGGTATGGTTCGGTATGGTCCGTCGGTATGGTCCGTCGAATGTTGAAGCTAGTTTAGCTGCAAAACCTTCAGCTGCGTTTGACAGGTGATGTTGCCAGACGAGGAGCAATGAGCCGATCGCGGGGCGTCATTGTCTGTGAAGGAGATTGCAATGCCGCGCCTGTTCCTGGCTCGCCTTTTGGATATTACTGCGGACGATGGCGAACACTTTTTTCGGTCTTGAGGCTTTATCTGTGGCTGTCTCCGTGGTGTTTCCGGTACCTGGCGTGACTTCGTCATACAAAGCGCCAGGCAGCCTAGGTTCTCTTCCGTGGGGGAGAAAAGCAGAGCTGAATCCGGTGGTTTCGGAGACACTAGAGTTTATGGCCAGTGACATCTCGGGTAAGAGTTCGTCCCAAGTTTTCTGATGGTTGTCGACGAATTGAGCGATCATCGTTTACACCGTCCTATTCGCTCTTTCTGTTGGGTTTTCCTGGGGGCAGTAAGGGGCGGTGTGTTGCAGTTCTACACCTGCCGTTCGGAGGAATTTTTTTAAGGATCGGCTGGTGAATTGAGTGCCGTTATCGCAGACGAATAATTTTGGTGCACCAAAACTGCTGAGGATCCGTTCGCGGAACGCTCGTTCGAGGTTGGCTGTGGTTGCCTTCCTGAGTTCGACCCACTTAAAGAAAATGTCGAAAAATACCAGTAGAATCGTGTTCCCTCGTTTGGACCGTGGTAGTGGCCCGAAGAAATCGGCGCATAGAGTGGCGAATTGCTCCTCTGCCCTGCGAGTGAGTATCCGGCCCACTGGTTCGCGTTGCATGGCAGTCAACTTCTGCCAACTTACGCAGTTTTGAATGTAGCACCTGGCAAGTAATATCGTTGAGAGATCCTGGTGATGGTTTTCCGTATACCGAGGTGGCTGGCTGTTGGTTGGTCATGGCATTCGTTCAATACTCTCATCCGATGATCTTTCGGGACGCAGAGTTTCCGATAGAGTTGGCCATTCTCGTAAGTGTAGTCTGGATACTTTTCGGGTTCATCATGGACTTGCTGTTTCCGACGTTGTAGTCAAGGGCAGGCGGTGTTCTTCTCCTCAATACGTGCGAGTGTTTCTAACGGTTGTCGCGATAATGCATGCGCGACCACGTGTTGGTTTCCAGCACGATAATGTACGTCGTATTGGTATTCCTGGAGTTTGAGTGCCCATCTCGCTACTCTACCGTATGGACTTTCCAGGGTATTCAACCATTTCAGAGCAAAATGGTCAGTTACCACATCGAAACGGTAACCCTCTAGGTAGCATCGCAGTTTCCGTATCGCCCATATGACATCTAGACATTCTGCTTTCTTCAGGTGTCGACTGACATATGCTATGACTCATTCTTTTCCATCTATCTCTTGAGTGAGTACTGCACTCACTCCTACGTTGCTGGCGTCGTTTTGTAAACAGAATTTTACATTAAAGTCGAGTACCGGAGCGGTGGTTAGTAGTACTTTTAACTCGTCGAAAGCGTTTGGTTGCTCTTGTGTTCACGTCCATGTTTGTCCTTTCTTCAACAATTGGGACATTGGCTGGACCACTGTGGCGCAATTCGGGACAAATCTGCGGTACCATGACGCCATGCCTATGCAATGTCTTAGTCCCCTTAGATTGGTGGGTGTTCTCAGATCTTTTACGGCTGCTACATTGTCCGGGTCGGTATGGATACCTTACTCACGTGGCCCATGTGCTTTATCCTTCGTTGAAAAAAGGTGTACTTTTCGGCATTGATCCGTAGGTTTGCCTGGATCAGTCTTGAGAAGACTTCTTTCACGTTGCTTAGGTGTTCCGTATAATTTTTTCCGATGATGACAAAATCGTCTAAATAAGCGAATGCGAAGGGTTCCATATCTGCACTGATGACCGTGTCTAGCGTACGCTGGAAAGTGGCCGACGCAGAATGTAGTCCGAAGGGCATTAGCTTCCACTAGTAGAGACCTCCAGGAACCGTGAAAGCTGTGCCTTCCCTACTGTCGAGGGCCATGGGTACTTCCCAATATCCATTTTTCAGATCTAGGCTCGTGATGTAGCACGCGTTTTTGAGGCGCTCTAGAATATTGTTGATCCTAAGGTAAAAGGTAGGCGTCTGGGATGGAACGTTCATTGAGACGCACATTCTTTTTACGAACGAGGACTATTTGGGCGCTGTGAGGACTTCGAGATGCTTCGATGAGCCCTTCGGCTATCAGTTGGTCGACTCAATCGTCGATAATTCATTACATGGCCGGGTCCTTATGCTAGGACCTTTGTTTTATCGGTTGGTTATCTCGCATGATGACGGTATGCTCCGTAAGATCCGTCGTACCTCGAAGATTTTCGAACTTTGCCAGTTCTTCATCCAGGAATTTCTGAATCTGCGTCGCGAGATCAGGTGGCCACGGATCGTTGGTTCTTTCCGGCACGTTTTCCATCGACTCATCAGTTCCTAAATCGAAGATCCGGTTTGACTCCTCGGGGAGGATGGTTTTGTCGAATGCGCTAAGCGGATCCGTCTCCCGAGTGTACTTCCTTATGTTCGCGACGACAGGGGTATCGTCGGTTATGAGAGGGACATTTGTGAAGATTTGATTGAATGTTGGGCCGGAGTTGTATTTGGCATGGTGGAAAATCGTGTGGTTCTCGACGATGCCTGTGGTACTAGACCAACGACTCGATCGGGTGACGATCGTTTGAGAAGTGGTACTAGGCGTGGCTTGGGGGCTTGTAGGGATCCCATATAGAGGGTTATCCGGGGAGGCGGCGATCGGTGCGGAGCTGAAGGTGGGCGCTTCTGGGTTTCAGGTGGTGTTTCTGAATTAAACCATTCTTCTTTCCAGCGCTTGGGCGAGAGGATTCCGGAGTAATAATCTGAGCGCGGGCTCGATATACTCGAAAATACTCGTCGGAAGGAAGAAGCGATGCTTGCCTGTGACTACGGGACTACGGTGTTCGCTTCTTTTGGCCCTGCCGTTAGGTGACCGTCGTGACTGAAGAGGAGTTGTCTTGTCAGAAGGCCTTTTGACTTCCACCTTCTTTGTAGAAGGTGACGTGTCGTAGATGTCGGTTGATTTCCTTGTACTTGGCGTAGCTTCGTGGGAGATTGAGCCTCCTATTATTGGCCTGGGAAGTGTGTGTTCCATTGAGGCCTGAGACTTTTGTTCCCTGTTGTCCGTCTAGGAATCGTGTGTTTCATTGTGACTTCGGGGATTGAAATCTGCGTGTCCTCTGTGAGCGTTACGTTCGTGGTCGTTTCCTGGATATTCGTGTTTGGTGGGGTTGTTCGAACTGTCGAGTTTCCTAGACTCGTGACGCGGACTTGGCTAGCAGTAACCACCGGGGGGCTTGCTATGGGACGACGGCCTCGGAGCTGTAGGAGCGTGAATCGTTGTTTCGATTGCGCATAGGAAATCCATGCCCACAATGACTTGTTCCAGCATATTTGGTAAGACAAGGAGGGGTATTTGAACCTCTCGCTTATCTAACCTGATGTATGCTAGGAGAATCTGCGTGATTTGCCGCACTGAGCCATCGGCCAGGCGGATGTGTACCCAAGTTTCCCGGAGATTGGTCTTGTCGTCAAATTGGCACGCGAGTACGGCAACGACAAAACTACGGGACACCCCCGTGTCGATCATGGCTTCGGTATCTTGTCACTCTATGGTCACCCTTGCCACTATCCGGCCATCGTTTAAGTGCAGTGGATTCATTAATTTTGGGTCTGGGAGGGCGTCGTTCCCGGCTGTTTCCGTGGCAGTCGGGGACGCTAATCGTTTGCCGACGAGTTCCAGCGATAGCAGTCGATTGTCCGTGTGCTGCGTTCGCCACACTCCCAACAGAACAGAATCGAGGGATTCGTACACCCTTGAGAAGGATGGCCGGCTTCGCCATAACGTCGGCAGGCCGAGCGCGGATTGGCGTAGTTACCATGCGATGTGAGACCTCTGGGTTCGGAGTGTTGGTTAGCCGATTGTCCTCGGCCGGGCTCGGGAGAGTCACATTGAGTCTGCCGAAACCTTGTCCGGTTTGTTTCATCTTCCCGGGGTGACTGATTTGTTGTTGGCCTGTTTCGACTTGGTACGTTCCACGACGGGGCAGATGTTACCGGTCCTTTCCGTTCCTGGATACTTTCGTACTCGGTGGCCAGCGTCGTGAGCTGAGTCAGATTTTGTAGCTCGTGTCTTCGCACATTCAATTGGTATTCCGCCAGGATATTGTCTTATATCCTATTGAGTTCCTTGGTGACATCATAGCCAGCGTGATGCATGGGCAGACGCAGTTCGATGACGAAGTCCTTGAACGGTTCGGCCACCGCTTGTTTGCGTTCGCCGATCTGGTCTTCCAGTTGTTCAAAATATCCTGAAGGCAAGAAAAACGCCAGAATTTCTTTTTGGAAATCGAGCCACGAAACACTCTGCAGTCGACTGGTGCGGAACCAAAGACTCACCCGATCCGCCATAGCGCGGGGTAAATAGTTCATGTCTACTTCGTATGAGAGCGCCCGTTCTTCGAGGAGTTCGACAAATTATAGGGGTTCGGTTTGCCCATCGAACTGCACTTCCATATGCGTTCTGGCAGCTGGTCGGCGTAGCTGTAGTCCCGTACCGCGGGGGAGTCGTTTCCTATCCGAGGTCCATCGCTGATCGAGGGGGCCCTCCTCAAGGGCGTGGGTCTTAAGTCCGGAGACCCAGATCTTACGGACTCGGCTGCGGACACGGCGCTCGGTGGACTGACAAACTGGCCTCCTGAGGCTTCAGGGGGTTGTAGCCAGAGCTTGGATTCCGGTGCCTGAAATTCCACTAGTCCAGAGGTGCAGGGCCGAGCTGACTTTAAACGTCCTGAGAGTTTGGCGTACTGTCGCTCTAGTTCTGCTAGTCGGATCTAGGCGTCCTGTTCGAAGGGCCCGTCGACCAAAGTGGCGAAACGTTTCCGCATCTCGTCAACGTTTCCTTCGCTACTGAACCCGAATTCTAGTTCTTCCCGGCGACGTTTGTGGATCCACCCGGTGCTTACCCCAAGATTAGTGATTAGTTCTCCAGATTGGTACTCGCCTGATTGGGTTCCATGGCTTGTTTCTTCCTTCGACTTGGTTTCTTTGGTTTCCCGAAATGTTACTTGGGTTTTTGTATGTTGTCGCGTATATTTTCGATGGCGGACACTCTGTATGTTCGTACCGTTTATGACCGAGCGGAGAGCGCTTTTGCGCGTATTTGTGTGTTTTGAACGTCGGTTTTTCCTATCCGTTCCCTAAGCTTTGGAGACCGTGGGCTTTAATCCACACCCCTTACTATAGTTTCCTACAGGTCCCTGCTCGGGTTCCACTTGTACTGTTCCTATCTCAGGCCGAGGTAAGCTCAACTTGTCCTGGATTCTACTACAAACAATTCCTAGTTTTGCAGGAGCCTCTTGGAAAGGGGGGGGGGGGGGGGGGTCAGTTAGAGAGCGAGGGATTGAAGAATAGATAAGAATGAGAGACGTGAGGCTATAAGACGTAGTCACACTTGGTCGTTGTTATCCCCGGCTTACGAATGATTACACTTTACTAATGTTCGTTTCTATAGGATGAATATACTTTATTACAAATTTGTGGCTTTACCTCGACAGTGTTTAGTGTGTTTACAATATTTGTTGTTATAAGACTTGTTGCACTACGGTTTTTATGTATGGTTATTGTTTTTTCTTTTAAGAGGGGGTTGCTAGGTGGAGCAAGACCGTCCCTGTAAGAGGTTCCCGAGTAAGTACCCTTCTTTTTGTCTCCTTATCCTTATATATAATCCCGATCGAAACCTCGTGGCCATCGATCGGCAATTTGGCGTATGGGAATATATGCTGTCGCAGCTTAAAATGGTATCGTTGCGAAATCGCAACCTATTATTTACACAAAGAATTTGAATTTAAAGCACAGCCAAAGTATAAGATGCAGGTTAAGGTCACAGAAACAACACCATTTTATTTTACTCCGCGTCGTCTATCCTATTATGAGAAAGAGAAATGAGCTCAAATAGTAGATGATCTGTTAGAAAAGAAAGTAATCAGTCAAAGTGAGTCTCCTTATGCTTCCCCGTAGGTCCTAGTAAAAAAAAGGTAAGAGACCTCATTGAGGACTGTCTTGAGTTTTTAATAAATAACGGATTTTTTTCCATCATAGATCCTTGTTCACCAAGCGTATAAATATGATATTCAATTGGAAAATAGTGATATAAGTAACCTTTCTGAGACACAAGAAAACTCAAGGAATGAGCAAATTATCAGTAAGGATATGAATGAACGCGATGAATCCAGTAAATGTTGTGCGTCTGTAGAGATTTATGAGGAGGACCGGTTAAATGTAGGCCTAGAATTTGGTCCCGGTCTTGCCAAAAAGTGTAGAGAAGTTGGGACCTATTATTAACACAAAGAATTTGACTTTAAAGCACATCCGAGGTATCTGATGAAGATTAGGGTAACAGAAACAACACCATTTTATTGTACTTCGCGTCGTCTATCCTATCATGAGAAAGAGAAAGTAGCTGAAATAGTAGATGATCTGTTAGAAAAGAAAGTAATCCGTCGAAGTGAGGCAGGAGATCTCATTGAGGGCTGTCTTGAGTTTTTAGAAAACCAGTGATGTTTTTCCATCATAGATTTTAAAAGTGGGTATCATCAAATAGCCGTAGAAGATAAATCAGCACCGCAGAGCTTCCACTGGGGCACTGGCTATAAAACAGATAAATCCGTTTTTGCGGAATAGAAGTGCAAACAACTATTTTCTATTCTCTATTTATGCACTAAATTTCATAATGATTCCCTTCTCGACAGCCTTTATTAATTACATTATGTCGTCGACGAAAAAATCTCCCAATCGCTTGTTTAGTTTTTGTTTATTGCACTTCATAGCATCTTACTCACACATATGCACGCACACAACCTAAGTTTTATTTCCATCAGAATACAAATCAAGGGGTCTGCGAAAATACATCAAATATCACCCAATACTTTTACAGTATATATCGGAATGTTTTGTTTGTCGAGCTGAGTACTACCTGCGGAATTTTTCTAGCAAAACCATTTGCCAAGAAAAATGTTTTTATCGGTTTCATACGAATATCAAACCTGATTATGTTCGCTAGCCCTTTTTTCGGATTTGAGTACTTAGTGCTTTAAAATATAAGTAATACCCAGGGCATCGAAGGAAACGAGGCTGCGGACGTTCTGGCTAAGGAAGGCGTTGGGCTGACGAGCGAAAGAATCGAAAACGTGCCTATCTCCCTTAGAACGTTACAAAGCGATCTAGAGAAGCAGGCCGCCCTACAAACCAAGAACAGATGGAGGAACGCAACCACCTGCAGAACCTCGAGAACCATGTGCAAGGAGCGCAATGAAAAGCTAGCTCACTATCTACTGCATCTTCCACGGAAAGACTGTAGACTGATAGTGGGAATGCTCAAAGGTCACTGTCTGGCTGCGGCGCACGCAGCCAAGCTAGGCATCACCAACAGAGACAGCTGTAGGAAATGTGATAAGCCCGGAGCTATCAAAACCCTGGAACATCTCATCTGCAACTGTCCGGCTCTCTCACGGGCAAGGAAGAGATACCTAGGCGCACCGGAGATGGCATCACTAGAAGATGCCTCCAAGAGGACGCCGAGGGAATTACTTGCCTTTGCGAAACACACCTCGATACTCGAGGACTTCCAAATCTCAGCACTACCCCCGTAAAGGTCCATCTACATCCGGATCACTAAGGGCCAGACTGGCCTATGAAAGTCCCCGCTGAGGGACGTCCGGGTTAACCTAACCTAACCTAATACCCTTTTTACACTGGGGCGCAAGACAATGCTGCGGCCGCATCTTTTATGCTGCGGCGCATCATTGGCAAGTTGCGAATTATCGGGTTTCCCACCCCATTATGACGTCGTCTAAATATTATAAGTTATAGTCAAAGGTAAAGTAAATTCAGATTATTGTTTGTAACTTGCAATGCCCACTGTAAAATTTGATTGTTCCCGCATATGCTTACGCACGGCAGCGGTGTTCTTTCGCCTCTTTATATCGCCTCTTTCGATCTTCGCACTCGGCTTAGCAGCAGCCCGAGCTGTTTTACTCTCGCCTTTATCGCGCTCTCTCGCTCTCTTTAAACATTGCTTCATAGGGTACGGCAATTAGGCCGTCAGCCTTTGCAATCAGTCGGTTATTGAGCTTCGTCGCCATCGGGATAAATTGATATCCATCGGTCTTACTCCAACAAAAATTGTTCTACATATACAATAAATCATTCTCATTATTCAAACATTTGACTTTTTATTTAAATTAAATTCGCAATAGCTGGTGAAAAACCTCACTAGCTTAACATTTGGTGACCCCGACGTGATTTTGTGCAATAATTAATATTTGTGCATTCAAAAAGTACATTAAAACTTATAAACTAATTGCCATATCAACAATTGTCATCGGCTACATAAGTGCCCCCATATACAATATACTCCGGCCTCCCTAACATATTTGGGATTGTGCATAGCTGTCTTACGGTTCTCGTCTATACCCGTTTATTACGCGCGGTCCTCTTTGCGTTCATCTTCCCGCAAGAAACGTTTCATACGCCCACCGCTCATGTATATAGGGCTTGCACATAGGCTGCAGGCTTGCGCGTTTCTCTTTACGACCGTCTTCCCGTTAGAGACGTTGGCGGCCCTTAAATTAAGCAATCGCACATAGCTGTTTGCTTGCTTTGCATTTTTCGGTCATTCCCGTATATTGCGCTCGGTACTCATTGCGGTAATCTTTCCGCCAGAGGCGTTGGCCGCCCTTATATATAGGGTCGCATATAGCTGTTGGCTTGCCTTTCAGTGCTCGGTCGCTGTCACCTATTGCGCGCGGTACTCTTTGCGATCATCTTCCCGCTAGAGACGTTTATTACGCGTGGTGCTCTTTCCATCATCTTCCCGCAATAAACGTTTCCTAAGCTGCGCTGCTATGGAGATGGATGCTGCCGCTGCTAACGCTGCCGCTGCAAACGCTGCTGATGCTATGGATATGGATGCTGCTAACGAAGGTCCAAAGACCAGGGAGCAAAACAGGGTGTCATTTCTGAAGATGAAGACTACGGACTTATTTGAGATATTGAGAAGATTAAGTGCAACTTGGGAGGAGGAGTCATCGGTGTGTGACTATTGCATGCTAGTGGTGAGGCTAGAGGAGATCGAGCGAACGTGATTTCGTCGTGGGAAACTATGGCCTCGTTCCTTGTCAACGATCCACGTCATTGGAGACATCGGAATTTGCTAGGGCATACTATGCGCCGAGCAGTCAGGTGGGCAACCAAACCTCAAGCTGTGTGTTTTGCAATGAAGTCCACGAAGCCCAATACTGTTCAAAGTTCTAAGCAATGTCCAGGGCAGAACAGAAAAGGGCATCGAACAAGTCAGTGCACCTCGAGCCACTGTCGCACCTGCGGGGGTAAGCATCATACTACCCTGCATTTCGCAACCCTGAAGCGGCTTCACCCCAAAGGAAATCAGCGCCAATTGATGCTCCCTCTCCAACCACGTCCTCTCCGTCCACGTCGTCCCAGCACACCACTGAACCCTCTGCTTCAGCATCTATGTCTACTACTCTTGTTGCCCAGGATCTCAGCAATGATGATGTACTATTGCCCACGGCCACCGTTTTGGTCAAAAATCAATCTGGAGACTTCGTTTCTTGCCGAGCGCTGCTAGATTCCGGCTCTCAGCTGCATTTAATTACTTCCCGTTTCGCAAATCGGCTTCAGCTATCGGTCCGAAGACACTACAGTCTGGGGAATAGGCGATTCCAGCTTCATCGCCGGTGGATGTTCGGTCAACATTAGCCTGCATTCCCGCTGATCTAATTACTCCACTCCCATTGCTGCTTTTATCGTCCCGAATATAACCGAGCGCCAGCCAAGCCTTGAAATGGACATTTGCAACTGGAACATTCCTTCAAAAATTCCACTCGCGGATCCGGGATTTAATATACCTCAAGGCATCGATCTGGAGCTCCTGTGTGCTGGCAAACGGCTCACCGAAAGGTTCTTCTAGTCAAGGTTCAATCCCCACGATTCCTGGGCTCTAATCTTCAAAATCAAATTCATCGCCGTTACCTGTACATAAATGATTTGGAATACGGCTCTAACTTTCAAGAGTCCAATAAGATTTTGGAGATACAAACTGGACCTTTATCCAAACATCGATGCCAATTGGAGCATTCGGTGGGGCCTGCAGAAACCCTTTTGAACTTGGACATTGACAGCGATGTCTCTACACCGCTGGAACCAGCTTCAGAGCTGGCTACTGATCAATCTATCTCCTCGTTTTCGAATCATCAATCATCGTTGCCTCCCTGCAGAGGCGCATTTCCTGACTTGTCAACCAAAAAACAGCCCTACGTCAAGGCAAACGTTCCGCATCCGACTGATATTCCTTCGCATCGGACTCTTCCAGCTGATCTGAGCGAGCCCGCATGCTTGGCTTATTCACCTCAATCCTCGTTGAACTTTGCTGGCAGTTATCCAGTCATCCCACCCAGGAAGCATCGAGTTGAGAAAATTCCCGAATCAGCTTTCATCAAGGATCATAAGCAGAATCTTCGCGCTGGACTTCGAGCTTTTCTTGGACTAAGTCCATCCCCATATTGGTCTATTGGGGGGAGTGGATCAGCAATGGAGCTTTGGGGCCACATCTTGGCCTTGACTAATTCTACATTTTTAGTTCCAATTACAGAGAGTCCTACCGATCTGGATGTGCTAATTCGAGCACATTTGAATGGCGGCCCTCCCTCTTCGCTTGCTGAGCCTAATGTGATCAGCTCAAGTTATAACAACCAATCATATCTCAGGCAATGCGTCGCTTACATGCAGCAGATGTTCTGGTTGCTTGCTTATCGTCGCTGCAGCATCGCTCAAAACGTTTTCTTTACCCTCGCTTGCCAGAAATTGATTTGGCCAAGAATAGGTCGAGGCACCTCCCTGGGGACGAGGAGTTGGTGTTTCCCGAGTTGCTGTGCTGAAGTGAAGATGAAAACAGGAGTGATCAATCGAATCACCAACAAGCTGCGGCTGCTAAACCCTTTAAAGTCTGTTGAAACTCAGGCTTTCAACTAAGGGAGTATGTCGGGTTTCCCACCCCAATATGACGTCGTCTAAATATTATAAATTATAGTCAAAGGTGCGGACTAAAGTAAATTCAGATGATTGTTTGTAACTTGCAATGCCCACTGTAAAATTTGATTGTTCCCGCATATGCTTACGCACGGCAGCGGTGTTCTTTCGCCTCTTTATATCGCCTCTTTCGATCTTCGCACTCGGCTTAGCAGCAGCCCGAGCTGTTTTACTCTCGCCTTTATCGCGCTCTCTCGCTCCCTTTAAACATTGCTTCTAGGGTACGGCAATTAGGCCGTCAGCCTTTGCAATCAGTCGGTTATTGAGCTTCGTCGCCATCGGGATAAATTGATATCCATCGGTCTTACTCCAACAAAAATTGTTCTACATATACAATAAATCATTCTCATTATTCAAACATTTGACTTTTTATTTAAATTAAATTCGCAACAGCTGGTGAAAAACCTCACTCGCTTAACACAAATATTTAATTGACTGAAAATGTCCGAGACATTCCAATTGCGTGGTACCCTGATCGACGTCAAATGTATGTTGATGACGTTTTATCAGGAGCGGACAGTGTGGCAGCTGCTAAGGATATTCAAGAGCAAGTAATCGGGATGATGAGAAGTGGAACGTTTGCATTACGCAAATGGGCTAGCAATTGCCCACAGCTGCTAGACGGGATACCTCTGGAGCACCGGGAGACCATGGGACCGTTGCATTTGCAGGGCAACGACTTGATACGTGCATTGAGCTTATATTGGAACCCAAGTGAAGACGAATTCCGATTCGATTTAAATGTTGATATTCCGACAGGTACACCGACGAAGAGGACTATATTATTGGATAATGGAGCAAATTATCGCTAGAATTGTCCAACTTGTCGAAGCTGCATATACCACGGTATATAGCTTGGGGACTGTCAGGTGCTGGTCCGCAGTTGCAAATTTTTTGTGACGCATCAATGGGTACATATGCGGAAAGGAGAGGACTCCTTCCATGCGGAGTTGGTATTAGAAAAGTGTAAAGTATCGCCTATAAAACCTCAGCTTACCATTCCACGAGCAAAGTTGTGCGCAGCAGTAATGGCTGACAAAAAATTCAAATATCTGAAAGAACAACTAACTATAAAAATTGTTTTTTCAGAAACGGTTTTCTGGTCAGACTCAATCATCGTGCTGAGCTGGATTTGAGGAGGAGCTTCGAGAGGGAAGATGTTCGTTGCAAACCGAATCAGCAAGATTTTAGAGCTCACAGTTGGGACAAAATGGAGACACGTCGCCTCGGAGGATAACCCGGCCGATTGTTTAAGCCGTGGGGTCAGTTTGACAAAATTAGCGGTCTGCCAATTGTGGTGGCATGGACCGCGATGGCTGCAGTCGCCAGAAACGGGATGGCCGACCACAGCAGTAGATCAGGAAATGGACATAGTAGTGAGCATCGAAATGAAGAAGGTTGCATGCAATATTGTATCGATCACGGAAGAGCGCTTTCCCTCCATACTGGAGAATTGTTCGTCGTTTACACGCCTAATCTGCATCCTAGCATATGTGAATCAATTTGTAAGGAATTGTCGTGCAACCCGGGCTGATCGGAAGGATTCGTTTCTCAATACAGACAATGCCGTCCGAATGTGCCAATTGGAAACTTTCGCCAAGGAATGGAAAATGTTATCAGACGAAAGGGGTATAACCAAGGAAAGCTCGCTGCTGCCGCTCAATCCTTATTTTGATAAGGAGGAATTGATGATTCGGCTTGGAGGTCGCTTGAGGAATGTATTACTGCCGATGGAGGAGAAACACCCGTACATTCTGCCGTACAAGCATCCACTCACACCATTGGTCATACGGCTTAGCCACGTCAGTACGCTACATGGGGGCGCTGCGCTAACATTAAGCCATATCAGGAAAAGGTTCTGGATAGTTAACGGGCGAAATGCTGTGCCGAAGGAAATTCACCAATGTATTGTCTGTTATCGGTTGAATTAGGATTCGGCCACAACACGAATTTGAAGCCACCGGAATTGACTACGCAGGACCGTTCAACGTATCCCCCTCTAAAGGAAGCGGTCGGACAGCGATCAAAGGCTACATCGCTGTATTTATTGGCCTGATGACCAAGGCTATCCACTTGGAACCGGTGGGGGACTTGACATCAACCGCATTTATTGGAGCACTGCATCGATTCATCGGCCGGGATTGCGCTCATATATATAGTGATTGTGGGACAAAATTTGTGGGCGCAAATCGAATCCTGCAAGATGATGAGATGGCATACAGACGTTACATCGAAAATACGATATTCTAAAAGCTGACCGATGACGGCATCTCGTGGCACTCATCCTCCGTACCATATTTTGGAGGGCTGTAGGAGGCGGGGGTTAGATCAATGAAATACCATCTAAAGAGGACGATCGGAGATCGTACACTTACATATGAAGAGTTGGCTACTGTGTTAGCTCAAATCGAGGCTTGCTTAAATTCTCGCCCCCTATGCCCTCTGAGCAATGATCCAGAAGACCAAATGGCATTAACTCCTGGCCAATTTTTTAATAGGGGACTCATTGCTTGCTCTACCGATTGTTAATATTAGCCACACGGAACGATGGAGAAATTGTCAACATATGGTTCCGCAATTCCGGAAACGATGAAGCTCGGATTATTTCACACGTTTGCAATGGAGACGAAAATGGTTGGAAAGCAAGGAGAATTTAACTATCGGCGACATAGCACTGGTTAAGGATGAATGACTGCCGTCTAACTTGTGGGCTTTGCGTCGAATTAGGCAACCTCACCGAGGGAAGGATAACCTAGTTCGAGTTGTCACTCTAAAATCCAAAGAGGGCTGATTTAACGACCAGTTGCAAAGCTTTGCCCTCTACCTATACAAGATAATTGGCAAAATCCTTACATTGACCCTCCACAACAATTATAAATTGCACTTTCTCGTTACAGCGTTTGTTTGAGTTTCGATTTCAAATCCATTGGCATGAAGGAAGTCACGGAAGTTTGAGAGAAGACGAATCTAGATTAGACGATACAGAAGTTATCGTCAAGGGGGGAGAATGTTTCGGCAACGCAGAGTTTCCACTGGGGCACTGGCTATGTCATAGCAGCGCATACACCGCTGCGCTCATATTTTTGGGAGTATGCCTTATGCATCTCTTTTGTAGTTGTTCTGGGCGCTACAGTGAACGACGAACGTCCCCGAACCCCTCGTAACGCTCTTATACGGGTCGCGAAGCGCAGTAAAGCCTACCATATAGTTAATATATGAGTTCAAGAACTACATCGGCGACATTGAAGGACAAGCCGATGATGAAGTCTGCGAGCGACAGTCCTGGAATGCAGAAGCATCCTCTGTGCCAATATTATAATTTTCATTTACCTCAACTCAAGTCAATAAATCTATAACGCAATCATTAAAGCCGCGTGCAATTGTTCAATTGGGACCACCTATTTCGCCACCCTGAGGAACGTCCACTGCCGCCACAGGTGTACTACCACTCTGTGCGCCGCAACATTTCTTCTAGCAGATTGGGGCTCCGTCGAGGCGCAGCTTTATCCAACACGTACACATCATTTGTGACACCGCAAAAACAGCATGAGTACTTGAAAATGCCCTTTTCTATTATTCTGGCGGCATGGAGCCAGGAAATATAATTATCTTGACTACCATTGAATTCGGGCATGGATTTCACCATATCTAGGGGCTCGTCGAACTTTATGTCCCTATTAATAGAAGCTGGTTCGTATTCTTTAACGCCCGGGTTAATTCTTATTGTCACGTCCCTCTTAAGCGAGTTTATTTTTTCCTCAAATTCCAATCTTTATTTTTCAAGGCCGCGCCTATTGACCTTTCATTCTAACTTCTGTTACAATAGGGCCGCCCCGATGGCGGCCTCCATATTCTTGATCTGTTCTTGATTCATACTTTGACTATGTTGATTTGTGATATTGTCTTACCAATGCTCTATGGCGTTGGCCTCTTTGTCACTGCTAGCTTATGGTCGTATTTATTGTTTTTACTTAGTGATCTTTGTATGAAATAATGATTGCAAGACTTCGACAATCAGTTATTATCAATATCTTTTATTGTCACCAACGCGCACCTCCGAACACTGCTATATCTGCTTTGTTTTAAATGAACATCTCACTTACATATTATTTCTGTAGAGAAGCTAATGGAGATATGGTCGCTATCGGTGGCGCTGTCGCTGCCGGTGATTTTCTGCTTCCACCGCTGCTGTCTCCGCTGCCCTAGGTAGCTTGGGCCCTACCTGGTGATTTAAATTTTTAGGTTCGATTCTCTTTTTTTTGTGTTCAATCTCGCCGGTTGACGTGCACTTCCGTTTCGGTCAATTTTTTAATATTCTATCTCCTGCCTTTTAGTGTCGTCTTTTATTTTCACTTAACATATGGTTGATATTTTTCTTTCGATTTTTGTTTTGTGTTTTAACTTCACTCTACATACACTTTTGTTTTAATGGTAAGTTTTTATTCGATCTCTCGACTTTTGTTTTGTGCTTTAACTTCACTTTATGTACACTTTTTTTGTGGTAATTTTTTATTCGATCTCTCGACTTTTTTTTGTGTGTTTAACTTCACTTTACGTACACTTTTTTTAAGCAATAAATTTTTATCCGATCTCCCGATTTTTGTTTTGTATTTTAACTTCACTTGACGTACATTTTTTTTAAGTGGTGAATTCTTATTTGCCGAAAATTTAACTTTTGGTGCAAGTTATGTTAGGTTGATTATTTCAATATAATTTTTATTTATTTATTATTTAATTATATTCTTGGCTTATAATATTGATTAGCCCGTGACGGTGACAGATTATAATGTCCGCGAGGACCACAAAATACTGAACTTACTTTACTTTACAATAATACAAAATACAAATCTAAAAGCTCCCATCAGAACGCCGACTCAGCGCCTCGTGACCATTCGTCCGTTGGTCATTAGGCGCGCGCGTGTGCGGCATCGGATTCAGATAAGCTGCTTGAGTTGCAGCGAATCGGAGCGAAGGTTTGAGAAAAGTAAATGTGAGTATTGCAGAAAACAGTAGCAAGGTGGTGATGCAATGCGGTGCTACAACTGTCGGCAATTTGGGCACAATATGAAGGGCTGCAGTCATGATGAAAAATTCTGGCCAGTGTCGGTAAGAGTTTCCCTTTGTACATGGGCAGAGTCCGGTAGCAGATATGACGGCTGTTAATCTACCTACACTTGAGCCATTGCGGACGTCCACCCCGACTCAGGAAGTTCCAGTTCCATCCACTTCAAAAAACCCCCAGTGAACAGCGCCTATGGTCTTTGGTTCGCCGCTTCTCGACAAGCTATTCTGCTTACTTGTTATCGCCTCTTTGCGTTGAGAAATGAGCCGTTGCTTCATATTCGGCATTCTTTGGAACATCAACAAAATATATCTTTTTGCACTGCGCTTTGTGCGATATTCGCTCAACTGCTGCTGGATCAGACGTCGATGCTCTTGGCTTGCGCCGTCGCTGCACTTGACATTTGGGGAGAGTCAGCAGCCCGGTGCTCGCTCTTAAATAGAACACTATTTTCGGTATGAACACCCGGATTGGTTTTCCCTACTGCTGCTCTTCCCAATCTTCACGACGAGGATTGTTTCACGGACGAGCCTCGCGCCTCTTGCTGTGTGCGATGTACCTGACCCTCCTCTGGATCCTACTTCCGTGGCCGCTAACCGGACGGCACCTCCACTGATGAACAGCTCCGAATCGATCCGACTATTCGTCCAAAACATTTCAGGTATGCGCACTAAGCCTCAAGCGGTCTACTTGGCAACATCTACGTGCGATTTCGACGTTATCATCCTTGTTGAAAACTCGGTAAACGAAAACTTCTTCGACAACGAGTTCTTTGATCCCAACCTCTTCGAATTGTTTCGTAAGGACAGAGACTGTGCCAAAACGAAGCTCTGCAGAGGGGGTGGGGTCATTGTGGCCATTAGATGTAGGGTACATTGCGATCCGAATTGTCTCCTTGATGGCGGCTCTGTCTTAGATCAGATTGGTGTGTCGGGCTGTCAATAATGTCTTTAATATGTTATATAAGATTCCAGATCTAACTTTTGTTTGTTCAGATATCGATCGTTGTGTTTCGTGTTGAGTACTGCCTATTGCTGAATGTGACATGCATCATAAGCCGTTGGTATTCGTCGTTAAATTCCATTGGTACTCGCCCTGGGCGGAGCCATATTCTGAATACTGTTTTACCAACGTAAGCCTGAGAGTTATACGTGATAACATGTTAGATGTTAACTGGGTGTCTGTTCTCTCGCATGTTGACACTTCATATAATATTTTCCTGAAAAGCATTCATCATATTGTAAAAAATAATGCTTCGAAAAGGGTGCGTGGCTCCTATAGGCTACCGTGATATACGAAGGGTCTGGTTAGATACTAGTATCTATGTAATAAATTTGTTAAACGGTTTAGTAACACCCGTTACCTTGCTGATTGGGCGAGGTTTGTGCAGCATAAGCGTGAGTTTGTTTTTTTAAACAAATTTTTATATAACTAGTATATTGCCGATGTTGAAAGGGAACTCAAAGTCAATCCCAGGTCGTTCTGGCGTTTTGTTAGTTCCAAAAGATCAACGAGCACTCTCCCTTCAGCAATGAATCTTGACAGTGTGAGCGTTAACACTAAGAGTGGCATAGCAAATCTTTTTGCTTCTTTTTTCAGATCTAATTTTGAGCCGGGTGCAGTTCAGCGTGATTCGGTTGTCTTGGACACCATCCCTTCCGTGGTCAATATTATGAACCTTGATGTATCGGAAGTGGACATTTTGGAAGCAATTTTCGATCTTGATGATTCCAGTAAACCTGAAGTAGATGGCATTTCCGCTATCCTGCTTCGCAGCTGCAATGTTGCATTTTGTGATCCTCATAAAATTCTTTTCACAAATTCTCTGCGAACGGGTCGGTTTATTGAAAATGCCGTGTAAATCGACGGCAACCTTCTTCGCCTTCAGTCATTTTTGCACACATGCTTTGGAAATGCACTACCAAGTTGACGTTGTCTATACTGACTTTGCTAAGGCTTTTGATAAAGTCTCCCACTGTGTAGCCAAGCTTCACTGTTTAGGGATTCATTCCTGCCTGCTTAGTTGGTTTGTATCATATCTTGAGCGGCGAGAGTATATTTTGATGGTAAATGGAAAGCAGTCGGGAAAGCAGGGAAGTACTGATGTTCGCTATATTCATTAATGTTATATGTATCTGCAGTCAATCTTCTGAGCATCTACTTTATGCTGATGACCTTTAAATTTTCCGTTCGATCAAAACGTTGGGCGATAGCACTGGTCTCAGCGTGACCTTGATAGAGTAGCTCGTTGGTGCAGACTTAACTCACTCTCTCTCAACATTAACAAATGTTACTTTGCTACTTACAGCAATTCAGCGTTCCGGCCTCTTATTCCATTGATGGCCATCCGCTCTTGAAGCAGCGGCACTTGAACTAGGGGTCTTGTTTGATTCAAAATTTCTTTTTATCGAGCATTTGAACTTCATTTTGCCAAATGCTATGTTCGGCTTTGTTAGGCGCAACTCAACCCAGTTTTTGGACCCGTATACGAGGCTTAGCCTTTCCTTATGCGCTCGCGCCTTGAGTATGCGTCAATGGTTTGGAACCTCACGGTGATCGTTCAGATTGCCCGTATTAATAGGTTATAAAGGAAGTTTTTGAAGTTTGCGCTCCAGCCTCTGCAGTTTTCCAGCCCGTTGCCATCTTACGAGTGCAGATGTCGCCTCGTGGATCTCTCCTCTCTCGAGGATCGGATTGCTGCTCAGATATCTATACTTGATTAACTAGTGGGGAACATTGATTGCCCAGACCTACTCCGTAGCATCGGCTTAAGCACGCCTGCCAGGAGCATTAGGACTAATTCACCTTTTGCAGTTAATATTCACCGGACCAACTGTGGTTTTTAAGAGCCTATTTATAGGGCTCTTCGCCAGTATATGCGCTGCCAGCTGGGATGCGATTTGACTTTTCCCAGACAAAAGGAGTAGTCAGACAGTTCCTCGCTGATTTGTTCCTAGTTCATAATTAATTTTGTTATTTTTGCTCTTTTGTTATTTTTTAAGATAGTAATAAATTAGTTTAGCCAGCAAAGGTTTTTTTCCGTTGGCGAATAAATAAATAAATAATGGAGCCCCGCCCACCAATATTCTCAGTGCCCTAAACGAAAGATGGCCCCTAGAGTAGCTGCAGTCGGAGCAATCGGAAAAGAGAAACAACGAAGATTTAGCGACCGTCTAGTTAGTAACTTTATGACTCCCGTATGTTGAACAAAAAGGTGTCAGCATATTTTGTCTGTTTGATACGGGTAGCACTGTTAATTTAATCCATGTTTTTGATACCACACTCGGCGATAGTCGAACCCTTTAATTAAATCAGGAAATAATGTGGATTAGGTGGAAAACCAAATGAATTTTGCACAAAAAATATATAATTTTGTTAAGCTTTGTAGATGGTAGCATTCTGCCTTTGAGGGTGTTGTTGGGACACAATGCCCTTAAAGTAACTGAAGTAAAATTAGTCCATAAAAAATATATTATTGCGAATCAGTGCACATCGTTGAGTTCATTAAAGCAAAAAGCCATTAATTTATCCTGCGCATCCTTGTTCACCAAGCGTATAAATATGATACTCAATTGGAAAATAGTGATATAAGTAACCATTCTGAGACACAAGAAAACTCAAGGAATGAGCAAATTATCAGTAAGGATATGAATGAACGCGATGAATCCAGTAAATGTTGTGCGTCTGTAGAGATTTATGAGGAGGACCGGTTAAATGTAGGCCTAGAATTTGGTCCCGGTCTTGCCAAAAAGTGTAGAGAAGTTGGGACCTATTATTTACACAAAGAATTTGACTTTAAAGCACATCCGAGGTATCTGATGAAGATTAGGGTAACAGAAACAACACCATTTTATTGTACTTCGCGTCGTCTATCCTATCATGAGAAAGAGAAAGTAGCTGAAATAGTTGATGATCTGTTAGAAAAGAAAGTAATCCGTCGAAGTGAGGCAGGAGATCTCATTGAGGGCTGTCTTGAGTTTTTAGAAAACCAGTGATGTTTTTCCATCATAGATTTTAAAAGTGGGTATCATCAAATAGCCGTAGAAGATAAGTCAGTTCCGTAAAAATCAGGTTCAGAAGGAAGAAGCTTGGAAATTCATATAAGAAGAGAAAATGTGTTGAGAATACAGTGCTGGAAATATAAGAGCAAAAATTAAATCGCAAATCACATAATTGTTTTGATAATGAACCGTTACACCCAAAAAATTGCGTTGTACATATTGGTCAGTCCACATGTCGACGGTAGCAGCTAGTCTCCCAGTATCCGCTGAATCTTTAATTTCTGATGCTATCAGCGCTCTTTTTTCTTCCGAATCTTTGTGGGCTTTCCGAATTAATGTTGATGGACTAGGTAGCAAGTCATCCACATCTACGCTATCCCCATAAGTGGCACCAATTTTGATTAAAAACTGCACCATGTTTTTAAATCCGGACCCGCTCACTGAAGAAAATGGCTGACAATCTTGCACAATCCATTGACTGCATATTTCCAACGCTTCTTTTTTGTCTTGTTCCGCTATCAATTTTACTTTTTATGCAGGCCGACGATTCTGACATTTTTGTGCCCCTTACTCTGGTTTTGTGTGTGTATGAGTGTTTTACTTTTCTCGCACACAAATTCAATGGGTGTGAGTAGAGTGTCAAAAAGTTACACCCTTGCCGTTCTCTGGTCCCGACGCTGAGGTGGCTGATGCAGAAGGTCTGCCAACTGGAGGCGTTGTGGGAAGGGGCCAAGCTGGAAGTGGTGGACAGGTAGCAAATCTCGTCCATACCAAAGGCGAGGGTACTCTTCCCCATCGCCATCCAAGGAGACCGCGCGTTGAAGCTCCTTCAGCGGCAGAACCCTGACGTACGTAACAGCGGACTAGAAGGTACTGCACGCCGGTAGCCCACTACCCAATGAGGGGGCCAGCATGTGATCCTCCAGATCAATAAAGACGCAGAGAACATCCTCTACCCTAGAGACGGGAAAATGGCGTGGGGCATGGGCAGTGTGTACCTACGCCTGAAGAAGCGCCACCCCACAGACACAGACACACACACCCTGCAGGCAGGCTAGGTGGAGAAGGACCTCGGTCTGGACACCATCGGGGAACCGCCCAGGGTCTGGCGTTAGAGGAAGGTGAGGACGGTGACCTGACAATCATAGTCAAAAAGTCGTATGCAGTTGAGCCAGCCGCCCATGACACTGAGTGTGCTGCAACTCAACTTGCATAAAAGCAAGGTAGCGTCGGCGGAGCTCCACTTCGCCATGGAGCAAGGGCCCGCTGACATAGCTTTTGTCCAGGAGCACTAAATTGCGTCAGGCAATACAGTGGCCGGACTAAAATTCGCAAACTACAACTCGTTCTACCCAACATCGGTAAGCAGAAATAGAACCGTCGTACTAGTACGAAAATGAATCCACGCTTACCTTATGTCTCATTACAGCAGAGAGGAGAAGCGGCTTCCTGGCACACGACAGGCCCGCACCACCTAAAGAGCTAAGGAGTCTGGTGGAAGAAGCCGACTCCAAAGACCACCAACTCATCATTGGTAGGGACGCTAATGCCCACCATAGTGTGTGGGGAAGCCCCGATATCAACAACCGAAGTGAGTCACTCTTACACTTTATACTATCAACTTACATAGATGTGGCAAAGGTGGGAGAGGGCTACACATACGTAGGTCCCACCTCGTCCAACGTGCTAGACCCTCGTAACGGGAAAAAGTACCTTGGTATCTGGATGGAGAGTTCTCGAAAGACCATCCTTCTCGGACCATAGGTACATTCAGTTCAAGTGCGAATTCAAATACACTCCGAAGGTAACTGTCTATAGAAACCCCCGGAACACAAACTGGGAGAAGTTTAGAAAGACCTTTACCTCGAAGCTTACTGGGCACAGTAAAATCTGACATAGAGAAGCCCTTAGAGACCCTTTCCAAGGAACTCCTGGCTGCTTATCAAGGAGCATGCCCGCCATCAAGAACAAGAGGACGAAACCACTCTGGTGGAACCGGGACCTCTCTCTAAAGAAAAATAACCTGAGGGAACTCTTCAAACTCGCCAGAATAGCGAACGGGTAAATCATCAACGAGGAATACAAAACGCTACTCAGAGACTACAAGAAATACGTATGGCACAACGTAGCTCGTGGAGGAACTTCTGCTCCAACATAGGGAAAGTGCCTGAAACAGCAATACTCAGGAAGCTGCTCTCGAAGCAGCCCACCACACAGAGTCAGCTCAAGCTAAATAACGGACAGTGGTCAGAGGGCAGCAAAGAAGCTCTGATATAAAAGCACATGGACGGAATATTCCCAGCCATGTTGAAAGCGACCAAAGAGACAATCATCCCATGGCTTTTCGCAATATACTCGGCATGTCTAAGCACAGGCCAATGGAGAACAGCGATAGTTGTCTTCCTCCCAAAGGCAGGAAAAAGCAACCATAATAGTCCCAAAGACTACACACCGATAAGCCTTGCCTCTTTTATACTAAAAACACTGGAAAAGCTACTGGATGGACACATCAGGAAGGAGGTGGGAGGACTGATGTCGACCAACCAGCATGCTTATACCAAAGGGAAATCGGTGGAGACAGCTCTACATTCGCTAGTAGCTACCATCGAGAAGGCTCTCAACCATAAAATGTATGCACTGGGAGTATTCGTAAATATATCCGGAGCATTTAACAACGTAGCCACGAACGCAATAATGGATCGCCTTGAAGCGACCCACACACACCCAGCAATCAACATATGGATAAAGAACCTCCTGAGTTGTACACGGGTGCAATCAGAGTGAGGCACTGCTTCCACGGTAAAGGGAGCACACAGAGGCACACCTCAGGGTGGAGTCGTGTCGCCCCTCCTGTGGAATCTGGTGGTCGACGACCTCATCAAGAGATTCGAGAGGAAGACAACAAAAATACAAGCTTATGCAGACGACATAAGCATAATTATTACAGTTGTATGTCCATCGACCCTCAGCTCCATAATGGAACGAATACTCAGGCAGATATGCGAGTGAGCGGACGAAGTAGGCCTCGATATCAACCCGGGCAAGACGGACCTCATCCGCGATCCATGGAGGTACAAGGTACCGGCATGGATCGCCCAAAAATCAACCAAACAAGGCTAACCCCGAAAACACAGGTCAAATACCTCGGCACAGTACTGGATAGCAAGCTGGCATGGAAACCCAAGGTAGTGCTTTATGCATCCAAGAAGATGCTTAGCAGCACATGGGGCCTGTCACCCACCCTAATGCATTGGATCTACATCTCGGTGGTGCGACCAATGCTGTATGGAGTCCTAGTGTGGTGGCAAGCAACTGAAAAGAAGACCTACCACAAGCTTATGAAAAGGACCCAGCGACAGGCCCTGCTATGTATCACAGGGGCGCTGAGGTCAACCCCAACTATGGCACTTGAAACCATACTCGAAATCGATCCCCTCGATATCCACGCTCGGCTGACTGCAGGCAAAGCAGCACAGCGACTGATTGCATCGGGGAACATGTCACCCCAAGGATACGGGCACAGTTCAATTGGGAGGGACATGACCAGTTTTACAGACTACATAACGCCCCAAACGTGCCTCGAAGTAAAAACTAATACCTTCATGGGACCCGAAGGCTGGAAAACAGGACGGGAGCAGACTCAGCACCTCAACATATACACTAACGGCTCCAAGATGGAAGGAGGAGTAGGAGCGGGCATAAGCCCCGAAATAAGGGTGTCATATAAGCTAACGGACCGATGCAGCAAATTCCAGGCGGAAGTTTTCGTCATCAAGAAGGCAGCAGAGGTCGCTCATCTTACAGAGGGACCACAAAAGGTGGTGAACATATTCGTTGTCAGCCAAGCGGCGATAAAATCCATGCAGTCGATCGCAGTTAGTTCCAGAAGTGTCCTGGCAAGCAGGGTGGCGCTAGACTCACCATGCACGACTAAGTCAGTGCAAATCTACTGGGTTTCCAGCCACCAGGGCATCGAAGGAAACGAAGCTGCGGACGTTCTGGCTAAGGAAGGCGTCGGGCTGGCGTCGGTCTGGCGAACGAAAGAATCGAAAACGTGCCTATCTCCCTTAGAACGTTACAAACCAATCTAGAGAAGCAGGCCGCTCTACAAACCGAGAACAGATGGAGGAACACAACCACCTGCAGAACCTCGAGAACCATGTGCAAAGAGCGCAATGAAAAACTAGCTCACTATCTACTGCACGTTCCACGGAAAGACTGTAGACTGCTAGTGGGAATACTCACAGGTCACTGTCTGGCTGCGGCGCACGTAGCCAAGCTAGGCATCACCAACAGGGACAGCTGTAGGAAATGTGATAAGCCCGGAGCTATCGAAACCATGGAACATCTCATCTGCAACTGTCCGGCTCTCTCACGGGCAAGGAAGAGATACCTAGGCGCACCGGAGATAGCATCACTGCCTTTAATAAACACATCTCGATTCTCGAAGACTTCCAAATCTCACCAACACCCCCGTAAAGGTCCATTTACATCCGGATCACTAAGGGCCATATTGGCCTATGATAGTCCCCGCTGAGGGACGTCCGAGTTAACCCAACCTAACCTATTGTCATATGTTATTTTGATCGACTCAAAAATAATGCCCGATGAACTGGATACAAAATAGTAGCCGTGCTACCGATCCAAGATCCAAAGTTGTTTGAAGAAAATGTAACTTCGCTGTGCATGCAAAATGGCATATGTTCAAAAAAGTATCCACGACGTTTCGTAACTCAAACCCATACCGGTGAAAATGGATATCCCGTTTATCGACGACGCGACATAACCGACGCGACATCGACAACGGAAGAGAGGTAGCTACCTTAAATGTGCGAGGGAGAACAGTTAACAGAGACAATAGATGGATCGTTCCATATTCTCCAATATTGTGTCGATCTTTCAACGCTCACATAAACGTTGAATATTGTCATTCCGTACAAGCGATTAAATACATATGTAAATACATTAGCAAAGGATCGGATCAAGCAACTTTTAGTGTCACAAATGCTCATAACGAAGTTGAAAATTATTTGAATGGCCGGTACATCAGTACATCTGAAGCAGTCTGGAGGTTGTTAAAATTTCCTATACATGACAGACACCCTACCGTAGTACACTTAGCTTCACAGCGGAAAATATGCCAAATATAGTGGAAAATTCACCAATGTGCCGTAGTGACTGATTTGCTAAATGAAGGTTCGATCTTACCTAGTAAATCAAAAGGAGAAGTTTGCGTGATACCGCGTATCCCTATGATTCCAACTGATTTCCCATTTGATTTCAAACGATTACAATATCTGTCTGGATTAAGTTTTAGAAGAGCTATCAATTAAAAAATCATTATTTCACTTTATACGTAGCGAAGCACGTACCGGGCCACTAGTATATAATAAATAACATAAATCGTAGGCTCAAATATATACTGACTGAGTACCGGGTATAGCGTAGAGCAGCGGCCTTAGCCGCGGATCACAACGTTCCCCCGCGTTTCGTTTTTAATTTTTTTAATAGTATAATACTTATATATTATACATATCAGGTGTGGTGTTCGCCGTAAAACTTGACGATAAAATTCGCAGAAATAATAAGTAAAACAAGCAGTGAACTTTGCGATATATTACGTGGGCAGAACGTGTGTTTGGATCAAAACGCCACTATATACCAACTACGCACAGAAGTGAAAAAAATTATGGAAGGCATACGGCGCCAAGCGCAGACCAGACGATGCTAGCCGGAAATTTTGAAGCCGCTGGTGCGTGCAAGATAGAGAGAGACAACCATAGGGTAAAAAACGCTGTAGAGGTGGCGGCAGAAGATGATGAAATTGCAGAGAATGTTCGGGAAACATGCATGTCACGACTAGATAACGCTTGTCGAACATTGACCGTGCGATCAGATGAATGCGAAGAAGAGTCGCGCCATTTGCAGAAGCCAGAACAATTATATGTTTCTCGCAAGCGTGTAGCTGATCTCAAATTAAGCGTAGTAAAAACGGAGAGCGAGGCCTTTGAGTTGAAAACGCCGAGAGATTGCATCGACTTGACACACATTGAAGCGCTAATGCGTCCATTTTGTGGAGATAACGACCACGCTATAGCCATTTGGAGTTCTAACTTTGAGGACATTATGAATTTCCAAGGTGTATCAGAGTCCAAACGTTGGATACTGGCGAAGCGGTTGTTAATACTTCGAAGCGATGTGCAGTATAGAGTCGCAGGCAGACATGGCCACGAGCGATATGGTCAAATTCATCGAAGAGGGATTGCAAGACAAGACGGGCATGGCAGCATCTATGCTATATTGCACCACACTGGACGAGATGAGAAGCAAGATGGTCATCTATGACAAGATCAGAAGAGCTCTTGGAGTTGCAGCTAATCGTAGAGAAGGTATGAAAAAATTAAATATGGGTACGGCTGCAGGGCAGCAGCAAGGTGGTGGTGTAGTACGGTGCTACAACTGTCGGCAATTGGGGCACGCGATGAAGGATTGCAGTCAGCAGAAGAGACCGGATGGAGCATGTTTTAACTGTTGGAGCACCGATTGGATTGCTCCAATAAGACGAACAATCGGGAGAGAGAAGCAACGAAGATTTAGCGGCCGTCTAGTTAATAACTTTATGACTCCCGTTTGGTGAACAAAGATTTGTCAGTATATTTAGTCTGTTTGATACGGGTAGCCTGTAAGTTTAATCCATAAGTCTTTGATACCAAACTCGGCTAGAGTCAAAACCTACAATCAAGTCCGGAAATACTGTGGATTAGGAGGACAACCAATTCCCATATGGGGAAAACTTAAGTGCCGTGTTGAATTGTGCACGAAAACATATATAATTTTGCCGGTGTTGTTGGGACGCGATGCGCTTAAAGTTATTGAAGTAAAATTAGTCCATAAGAAAAATATTAATGCGAATCAGTACACACCGTTAAGTTCATTAAAGGAAAAAGCCATTGATTCAACATGTGCGTCCTGGTTCACCAAGCGGAAAAATAATATTACCCTAAGACAATACGATAAGCAATTAGAAAATAGCGAAATAAGTAACCTATTTAAAAATCAGAAACAAGGAAATTCAAAGACTGATCAAGTTATCAGCGAGGATATGAATTATTGTGATGAATTCGGTAAATTTTGTGCGTCTGTAGAGATGCATGAGGATAATCAGTTAGATGCAGGGTTCGAATTTCATTTTGTTTGGACGTTGACGTGCAATGACTGCACCATCAAGTTGCCCATGGGACACCAGCCGAATGCTGTTACGCGCGAATCCCCGGCCGAAACGCAGCCCTCCTCCCACCCGACCGACCGAGGGGCGCTGCCACAAAACGCGCGACTCGTTAACCGAACCGATCGCGATCATGCAGGAAAGATATATGTTAGACTAGTATTCGAGGAAAATAAGAACTAATCTTACTAAAGGAATTAATCATGCATTAAAACTATCGTACTCCACAACTACAATTACTAACTACGAGAAAGGTATGTGAGTATTAGTAATTTAAGAAGAGGAAGGGAATTAGTTGCCGATATAATATGGTAGAGGGAATTATAATCCGAGCATAAAACTCTAAAAGGTTCATGCAAGGAATAATTCGATCTACAAATCGGAAGGAACAGAGGGGTTTAATTTCTAGTAATTCTAATAGGAATCGTGAAGTTTATGCGGCTCAACAAGTCAGGGCTATCTACGTCACCCTTGATCAAGCACAAAAATCACACCAAGCATTTTTCTACGGTTAACTAAAGATGGAAGGTTTATTAAAAGCGATCTACTAGAGTAAGACGGCAGTCTCACACTTGCATCCCAGTTGAGGCCGCGTAGAGCGAAAATTAAATGTTTTTCTGTACTGATTCTATACGGTCCTGGTGTACTTTGTACTGAGGGCACCATACACAAGAACCATATTCTAAAATCGTACGAACAAGCGATACATAGAGAGTCTTTGTTATATAGGGGTCGTCAAATTCCTTTGACCACCTCTTTATAATCCCAAGCACGCCCATGGCCTTATTTACCATGGTAGAAATGTGTTGGTATGGTAGAAAACTTTAACTTGGGATCTAAAAGAACACCAAGATCATCAACTAGGGTAATTGTCTCGAGAGAACCCCCGCCTAGTGTGTAAGGAGCCAGAAAGGCGCTGGAGCGATGAAATGTCATTACTTTACAATTCGAAGCATTAAGGTATAACATATTTTCACAACACCATGACTGAAAGCTATTAAGATCGGATTGCAACCTGGAGTGAGATAAGCTGTCCTTGAACTGGACACACAGTTTAACATCATCCGCATACATAAGTACTCGAGAGTATGTTAATACCGAAGGCAGGTCATTAATAAAGAGTGTTAAGAGTAGGGGGCCTAGATGGCTGCCCTGTGGTACGCCCGAAGTAACCATAACTGGTGAAGATAGGGAGTTTTTGAAGAGGACTCTTTGGGATCTGGAACAAAGGTAGCTAGAAATCCATCTCAAGAGATTGGGCGGAAACCCTAAAAGGTCAAGTTTTTGTGCTAGGAGAGTGTGGTTTACAGAGTCGAATGCTTTACTGAAATCTGTGTAAATGACATCCGTCTGTAGATTACCTTGGAAGCCTTTAATGACTCAATAAATTCGTGGTTGTTGATCTCCGCCTTATAAATCCATGCTGGGCAGGAGATATAAGTGATCTGCAAAGATGCTGCAGGTGCGTAGTTAAAATTTTCATGATATTGCCGAAAAGTGTAGAGAAGTTATTAGGACCTATTATTTAGATAAAGAATTCGAATTTAAAGCACAGCCAAAGAATCAGATGCAGATTCGGGTAACAGAAACAACACCATTTCATTGTACTCCGCGTCGTCTATCATATCACGAGAGAGAGAAAGTAGCTGATATAATAGATGATCTGTTAGAAAAGGAAGTAATCCGTCAAAGTGACTCTTCTTATGCTTCCCCGTTTGTCCTAGTGAAAAAAAAGTCAGGAGAACTTCGAATGTGTGTTGATAACCGTGGTCTGAAAAAGCGAATTGTTAAAGATAATCTCCTCAAAATTGAAAAGCACTGCACTCATTCCTTGGATTCTTTTCCTATTTTCGACGTTTCATGCTCCGGTATTAGCCATTTTTAGTCCAAATAGAAAAACGGAATTACATACGGGTGCAAGCTCATATGGTTATGGCGCAATACTGATGCAAAGACAAGATGATGGAAAGATGCACCCAGTGTCCTATTATTCCGGCAAAACAACAGAAAAAGAATCTCGGTATTATAGTTTTGAACTAGAGACGTTCCATAATTTATGCATTGAGACGATTGAGAGCATATCTGGAGCATAGGTCTTTTAAAATAATCACGGATTGTAATTCGCTAGTGCAGACGTTAACCAGAAAGTCTATTAGCCCTAAAATAGCGCGGTGGTCCTTAGAGTTAGAGAACTATGATTACTCTATTATGCATCGTTCTGGGGACAGTATGGCGCACGTTGACACGTTGAGCAGACAAGATCAAGTAATGAATATGCTAGAGGATAATCATAGAGTCAAAAACGGTTTAGAAAAGCACGAGAGTAGTGAGCAATATATGAGGAATTGTGTAAGTAGAGACAACCCTGATGGTAGAGATATCTTAGAGAATGTAGTGCATAGAAGTACCGTAGAGAACCCTGTGATTGAGTGAGTAGAGAATCAGGCTCAATAGAAAGTATCCTGAGAAACATTGGTAGTAATGGCAGAGATAACCTAAAGAATGTAGTGATTGAGTTTAAAGAAGAAGATAGATCGAAGATCGAGATTAGAGATTTTAGTCAAAGTAGAGGAAGCGTTAACAATGTGGTGGAGGGAGTAGAGTATATTCGTTGTGGAAATTCAGATAAGAAGTGCAAATGTGTAGAGGATACAAAGAGGGAGCAGTTTCAGGAGTAAGGTTTATGGAAATCATTGATAGTTGGGGTAGTAGGTGCAACGCCAGAATATGTCGATTTGATATTGCAAGCTGAGCAGATGCGGATAAGGAGGTAGTGAGGATTCAGAAAATGCTAAAGGATGGAATTGATGGAGGGTTGAAAATAATAGATGGTATCGTACAAATACTAAACAAACTAAGAGAACAAACTATGTTTCTATGTACCTGAAATTTCGGAATAGTTTTACCAATTGGATGAAAAGAAGGTTTGGTGGTGCAAATTATTTTTATTTTTAATTAGCAAAAAAAGAGACGAAAAGATTGGCGGACGTGCGTTCGATTTCAAGTATTTTAACGAATTGTTTCTGGCTTCCTTACAATGCGATCTTACACCTAACTTATCTAGTATGGCGAAGCGGGGCGAATTCGCCAAGAGCGAGAGAGCATTCTGCGCTCCCGCTCCGCCTTAATCCATTACACTCTCCAACAAAATTGGCAGCTCGATGCTACACCGGCCCCGTTGAAGGCCTGGAAAGCTTTAACTTATTGGTAGACGAGCCAGTTTGTGAATTGGCCTCCTGAACACTGCTCCGCTACTCGTCTTTAGGTCGACCACCCTGACCTTTCTGTCCCGCCCGGCGCTTGTGGCGACGACCCTCCCGGCGAGCCACTGTTGAAGGGGCAGGTTGTCCTCGGCAACGAATACACGACCTGACTGTTGCCCGGCAGACCTCTTGAGCGTTCACTATCCAAACACGCTGTATCAGGATACTCACGGGTGCTCGTGGGCCGGCATGAAAATTCGTTTGATGCAGATAGCGAACGTAGGTCTGCACAAACTGCGAGCATTTTGTAATAACAGATGAAACTTGGCATTATATGACATAGGAGCGTTAACTAGTCGCCCCCCAACTCGCAACAACGAAAAATAGCACAAAGTCCCTGCCTCTTCATGGATGAAGGGATTCAAGCGCTGAAGACTGGGGCCTAACCTGGTGCCTTTACGAACACTTTCAATATCTTCCTGATACTCGTTTTCTCGGACGATTTCGACAATTTTTAGAAACGCCTCGTCGTATTATAGGGGTGACGGAATTTTTTCAAATTTGAGATTTCTGTCTTTGCATTTTCGGATGAAGCGGAACACGAAAACGAACACTCTTAGCAGTTTGAGGTGTGACAAGTATTCCTCGATTACGTCTACTAAATCATTTGTTTTTGCGGACACGGTCAGTCCGACCGATTGCTTCCTGGTTTCCATCTGCAGCTCTTCTTTGGAAAGTTTAAAAGTGGGGATTTCTGGGCCAGATCTCTTCTTCATCTCTCAGAAACTCTGGTCCACCAAACCAGATCGACCGCGCGATTTCCTCTACGTCACAACATCTCGAAACTATGTCTGCTGGGTTCTGTTTTGTTGGCACATGCCGCCACGTAGCGTCACCTGACCACTCTTGAATCTCCGCTACTCGGTTCACAACGAAGGTTGAGGTAAGTGCATTGGAATTGACTCATCCCAATCTAGTTTATTAAGCCAAAGTTCCTGCAGTAGGATTTTTCCCTTTATTACTGAAGGACTTAACAAGCCAAGGGGGTCAAACAGCTTTGATGTCACCGATAAAATGTTTCGTTTTGTCGCTCGGAGACCCATGACTGACATGTCAATTTGGAACTTAAAGACGTCTTCGTGTGGCAGCCACGAGATTCCCAACGCCTTAGTTGACGCTGAGTCCGAGATCGTTATCGGTTTAACTGTGCTCTCGGATGCGGTGACCTCAGGTGAGTTCGAGAACCACTTAGTTAACTCAAACCCAGCGGTTTGAAGAACCTGAGCCACCTCAGACTTAATTGTCTTTAGCTCCTCTACGCAACAAGCACCAGTCAATATGTCATCAACATAAAAGTCGGACTCAATAACTTCAGCAGCTTTCGGGAATGAGAGCTTTGCAGACACACTCAACCTCTTCAAACGCCGAATAGCCAAAAATGGGGCTGGTCTAGTCCCATTTGTTACGGTGTTGAGCTGGTATATTCTCAAGGACTCAGAAGGGTCTCTTTTCCACACTATGAGCTGAAATCGTCTATCCACATTATCTACCAAGACTTGGCGATACATTTTCTTAATTTCGGCTGTCAAGGCGAACTTGTGTAGTCTAAAGCGGAGTAAGGTAGAATACAGCTTATCCTGTATCCTTATCCTGTAAGACCGACCATCAATATGTCGTTCAAGGCCACCAGAGAGGACTTTTTACAAGACGCATCGAAAACGACACGGAGCTTGGTCAACGTACTTTGGGGCCTCAAGACATACTGATGGAGAATAAAATAATGTGGAGTTTTTGGGATTGTATTGTCTGTGGGAGACATGTGACCTAAGGAGATGTGCTCTTCCATGAACTCCAAGTAAATTTTCTGCAACTCAGGGTCACGAGCCAATCTTTTTCTAAGCGACAAAAACCGCCGTTTAGCTGCTTCAAAGAAGTTGCCCAAGATACTGGGATCTGATTTGAACGGCAGCTTTACTTCAAACCGACCTGAAGGCAACACCTGGGTAGTCTTTCTTTAATGCTCACATAACTTGTGTTCAGGAGATAAAGACTTTTTTGACGACGGTAATTCTTCCAGTGACCAAAACTTTTGTAGTGTGTTGTCGGTCGATACTACTGACTCTTCTCGACAACTCAAACAGTTCATCGCTTCCTGGATGACAGTCACCTTCGGAGTGTATCTGCCCGACACAATTAAGCCGAGAAGCGTTTTCTGCAGAGTTGGATAGTCAGGACCTTGTCTTATTTGACCAACAGATAAAAGTTCGAAAAATGTGTCTGCACCTATCAACATATCTATCTTCTGTGTCTTAAAGAAATATGGGTCTGCAAGTGGTAAGTTCTTCGGGATTTGCCAATAACTCACATTAAGTGTTTGATCAGAGTGATACCCCGAATCCTTAGAATCCAGAAATCGACCGAGAACTCACTACCAGTAACTCGCGACTTCACCACCGTGTGTATCTTCTTCTTGACTTGTAAATTGGACTCACCAATACCAAGCAAGTTGATACAGGACTCCTCCCTTCGGATCTGTAAGCGCTGTGCTAAGTCCTCAGTGATAAAATTGGTTTGGGACCCAGAGTCAAGCAGAGCTCGTGCCAAAACATATTCACCGTTATTTGTTCGGACGCTTACGATCGACGTAGCCAGAATAACTCTTTTCATAGCTGTCACATGCAGAGCATGCGAAGTGGAAGGTTCATTCTGATTGAGTGGAGGAGAAGAACTCTCTGGGGGTGATGGCAACGCTAGACTTTTGTTCGCCACTGTGTACCTATGCAATAAAGAATGGTGTGAGCAGCCACACTTTCCACACTTCTTAGCTTTGCATCGTACTACAGAGTGGCCTGGTTGCAGACAATTGATACATAGGGATGCAGTCTTTCCGAATTCAAACCTTTGCATTACTGCCAGCCGACCAAATGGACTGCACTCTGTCAACAAATGGTATTTCGCATTGCAGTAGCTGCCTTGTTGGCTCTTGGTATTAGCAGTCAAATACGAAAATGGCACAGCTTTCTGCTCCTGTTTGGGTTTTGAAGATTCTTCGGCCGAAATTCTTCGGCTGATGTCTGCGATTGAGCACACTTTCGCAGTCTGTCCAAAGTGGCAGCTTATCATAATTGAGCTGTTCTTCCCTTTTTTGTTTGGTCACCGAATCGACTCTACTCAAGACTAGATGAATAAGCATTGCATTTGAGATCTTTTTATCATCGCCTATCGACAACAATGAACCATATATGGATGAGGCGGTATCTATTAGGTTACTTAAGGACGATGCTGATTGCTGGGTCATTTTGGGATGACTAAATCGGGCAGCAATGTGATTTTTGAAAATCAGATAATCTTTATCGTAGACCCGTTTTAAGCTTGCAATGGCTTTCTCGTAGTTACTCTTGGTTACTTGGAACGTCCTAAAATTTCCTAACGCTTCACCAGAGAGACACGAAAGCAAATGGTTGAACTTTTCGATAACTGGAATGCTTTCGTCATTATGAACCAGAGTCTCAAATAAACATATAAAGTTTTTGAATTCCGAAAAAATGCCGCTGAACTGCGGCAGTGCTAACTTCGGAAGTCGAGCACGAGTTGGGCTACCAGAAGCTGGTACTGAAGGCTTTTTATCGTCAGCTGTCTCAAAGGCGCATATAAGTGAAATTAACTTTCTTTTGGTTACGATGGAGAGTTCATCCAACTCCGCTCCAAATTCATCGTCATTATCTATTTGTTCGATCTCCTTTTGAAGTTGGCTTGCCGTGTCAATGTTTTCGATTAGCTTTTGCAGCCTGCACTTGATCTCCGTCAGTATCAGTGGAACATCGCCAGCTTCTAAACGGTCCGCTAATCTTTGAATTTTTTTGACACGGCCGCTGCGCTTCTTCTGAAGTTCTTCAAGGAGGGGCTTTTGATCGGCTTTTGGGGTCATATTGACTCTCAACACAAGCAACTGATAACGAAAGGTAATCAGGTGCTTGTACCCAAACGAGTGAAAAATAAATATACCCGACTAAGGTAATTCACCGCTGCTACTGCGTATTGGTATGCGTGCTTGGCCAATGACCCAACTCAAAAGTGGGGGGCGACAGTGATTGCAGTAACAAATGAGTTATATATGTATAATGTGTTGCGTCCAAGATGGTTAGATGTATGTAAATATATATTGTAACGAACCGCTTTCTTCCGTCAAGTTCAGCTGGGCTGGCTCAGCGGTCGGCAGGTTGCTGCAACGAATTTGTTTGTTGCCCCTACGACAAGCAAGAAATACACGCGGGTCAGGTATTCTAATGGTACTTCGCTTTATTGGTATCTTATGGCTATCTTACGGCTATCTTACGGCTATATCATTCGCTGGGGTATATCGGTGGTACCTTTACCGCCACGACTCCGATGGCGCTCGGGCTAGGGGTTCTGACGCGGCTATCGCTCTGTCCGCCCGCACAACTCCGCACCAATCGGGTGTCCTCGGGGCTCCTTTGGGCAACGGTTGGGGGTTCTGTCTCGGCTACCGCTCTGACCACCACTCACAACTCCGCACTTAGGAAATTGGCTCGGTAACTCTCACCTTTGATCGGGCTCGTGGCCTGTTTGTCGAGATCGTCCTTCCGCTGTCTCCTGTATCTCACTCCTGCGTCACTCTGTTGTATTTCGCTCTGTTCTTCTCCGCACTCGCTCACTCTCCGCACTTGATTCCCCTATCCACCGCCGCCGGCCTCCTCTTATAGGCTCGGTGCGGCCCAGCCTCTGCGCTGCTGCTCGGCCGCAACGGTTAATTCCGGTGGCGTCGGTATCTTTCCATCGGCCTCCGTTGTGTTCCCACATCCTCTCCACCGGGACCCGCCTACATGGCCTGCATGGCATGTATGGCCTACATGGGCCCGGCTACATGGCCTACATGGGCCGGCTCACTGTCATCGTTCCCCTCCTCTCGCGGTGTCCGCCTTGTACTTTCTCATAACGGGACCGCCTCGCTCCCGTACGGCGAATTCGCCGTATCCCCTACTAGGGCTTTGTGAGGAATATTAATTCCTCACACTTCCCCCTTTCTTCATTACTGAAAACCCTTGGTTTTCTGTCCCTTTTCCGGCTCACCTCTCGTACGGCCCTCTCATGACCCCGATGAGCCTTTTAAATTGCGCGCGCGGCCGTTTCCCTCAAGGCGCCCCCTGTCGGTGCTCTGCTCCCATCGCTCGCGAGTTACCGCGGCTGGCGATGTTCACCTATCGGTTCAGAGAACCGATGATCGTCTGGAATCAGCTCCGATCGTGGAACACCCGATAGGTGCGCGACGGGCTTGGGCTACCAGACCCGCTCGATACTCACGTGTAATATCCGCCTGTACCGCGTTTCCCGGCCTGCAATCTGGCCACCCCAATCCCTTCCATCGCTGCTGCCCCAACGCCCGGTGAGTACTAATTTCATAATTTTTTTATTTATTCCTTCATCCACTTCCTTACAGCCTCCCTTATGCCTCCACAAACACCTCGGCTTTACCGGCGGCTACCGACACCCGGTACCGCACCCCGCGCACTCGCACGAGGCGTTTCACGCGGCGACCGACAGGTCGGGTTCCGTCCACGGCCCGCACCACCGCCTCTGGCCATTCCTCCTCGGCCACCTGGCGCCAACGCTGCTGCTCCGCTGGCTGCCCTTCGGGCATCGACCGCTGCCGCTGGAGTTGCGGCCGAGCGACGGGCGCTCTCGCCTCCGGGCAGGAGACTTGCCTTGCCAGGACAGGCCGCTCCTGCGCCTTCACAGGTGAGGGCCACACCCACGGACCGCGCTCCAACTCCTCCTCAGCCGGTCCCGCCGCTGCCGTCTCCGCTGTCGGCTCCTCTGCCGGTTCCGCTGTTGCCGTCTCCGCTGTCGGCTCCTCTGCCGGTTCCGCTGTTGCCGCCTCCGCTGTCGGCTCCTCTGCCGGTTCCGCTGTTGCCGCCTCCGCTGTCGGCTCCTCTGCCGGTTCCGCTGTTGACGCCTCTCCCGCTGTCGGTGCACCGTGTACCACCGCCGCTGCTGCGGGTCCACTCGCCTCGGTCGCCATCCCCGCTTTCGGGCCCGCGGGTGTGGATGCACCCGGTTCGTCGGGAGCTCTCCTCTCCTCCGGGTGTCCCCGCGGATCCCGGGCGTTGCTGCACCTCGGCGGTTCCTCTTCCCAGAGTCGGGGCTCCTCGCGCTCTTTCTGCGTCATTTCAATGGCCCAGGTGATCTGGATCGTCTGGTGGTGCCATACCACCCCGTCACCGACCACCGAGTGCACCTTCTCCGTCACAAACGGGCCATACTTCGCGGCTTCGGGCCCCTGCCACTGGGGCTGCGGCTCCTGTGCCGGCTCCTGCTGGGCCTCTGTCGGCGAAGGCTGCTGCGCTGCCTGCTGCTGCTGCGACTGCTGCTGCGGCGACTGCTGCTGTGGCGATTGCGGCTGCCGCGATTGCTGCTGCAGCGAAGGCTGCTGCGACTGCTGCTGCTGCGACTGCTGCTGCGGCGACTGCTGCTGCGGCGACTGCTGCTGTGGCGACTGCTGCTGCGGCGACTGCTGCTGCTGCGACTGCTGCTGCTGCGACTGCTGCTGCGGCGACTGCTGCCGCGGCGACTGCTGCGGCTGCGATTGCTGCTGCCGCGAAGGCTGCTGCGACTGCTGCTGCGGCGACTGCTGCTGCGGCGACTGCTGCTGCGGCGAAGGCTGCTGTGGTGACTGCTGCTGCTGCGACTGCTGCATTTCGGCGGCCGACCTTATCCGCACGAACTTTGGTGGCGGTGGGGCCACCGCCTCCTCTCGTCCATCGGCCTCCCGCTCCGCGCTCCGTGCTCTCGCCTCGGTCTGGCGCCGCAGCGCGTCTCGAGCCGCCTGCATCATGGCCGCCTCCTCCCTCGCCTTTCGCTCTGCAGTCCTCCGCGCCTCGCTCCGTTGCCGCTCCTCCTCGCGTTCCTTCGCCCGTCGTCCTTCCTCCCGTTGGAGTCGCTCTTCCTCGCGCCGCGCTTCCGCCGCCCTTCGGTCCGCGCTCCGTTGGCGTTCCTCTTCGCGCCGCCGCTGATCCTCCTTGTGTTGGAGACGCGCCTGCTCACGCCGCCTTATCTCCTCCTCGCGTCGCGCCTCTGCCTCTGCCCTCCGGGTCCGCCGCTGGTCCATCCGCTCTTGCCATAAAGCCGATATGGTCTGCTTGAGGTATTGTCTGTCCTCCTCCTCTTCCGCCGTGGACCGTTGCCTACCGGCCAACTCCTGCGGTGCCGGCGTCGGTCGCGATGCTGCCTGCGCCTTCTTTGGCTCTGCCCGCCTATGCGCCGCCGGCCTCGGCTTCGGCGCTGCCAGCGCCGGTGTCGGCGTGACCTGCGTCGGCTTCGACGCTGCCTGCGTCGGCCTCGGCGCCGCCTGCGTCGGCTTCGACGCTGCCTGCGTCGGCCTCGGCGCCGCCTGCGTTGGTTCTGCCGCTGCCTGCGTCGGCTTCGGTGCTGCCCGCTTCGGCTCCTCTCTCCTCTTTTCGCGCAGAAACCGCTCCGCAGTCCGGATGGCAATGCCCAGGAACGCCGCGTCCCGCCTGGCCTCCTCCTCATCCCGTATGGGCGCCCTTCGTGTCGGCGCTGGTTGCACTGACACCAGCACTACATCGTCGCTGTCCTCTGACACCTCGATTGTCCGCCTACTCTGCGGGGAGTCCAGCGCCGACCACGCGCTCGCTGGGGAAACTCCGGGGCTCCCCATCGGTGATGCCATCAGCTCCAGCTCTGGCGTCTCGGACCGCCGAGCACACCGCTCACCACGCGAGGGCTCCGCCCGTCGCTGGCGGTGTGCACCGGCCTCTCCTGTGCCCACGCTTCGGAACTGCTCCTCCAGGTATCTCTTCATTAACTTCTCCATATTTTCTTACCACGTGTCTTTCCTTTGGGCTATGATCTCCAAGTGATCGCTCGCTGCCGTTTCGGTAGCCGCCCTGCTAATGTTGCAATTCCCTTCGTTCCGCCGTACGGTACTTCCCTCTATTGCTCTCTCCTGGGATCCCGTTGCTTCCCTCTCCGCGATACCCTTCCCTATTCGGGGCTGGGATATTTTAGGATGACTAGGGTTGATCGTAGCGACGATCCTATCCCCTTTTTTTTTCTTTTTTTTTTTTTTTTTTTTTTTGTGTTTTATTTTCCTAGCAGTGTTTCCATTTCATGTGTTTTTTTTTTCCTTTTTTTTTTCTTATTATTTTTTTTTTGTTTTCTTCTTTAATTTCCTTTTTTTTTCTTATTATTTTGTTTTGTTTTATTTATTTTTCTTGTAGTGTTCTGTTTCCTATTTGAGGGACGCCGTCCCCGGCCTGTTCGACCCCCATCGGACCAGGTGAGTATCCAAGATCGACTCCTTCATCCACTAATTCCGACCTCTCTTCCAGCCCGTCCAGTATCCCAGGTTCAGGTTATCGACCGCCGTCACCGCCCGCCGCTAGTAGGCCATCCGACCTCTCGCCCGGGTATATGGCGGCGGTCGCTCCCAACCCACACCTTCTCCTCTGTTTCTGGCTTGGCTTCCTGCGTGGCCTCTGCGCCAAACAACCGCCCCGGACCCGGGGATCCTCCGGATCCCCGCCCGTAAGGCAGCGCTTGGGCGGGCCTTCTGCATGGCCGTACCCGACAGACCAGTGAGGCCCTCGGATCTGGACTTCTGGCACGGTATTCACCGGACCCGATTCTTAGTTCCCCCCCCGGTCCTCCGGACGCCTCTCAGCCCGGGGCCCGGCCGGCGCACGCTCAGCGCCGTCAGGTATGTCTTGCCCCTTTTTGACGACCCGGCTTAATCTGCCTGCTTTCTTTCCAGACTCCTCCTCGCCGTCCGTCGTTCACACCCTGCCGCTGGTTCTCCGTGTCCTACCACCTGCGTATTGTTTCTTTTGGATGGGTCTCTCTCTTCCCCCTCCGGTTGTGGCTTCAGGTCCCCAATGTGCGCCCTCCGTTTGTGCTCATTGCCTTCCCTCCTGAGCTCACATATCACCGGCGAGACGAAATTCATTATTTGGTATGGCCCGTCGAATCTTGGGGCCAACTTCGCGGCGAATCCTTCGGCGGCGTTAGACAGGTGGTGTTGCCTCGCCCACACCATCTCTCCTACCTTCGGTTTCCACGACCTTCTTCGCAAGTTATAGTGTCTTGCCTGGTCCTGCGCTGCCCGCTCCAAGTTGCGCCTTACCAACTGGAACAACTCCCGTAGTTTTGTCGCGTTCTCATCCGGGGTGCGGGTCTCCTGCCCTGTACCAAGCGTCTCTTCGTCGTATAGCGCCTTGGGCAACCTTGGTTCCCTCCCTTGTACGATGAACGTCGGAGAATATCCCGTAGACTCTGACACACCCGAGTTCACGGCCAACATCAGTTCTGGCCACTTCTCGTCCCAACATCTCTGGTCTCCTTCGGTGAATTGTGCAATCATCGTTTTCACCGTCCTGTTGGTTCGCTCAGTCGGGTTTTCTTGCGGGGTGTAGGGCGCCGTGAACTGGTGCCGTGCCCCGCATTGTTCCAGAAATTTCTTGAACGCTCGGCTGGTGAATTGGACGCCATTGTCGGTGACCACCACCTTAGGTACCCCAAACCGGGACAAAATCCGTTCTCTAAATGCTCTTATTAGTGCCTCCGCCGTGGCCTTTCTCATCGGCACCAGCTCGGTCCACTTCGAGAACCGATCCACCAGTACTAACAGCATGGTGTTCCCGTGCTTCGACCTTGGCAACGGGCCCACAAAATCTGCACATACCGTCGCCCATGGCTCGTCCGGCACCTGCGTCAGCATCTTGCCGGCCGCCTGCAGTTGACTCGGCTTGAACCGCATGCAGACTTCACACTTCTTAACGTAATTTCTTACGTCGCGGTGCATTCCGGGCCAATAATATCTGGCGGCTATCCTCGTCATCGTCTTTCTGCTCCCCGCGTGTCCCGCTTCGGGGATGTTGTGATTTTCTTTGATCACCCTCTCCCGGAGATCATTCGGAACGCAGAGCTTCCACGACGCCACTTCCTCATCTCCGGCCCTGTGAGGTATGTGCCGGTACACCCGGCCCGCCTCCTCCATATAATCGGGATACTTGGCCGGTTCCTTTTCTCTATTCTCCTTGATCTTCTTGATCCACGAACACTCGGCCTTCCCTGTTTGGTCGTCTACTCTCAGGCATCGTTCCGCTACTGGCTGGCGAGAGAGTGCATCCGCCACTATATTCAATTGTCCCTTCCTGTATGCTATTTCGAAGTCATATTGCTGAAGTTCCAGCGCCCATCTCGCGATTCTTCCCGTCGGACTCTCAATACTATTGAGCCATTTTAGCGCCATATGGTCGGTGACCACTTTGAAGTGGTACCCCTCCAAATATGGCTTCAGTTTTCTGACAGCCCATACAATGGCCAAGCATTCCTTTTCCGTCGCTGAATAGTTCTTTTCAGCGCTATTCAGCGTCCTGCTGGCGTACGAGATGACCCTCTCGCCCTTGTCCGTTTCTTGGGTGAGAATCGCTCCTAGCCCGTAATCACTGGCGTCCGTCTGGAGCACGAACCTTTTGGAGAAATCCGGGCATGTCAGCACGGGATCCGACACCAGCCGGCTCTTCACTGCCTCGAAGGCCTGCTGCCTCTCGTGCGTCCACTCCCATTTCGCCTTTTTCTTCAGTAAGGCGCTGAGTGGCTGCACTAGCGTGGCGAAACCTTCTACGAACCGCCTATACCATGAGGCCACGCCCAAATACTGGCGTAGCTCTTTGACGTTCGCCGGCGGTTGTAGTTCCACAATGGCTGCCACTTTTTCGGGATCGGTGCAAATCCCTTCCCCTGTCACCAGATGACCCAGGTACCGCAGCTCCCTCCGGAAGAACTGACACTTGTCCACGTTCAACCTTAGATTAGCCTCCTTCAGTCGGCGGAAAACCTCCTCCAGATTTCGCCGGTGCTCCTCTCTCGTTCGCCCGATGACAATGATGTCGTCTTGGTATGCGAACGCGTGTGGAATCATGTCGGGTCCAATCACTTGGTCTAACGCCCTCTGGAACGTGGCCGACGCTGAGTGGAGCCCAAACGGCATCACTTTCCATTGGAACAGCCCCTTGCCTGGCACCGTGAAAGCTGTGAACTGTCTGCTGCTCCTTTCCAATGGTATCTGCCAATATCCATCCTTCAAGTCCAGGCTACTGATAAAACGCGCCTCCTTGAGCTGATCCAAGATGTAGTCTATTCTGGGCATGGGATACGCGTCCTTGATGGACCTCGCGTTTATTTGGCGGAAGTCGACGCACAGCCTCCACTTTCCCGTCTTCTTTTTGACCATCACAATGGGTGAACTGTAGGGACTTTTCGATGGCTCAATCCGCCCCGTCTCCAGCAATTCTTCCACCTGTACGTCGATCTCGGTCTGCATTTTGGGATTCTTCGGGTAGTACCGCTGTTTGACCGGTTGCGTGTCTTTCATGGTGATGGTGTGCACCGCCACATTGGACACTCCCGTCATGTCCCGGAATTCCTGTAGCTCCTTGGCTAGAAATTCGTCGTCCGCCAATGGCTTGGGCCTTTCGCTTCGTTCGCCCTTCTCACTCTCTGTTCCATTGGGTCTTGCCGTGGTTTCCACGATCGCCACCGACAACTTCTCTTCTAGCCTTCCGCCTTGTCGACCTCTCGCAGGGATTATCACCCTGTGCCCCGCACAGGTCACCTCTGCTCCTACGGCGGCGATGAAATCCCAACCCAGAAAAAGTGCGTCGATCACCCCTGGCAATATGAGGAGTGCCATTGGGACTCTCTTATCCCCAAACGAAACCTCTACTTCGAGTTGGGATCTGATTTCCTGGCTGTGACCATCTGCCAGCCGCACCCTCTTACGCGTGTCCTTTTCCCGACCGGCTCCCCGCAACTTGTCTGCCAGCTCGCGGCTTACGAAACTACTGGTGGCACCTGTATCCACCGTAGCCTTCCACTCGCTTCCGGCAATCGCCACCACGGCCGACAGTTGCACCTCCTCTTCGGTCAGACCACCGATTAGATTTGGGGAGCCACCGCTGGGCCGTCTTCTGCTTTGGGGGCCTCGACTTGCGACCCCGGCACGGCCCTTCGCGGCTTGGGTCGCGGCGCGTTTTCCGCATGCTTGCAGCACTGCCAGGTGGGCACTCCCACCTTGCCACACCTCCAGCAAAACGTCAGTGGCTTGCCTGTGCACCCTTGGGCCCAATGGTCATCACTTCCGCATCTTCGGCATGCCTGCGACGGGTTTTGCACATACCCGTTCACCACGTTGGCGTTGGTTTGATGCCCACTCGCTGGCACCGTTGGCTTCCTCTCGTGAGCCTTCCCGGGCGTCGTCTCTTCTTTGCACCTTCGGCACACCTCTGTCCCCGTCGTGCGGGTGAACGGATTCGTCGCCCTCGCCCGTCCAGCCGGGCTTTCCCGCTGGAACTCCACTCGGTCTCGCTCTAATGCCTCGAACTCGTCCGCCAGCATCATCAGCTGATCGAGACTTTGGCAGTGGTGTGGTCGTATGAATATCCGCAGATCCGGTATGCTGTTTTCCCTTATGAGCTCCAGTTGTTCGTCGGGTGTGCACTTCAACGGCCTCATAAGGGTCTGCATTTCCACCATGAAATCCTTGAAGGATTCTCCCCACCTTTGTTTCCTCATTCGAACCTCCTGGAGCAACTTCTCGAAGTACCCTCTCGGTAGGAAATAGGCTTGGAAGCTATGGGCAAACGCTTCCCATGTCTGCCATTGCTTGTTATTGGCGATAAACCACATGAGCGCCCGCCCTTTCAGAAGCTCTGGCATTGCTCTCGGGATCTGATCCAGCTCCAGCCCGTACATGTCGGCTGACCACTCCACCTGCTCCAGGAACTCGAGGGGCTTCTCGGACCCGTCGAAACGGAACGACCACTCTCGTACCTGTTTGGCCACGCCGGCAAAACTTTCTCGCGGCCGCCTCGCGGTCTGATCCTCGGTCCCTCGCCGATCCCCTCTTGCGGCGGGCTCTTCTCCCGTTCGCTGCGGGCTCTTTGCCGATCTTTGTCGACTGGAAGACCGACTCTTCTTTGGCACCGCCAGGCTCGCTGCCGATTCCTGTTGGGCTTCTGTTGGTGTCTTCCCCCGCGACATTCGCCCTGAATCGGTCGGGGATTCCAGGTGTTCAACCGAGTCCCCTCCTTCGTCAGTCGACGCAGCCGCCGGGACCACGTCCGCCTTCGTTTCCCATGCTTCAAGCACTTCCGCGAATTCTGGCTCCGCCCCATGCTTTTCGGCCCAGTCTTTGAATGCCTTCCGCATTTCGGACAATGAGCCCTCCAACTGGATTCCGCATGCCAGTGCGACCTGGACCAAGTCCTCCTTCTTCAGCGAATGAATCCATTGCCGGCCTTTCATTTTGCCACCTATAAGATACCCCGCTCAGTACCGCCCTCCCCGATGTACTTTTCTTTGCTTTGTCGTGAGGCCCCACGTTGGGCGCCAGTTGTAACGAACCGCTTTCTTCCGTCAAGTTCAGCTGGGCTGGCTCAGCGGTCGGCAGGTTGCTGCAACGAATTTGTTTGTTGCCCCTACGACAAGCAAGAAATACACGCGGGTCAGGTATTCTAATGGTACTTCGCTTTATTGGTATCTTATGGCTATCTTACGGCTATCTTACGGCTATATCATTCGCTGGGGTATATCGGTGGTACCTTTACCGCCACGACTCCGATGGCGCTCGGGCTAGGGGTTCTGACGCGGCTATCGCTCTGTCCGCCCGCACAACTCCGCACCAATCGGGTGTCCTCGGGGCTCCTTTGGGCAACGGTTGGGGGTTCTGTCTCGGCTACCGCTCTGACCACCACTCACAACTCCGCACTTAGGAAATTGGCTCGGTAACTCTCACCTTTGATCGGGCTCGTGGCCTGTTTGTCGAGATCGTCCTTCCGCTGTCTCCTGTATCTCACTCCTGCGTCACTCTGTTGTATTTCGCTCTGTTCTTCTCCGCACTCGCTCACTCTCCGCACTTGATTCCCCTATCCACCGCCGCCGGCCTCCTCTTATAGGCTCGGTGCGGCCCAGCCTCTGCGCTGCTGCTCGGCCGCAACGGTTAATTCCGGTGGCGTCGGTATCTTTCCATCGGCCTCCGTTGTGTTCCCACATCCTCTCCACCGGGACCCGCCTACATGGCCTGCATGGCATGTATGGCCTACATGGGCCCGGCTACATGGCCTACATGGGCCGGCTCACTGTCATCGTTCCCCTCCTCTCGCGGTGTCCGCCTTGTACTTTCTCATAACGGGACCGCCTCGCTCCCGTACGGCGAATTCGCCGTATCCCCTACTAGGGCTTTGTGAGGAATATTAATTCCTCACAATATGTGTATTAATTTGTGCAAACTCTAACTAGTACATGCAAATGTAGCTCTACTATGTCATACGTATGTGCCAAGAATTGAAAGCGAGGTGCAATTTTTTCAGCACAAGACAATAATTGCGAGTTTTTAATCTTTATGTCTTTTCTCAAGCTTCCAATTTTTGCACAAATACCTCTGTACTGGATCGGATTTCCAAGTAATCCACTTGCCTCTTCTGGCGCTGGGTTCCCCCAATGTACTGGATATTCCTCGGCGGTAGAGCTGCAGACAGGGTATTGCACGACCGACGCGGTGATTTGCAGCTTGTTGTTTGTTCACAAACACACGAGCCGCGATTAATTGTACACTTAATTGCCAATTAATTGATTTAGGCAACAACAATTGTTGTATGTATATTTATGTGTCACTGTCACTTTGCCTTTCCACTATATGTATATGTATGTATGTACTTTAATTTGCGAGTCCACCCGGGGGCGCCATGAAATTTTGGAATAGTTTTCCCAATTGGATGAAAAGAAGGTTTGGTGGTGCAAATTATTTTTATTTTTAATTAGCGAAAAAAGAGACGAAAAGATTGGCCGTGCGTTCGATTTCAAATATTTTAACGAATTCTTTATGGCTTCCTTACAATGCGATCTTAAACCTAACTTATCTAGTGTGGCGAAGCGGGGCGAATTCGCCAAGAGCGAGAGAGAGCTTTCTGCGCTCCCGCTCCGCCTTAATCCATTACACTATCCAACAAAATTGGCAGCTCGAAGCTACAGTACCAATGAGTATGGGAAAGCAGTTGAAAAGATCACATGAAAAAACGGTGACATCTGGCGGTAAAGGCGTGTGAGCAACCTTTTGAGGACCCACTGGTTTCCGTCAATGAGAACTAAAGTGGCAAGGTTCATTAGAAACTGTTTACCGTGTATATTAAATTCAAATCCGTTGCCGTGAACTTTCTGGGTATTTGTGCTTAATGTATAATTTTGTTTAAGTGAACGAAAAACATGAACAGTCATGACGATATGTATTGGACGGCCGTTTGGCCGATGCTGCGCCCGACGACGAATTTGACAGAGTGGGTTGAGTTAAGCGACGCACTGCATATATAAGAAGTATGAACGGGGAACATTAGTGTGTGTGCGTATGTACCAAGCGAGCGAAAGTAGATGAGAGTGACAATGGATAAAGAGAAAATAACAAATGAGATAATTTCATCTATTAAGAGCTGCTGGCGGCCGCTGTTCGAACAGAGGTAGTGCTTCTATTTTTCACATAACTTAAGTATCTTATTACGGTTGTATCTTGGTTATATCCTTGCAGTTCTGAAAAGCTGACAAATGCAGCTATAAATCCAACTCAGACACTTTGTAGCTGCGGATTAACGTCTGGAAGATTTTAAGCATTCAAATTAAAATTTGATCATTTTTAGCGGTATTTTTTTCCGAACTTTTTACTTTGAAAACTCAGGAGAAGTAAAAAAAAATATTTCTTTGGCTGTATTTCTAGTTTCAGATAGGTTCATTAGTTAGGCGTCGTTTAAGGTATCAAATGTAAAAATCGATGGATAAACGGATAAGTTGAAGCCGTTTCACCAAACCTTCGTATGGCAAATTTTGCCGTCAAATTCCGTTAGTCAACATATATTTTTCGGTATTTTTCTACAAAAAATATCAAATATCATTCTTTGTAAAAGTTTTTAACGGTAAAATGGCATTTGGGATGGTACCGCACGGTGTTCCTTAAACGACGCATAATTAATGTACCTATCTAAAACCAAAAAATTTAGCCCAAGAAATTTTTCCCGAGTTTTCAAAGTCAAAATTTCGGGATAAAATACTGCAAAAATAATCAACTTTGAATTTTTAATATCTTCGAGACGGTAATAGCCTTTTTACACTGGGGTGCAGCATTGCAGCGACAATGCTGCCGGTAAGAGCCCTGTAGATAGAAGAAGACAATGCTGCGGCCGCATCGCTTATGCTGCGGCGCATAATTGGCAAGAGTTACCATATTCTTTGTAGTATTTTTACAAAATACTGAAATTATTTGGGCTATCGACGGGGTATTGAGAGGAAACATCTGTTTTTGTCAAATAAAAAAAACAGCCAAACCGTTCCTAAACATTTAAATTAAAAGTTGATAGCCAAAAATCTGATATCAAACAACAAAATAGTAACACAAATACTTACGAGAGTCCACAAAGATCTTTTAGAATGCACTGATTCAAACTTTTTAAAGTGCCACTTGAAAATTAAAGTCGGCAGCACCCAATTTTTGTTTGATGGAGCCAACGATAGCTTCACAAACATCGGACTCCTCCTTAAAAAGCTCCATAAATTATTGTGTGCTCGTGGTGAAACCCCCAAATGAACTGTTTAATAATAAACCGCTCATTATTTTGACAATTTCTTAAAATTTCAATAAAAATGCTTTTGCTCTCTTCTTCTTACTCACCCCGTTTATTTACTTTAACAGCTGACAAATACTGCGAATAATGCTGCGGCTTTGGTGTAAGCAGCATTTTTCCGCAGCTTCTTCAATGCTTCAATGAATAAAAAGGCTATAAGCTGCAGCAATAAAGTGTTTGGGCTCGATTTCTAGATGCATTTATCAGCTTTTCAGAATTTCAAAGGTACAATCAGGTGTAAGATACTTAAGTAATGTGATAAAAAGCAGCACTACCTCTGAAAAAAACATGAAAAAACATATTAGATTTCAATTATTGTTAAAAATATCTATTTTTTTCTTTTGAAATTGAAATTCGTTTTACTTTTAATTTCTCAGAGGAAAATGTTGACGTCTTGAAAAGTAAAAAAAAAAAAATTAGTCGTGGTGGGACGGCCAAAAGAAGCGAAGATTTTACGTAGTGGCCTTTGTCACGGCCTACTTTAGAAAACTAAATTTAGATAATTTAAATATATAATATGAGGAGGAAAACAGTCTTATATCCAAATCTGAAATCAAATTTGCTTGCATCTCATTGCTCACGAATTCCATCGTGTTCTTCGTAGAAGAACTTTCTAATTTTTGATTTGTGGTAAATAAAATATGATGCAAAAGTTGTTTAGTTGCACACAGCATCTATTGTTGTGCCATATTTTGTTGTCGATTTTTTCGGATCATTATTTATTACTAGATTTAATTTTTCGGGCAGGAAATTTACCAATGGCTGCGAAATTTCATCTTGGAAATTGCAATTGATCAGTTGTTGTGAAGCCATGTCCTTATCATTCTCCATAATTACACTTTTTTTCACACTTTTTTCAACACGACATTAATATTGCACAAGTAACTGGGAAAGTTAACGCTACGTTAACGGTGACGGGTCAACGTTGATGAGTTAACGGTGACGATTTGGACTTGGATATACAGTCAGCACAACATTTATTCGGACACTCTGTACTATTCAGTTTACCTGCTTATATCTTGGAACTTTCGCAATTTTAGCTACTTTTTTTTAACACATCATGGAAACAGTTATTTTCTATGGATATAAGTAACAAAAAAATTTAACTTTTATTATTTCCAACAAAAATATTCAAATGAAAGCGAAAAAAGTACCTAAAATGCGGCACAAAAATTATTCGTACAATTTTCGTTTATTCTCTTCTACATCTGAAAACAACGGTAATTGGCGATTCTTCTTTGCGATTTTCTTATAATTACTTCGGATCGGGCATCTGAGTGCGTTTTTTTTATTTTGTTTGTTAGTTTCATTGAGTTTCTTGCTACGAATGGACAAAATGGGACGAGGTCAAGATATATTACTAGATTTGCGAAAATCCATACTAAAATTACATTTGGAAAATCGTAGTTTTCGTGAAATCGGTAGAATCATTGACAAAGCATCTTCCACAATTCATAGTGTGATAAAAAAATACTTAAACACAGGAGAATTAGCGGCAAATCACGGGAAAGCTGGAAGGCCTAAGATACTGACACCTCGCGAAGAACGTAAAGTTGTGTCTACAGTCTTGCAAAATCCTAGAACAACATCTACAATAATTCGCAAGAATATAGAGGAAGCGACAAACCAAATTCGAAACTACCTTCTCAAGGCTGGTTTACATGGAAGAGTTGCTCGTCGAAAACCTTATATTTCTGCCATCAACAAAAAGAAGCAATTGGAGTTCGCAAAACTGAATGTCAACAAGCCGGATTCGTTTTGGGAGAAAGTACTTTTTAGTGACGAATCCAAATTTAACATATTCGGACACGATGGCCCCTCTAAAGTATGGAGGAAAGCAAATGAAACCTTAAACAAGACAAACTTGATCCCTAACGTTAAACATGGTGGTGGAAATATAATGGTTTGGGGGTGTGTAGCTGCCGGTGGAGTCGGTAGAATGGTCTTTATAGACGATAAAATGAATAAGGAAATGTATAAAAATATTTTAAGCCAAAATTTGATTCCTAGTGCGACCAAACTTGGGCTTGATCCCAAGGTTTTCTTGTTTGAACAAGATAATGACCCTAAACATACATCATATTTGGTTCAAGAGTGGCTTTTATATCACTGCAAGCAGCTAAAAACACCTCCTCAATCACCGGATTTGAATCCTATAGAGCATGTTTGTGATATACTTGAAAAAAGGATAAGGAAGCACAGTATTTCATCAAAGGTGTCCTTGAATACGGCATTGCTAGCTGAATGGGACAAAATAGGCGCTAATGAAACAAACAATTTAATTAAAAGTATGGGTCGACGTTTAAAAGCTGTCATCGATGCTAAGGGAGGCCCACTAAGTATTAAACGACTTAAAAACTTAAAAAAATAAGATTTTTTTCAATATTTTATGAAGTGTACGAATAATTTTTGTGCGAAAAAAAGTTCCTTTTTTATTTATTTGAAGAATTTATGTAATGTTTAAGCTGAAATAGCATAATTTGATGCCTAAAATATATGTTAAGAATGTTGATCTTCGATATGAATTATTTAATTTTATTTTACCTTATGATTCTTTTACGTTATTAATGAATAAAGTTGAAAAACAAGGGTGTCCGAATAAATTTTGTGCTGACTGTAAATCTGTTTTCCGCCTCATCTACTATATAAAAATAAGTCGGGTTTTCTTCCTGACGCTATAACTCCAGAACGCACGAACCTAATTCCACGGTTTTGCATTCGCTGGAAAGTTCTCGCGCTCCGTGAGGTTATAGCAGGTTTATTCAGGAAAAACTTCAAGAGAAAACCAGGAAACTCTTTTTTTACATACAGCGCCATCTCTGATACATAGCATGTACTACAAACCAATATGTTAAGTAGATGGCGTTGTATTCACTGTGAAATTGTGAAAAAAAATTTTAAAAAATAAGTTATTCGTTTTCTAACATTTCAATTGGAAACCATCAAATCAAACACGTGTATTGTGCAAATTTTTATTCAATTTCAGCGGCAGGCATTTGTCTTTAAGGTGGTAAGTTGAACTGTGTAAATTATGTGAATCGTGCATTTAAATTCACCACTCTGTCCATAGTCCAAAATGCCTAGAGGACGACGTGCAAACATCGGCCGCCGCACAAGGCATGCAAGCCAGCAACAATTGTATTCACAGAACTTAAGCGAAGAAAGACAAAATATAATAAGAGATAATTCCCGATTGGGACAACGCGTGAGGACACGAAGATCATTGGCATCATACAATCGCTTGGCATTCCAATATGATCCCACTGCGAACTACAGTGATGATGAAAATTTAGATATTGGACCAATGGCGACTGGATTGTGCTGCGCAAGTGGAAAAGTCAAATTGGATCCATTACTTACACCACCACAGCCACTGAAACCATTGTTCGATGGAAGTGATCCCGATTCCAGCCATTTTCTTCAACACATCCTTGAATACAATAACTGCTTTCGCATGACTTCCTTTGTAGCTAATATCATTCGAGAAGGCGGCAATATACAGGGAATATACAGGGAACACAACAGTTAAAGAGACGAATTATTGAACAGTTGCAAGCATTTTTTCACGCTAATAATGCTGTGGTTAATATGTTCAGAACAGCATTGGAACGAATGCCATCGGATACGCACAAATTTGTCATAAGAGATTGTACCCCAACAGGTGAACATGTGCGAAGATTCAATGCACCCAGCGTTAATGATGTTGCTGCAATTATTGTTAGCGATCCAACTAAATCGCGAGACATTGTCGTTCAGCGAAGAAGCAATATCATGCATCGTGTAAACGAGACACATTGTTTGTACGATGCGTTACAATATCCAATTATTTATTGGCAAGGGCAAGACGGATACGACATCACGTTGAAGATGGTCGATCCAATTACAGGTACAATATTCACACACTAATTATTGCTATTATTGGTTTCCATTAACAATTCATTTAATTTTGCATTTTCAGGCGTATCAACGAATAAAAATCTAAGCGCAATGAATTACTATGCGTATCGTATGATGATTCGTACACATGAGGAGAATGTCATTCTGAAGTGCCGTCGGCTATTCCAGCAATTCGCTGTCGACATGTATGTCAAAGTCGAGACCGAACGTTTTGCGTTCATCCGATTCGATCAGGCAAAGCTACGATCTGATGACTATATACACTTGCGTGATGCTATTCATTCAGATGGAGATATTCAGAATATTGGACGTCTGACGATTCTCCCATCATCTTATATCGGAAGCCCACGCCACATGCACGAATACGCTCAAGACGCTATGACGTACGTGCGAAATTATGGAACTCCGGATTTATTTATTACGTTCACATGCAATCCGAAGTGGACGGAAATTGAACGTGAGTTGGAACCGGGCCAAAAACCGCAAGATCGCCATGACATAATCGCCAGAGTATTTCAGCAAAAACTCAAGGTTATGATGGATGTGCTGACTAAGTATCGAGTTTTTAGTGACACACGTTGTTATATGTACTCGGTGGAATGGCAGAAGCGTGGACTACCGCATGCTCATATCCTAATTTGTTTGCTGAACAAATTACATTCAAATGAAGTGGATGACATCATATCAGCTGAAATTCCTGATCCAGTCACTGATCCCCATCTACACCACATTGTGACGACACAGATGGTGCATGGACCGTGCGGTGCATTAAATCCATTATCGCCTTGCATGGCTAATGGAAAGTGCACAAAACGATATCCGCGACCGTTAGTTGCTGAAACAGTCACAGGGAACGATGGATATCCAGTTTATCGTCGGCGTTCAAAAGAAGATAATGGTCGAACTATCAAAGTTAAAGTTCAAAATCAAGAGATTGAGATCGGAAATGAATTCATTGCACCATATTGCCCGCTGCTATCACGAATTTTCGAAACACATGCAAACGTTGAGAGTTGTCGTTCGGCCAAATCAATCAAATATTTGTGCAAGTACGTCACAAAAGGCAGCGACATGGCTGTGTTTGGTATTGCGTCCGAAAATGCGAATGACGAAATCAGCAACTTTCAAATGGGCAGATACGTCAGTACTAATGAAGCACTGTGGCGATTATTGTCATTTCAAATTCATGAAAGATATCCCACAGTTGTACACTTAGCAGTGCATTTGGAAAATGGCCAAAGAGTTTACTTCACTGAGGCTAATGCGGCACAGCGAGCTGAGAGACCACCATCGACAACATTGACTAGCTTCTTTGCAATGTGTGAAGCAGATCCTGATGTACGTTGAAATGCCCAAGTATTACACTTGGAATCAATCAACAAAGAAATTCCAACGTCACAAACAAGGAACCCCAGTTCCAGATTGGCCACAGGTGTTTTCCACTGATGCACTAGGTTGCATGTATACAGTTCATCCTAGAAATGATGAATGTTTTTATTTGCGACTGCTGTTGGTAAATGTACGTGGACCAAAATTATTTGCGCCACCAATGCCAAACATATAGAGTTTGGGTTTGCTGGAGAACGATTCTCATTGGGATTTAACACTTGCGGATTCAATTGTTTCATCAAATGCGTACCAAATACGAACGCTGTTCGCAATTATCATCACCACATGTTTTCCTTCACAACCAATTCAGTTATGGTATTTGTTGCGACATATGTGAAGATATCTTGCATCGCCTGCGCATTCAAACGAATAATCCTGACATCTAAATAACCGATGAAATCTACAATGATGGATTGATTCTGATTGAGGATCAATGCTTGACTACAAACAAGCTACTGATTGAAGTAGGAATGATTGCGCCAAATCGATCGATGCACGATGCATTCAACCAAGAATTAAATCGAGAGCTGCAATACAATGTTGATACATTGCAGGTATTCGTTCGAAATAATATGCCGTTGCTAAATGAACAGCAAAAGCAAGTATACGAAACATTAATGCAAGCGGTGTACAATAATACTGGTGGTCTATTCTTCCTGGACGCACCTGGAGAAACAGGGAAAACATTTGTCATTTCATTGATTTTGGCCACTATTCGATCAAGATGTGACATAGCTTTGGCGTTAGAATCATCTGGAATTGCGGCGACTCTTCTAGATGGCGGTCGTACTGCACATTCTGCGCTTAAGTTGCCACTCAATTTAAACACAATTGATACTCCAACATAAAATATTTCCCGATCCTGTGCAATGGGAAAATTGTTGATGCACTGCAAGCTCATTGTTTGGGATGAGTGCACAATGGCACATAAGAAATCACTTGAAGCACTTAACTTCACAGTGAAGGATCTTCGGCGAAATAAAACATCTTTGGCGGCTTGATGATATTATGCAGGCGATTTCAGGCAGACGTTGCCAGTAATTCCTCGTGGAACGCCTGCAGATGAATTGAATGCTTGCCTGAAGGCATCACCTTTATGGAATAACGTAAAAACATTATCGCTAACCACTAATATGAGAGTTCAACTTCAAAATGATCAAAGTGCTGCACAATTTTCCAAACAATTGTTAGCTGTTGGAAATGGAAAAGTCCCAGTTGATGCGACATCTGGACACGTACAACGCTTCGATTCAGTATTTACTTTGGATTCACTTTCATTTACTTAGAGAAGTTCAACTACATAACACTTCATTTTTGTAATCGAAATGAGTTCATTACTGATGCGAAATGAAATAAAATTTTCCTTTTCAAATATAAAACAATGTTACATAAAACGAAGCCATCTGGTGGCGAAACGGAGTTCGCCGGGTTTGCTAGTTTTATAAAAATACTAGCGGCCGAGTGTGACCAGGTGTGCATACCCTCCGGTAACACTGTATACAAATAAAATCAGTTAGGAATTCAAATTTTTTATTGAAGCAAGCAGGAATTTATTATTTGTGGGCGCAGTAGCGCTGGAGGACCACAATACACGGATAAAGCCCCGCAATATCGGATAAATCCGTTTTTGTGGCACAGAAATGCTAACAACTATTCTCTATTCACTATTTATCCCCTAAAGCTCATCCCTCAACGAGGGTTTTTGCACGCATCATCTGGAATACATACATATGAACATATATTTACATTTCATAATTATTTTAAATTGTACTTATTATCTCTATTCATCCCTGCAGCCAAACACGCCCATGCAACTTTTATTGCATTCACATCAAAATGCTTCTTATCTGCCAAATTCCACAGCAACTCCCTCTTCTCGACTCCCGTTATAAGATTTATAATGTCGTCGTCGGAAAATTCGCCCAATCTTTGCTTTTTTGGTTTTTTTTACTCCATTGCCGCCAAATCATTATATTTTTCACACATATGCACGCACACAACCTTAGTTTTATTGACATGCGAATAAAAAATCATGGGGCCAGTAAAAATACCCCAAATACCATGCAATATTTTTCCAGTATATATAGGCATGTTTTGTTTGTCGAACTGAAAACCACCTGAAGAGTTTTTCTTGGAAAACTATTTGCCAAGAACAATTTTTTTATCGGTTTCCTACGATTAACCCTGATTCTATTCGCTAGCCTTTTTTCGGATCTGGGTACTAGGCTTAAGGCTAGTATCCAGCAACGCGCAAAATTACTGCCAGGAATCTGCTCTTTATTTCTTGTGTGTGGAACGAAACTAAAATAGTGTAACCAAGTACCTAAAAAAAGGTCGGCTACTCTAATAAACCAGCTGTGTTTTGTAAACAGCGCCGAATGTGATAGTTCAATTAAAATTGAAAAAGGAGCAAAATTGACTCTGACGATGAATTTATTGTTGCAAACAAATAATAGACGAAGGCGTCAAAATGATCAAAATGCTTATTTTTCTTAATCCGCCAGAGACACTGCCTTGCCTCAAGTGCTTTTATTAAAACAATCTTCTCTTCACTTTGACAATTTGCATATTTCTTGTTTGTTGTTCAAACTGTATTTGACTCCATCTTTCACATTCACTTCAGTAATAATAGGCGCATATATTTTACTGGCGGGAATACCAGCTGATCTCTGAGTCCATAATCGTGTCGATAGGCTAACTATCGATAAGAATCTGTGGATTTCGTTCAGCTTGCTGGATACTGAGGTTAGTAAAACGCAACCGAAAAATTCCTGGCCCAATTTTTTTTTTTTATGGAGTTTGGCAGTAATTTTTCCGTAATGGTTCCGCGGTGCTGGATACTGGCCTTTAAAGTAAAAAATCAAATGGGTACAGATTGTTTAAAGTAGAGACTGCGGCGACATTTTGTTACTGGTACATGAAACGGTGACATACACATTTCAGATTTCAGCATACAATTGTCATATTGACAATTATCAGAAGAAACTGAATTTACAACAATAGATTCAGTTGATTCGTATAATATCGTAGAAAAATATTTTACCGATGTATTTCGTATTGTTTGGGTTTCTCTTAGAATCTTGCTAACTTTGCTAGTAAATGTTGCAAACGGGGAGCGAAGTTTTTCAAAGTTGAAACTCATTAAGTCCTACCTAAGTCCAACTGTGTCTCAAGATAGATTAAAATCTTTGGCTGTATTGTCTATTGAAAATGAGATTGCTACCCGGCTTGACTTATTGAGGACCACAGAAAAATTCGCCCAGGTCAAAGTTCGAAAAAGTAACTTTTCGAATATTTCCGAAAAAATTTATATTTTTTTATTTTTTCATTTATATTATGTATACATTTATATTTAAAACGCTAAAGAATTTATATTTTTATGTTACTGCTTTGGTCAGAACACGGGTCTAAAAAAAAATATTATTTACATTTTTTTGGTGCGTTTGCTTTGCTTTATAAATCAAAAAAAAAAAAGAATGATAAAAACGACTTTCAAAGGCGCCTAATCTCATGTTCGCCCCGGGTGTCATAGCACCTAAAACCGACCCTGAAAAGGCACTAATGAAACCAACATTACTGCAATACCCTGATTTCAGCAAAGAATCGTGCATAGCCACAGATGCAAGTAAACATGCATGTGGTGCGGTACTATCCCAAGAGTACAAATTCTGCAAATACCAGAAAGCAATAAATCAACTACAGAGCAGGAATTAGCTGCAATTCACCGGGCAATAAAACACGTCAGACCATGAAACAGATTATAGACCACTAACATTTTTATTTTCGATAAAAAATACCACTTCAAAACTAACATGAATGAGACTAGATTAAGAAGAATACCAATTTACGGTAGAATATCTCAAGGGGAAAGATAATCATGTAACGGATGCACTATCTAGAATTAACATAGACGCACTAATAGAAATGAATAGGAACAGAAGAATGGTCCAAAAAAGATCATCAAAACGACAAGAAAACATCTGCGCAGATGATAAAAAAAAATTGTAAAAAAAAAACAAAAAGAGCCCAATGTCTATGAAGTCATTAGCAATAATGACGTAAAGAAATTTGTAAAACTAAAATTCAGTAAATCCAATTGTTTATTTAAGCAAGGAAAACGAAATATTTCACAATTTTCAGTTAATGATTTGTACTCCAATGAAAAATCCGATTTAGATCAAATCGTTCAAAGGCTTAATTCAGAAGCCGGATTACCAAATATTTTTAATTTACAATTGTCAACGAGTGAACAGATTTTCGAAATTGTATCACTAAATGATCAGGTCTGATGAGCTGGTGAGGTGGCTCATAGGGGACCTAGCTGAGGCCACCGGACGGATCGCAGGAGGCCTGTGGATTAGCGAAAATAAGCAACACTGACGATGCGTTTTTGGTTCGCCTCGTATAAGTAGCTCACACACTCCTATCCCTACACACTACCTACCCACATCCCAACCGCCACACTCACCTCACACCGGGCCGGACTATGGTGTCATTTAACCCGTGCCGAGAGTCAGCCTGGCTGAGGGCCCAATTTTAAAAACTAGCTCAGTCGTAAACGGAGAGCTCAGGGACTTGGCAGCCCCCTGTACTCACGATGCCTTATCCGGGCAACATGAATCTCTGCCCAGACGGACCATCCTTTCTTTGCAAATCGTGGGAACAATTATGGGACCCCACAGCAGGTAGCGTCACAAAAAAATACAGTCCACTTGAAGGAGGCCAACAAACTCGCAGTTAGCGAGCCGCGGGCAATATGTTCATAAAACATGAACAGGAACCGACACAGGCCTACCAATAAACAATATAGTCCACTTGAAGGAGGCCACTTTAGAAAAAGGACACATAGAGTTCGACAATAAAATCATATACATGGGTCACGTCGAACCCAAATCTATTAACACATGTGGTATATGCATGTAGTAGGGTCATTAGAAGGGATGAGCGTGGCAACAAGTGCCGCACATCCCTCCTTTTCTTAGCGTTGGTCTTAGTTTTAATTACCTTGTATTTTCCTATATATAGTGCATAAGTTTTGAAAATAACACAGTTCGAATTTACAACTCAACTCAACAACATCAGCATTTGCTGTTTCGAGCCGGATTCATCATTGATCAGGAGAATAGAAGCAGCAACATCAACATTCTGAATCTCTTCGCCTGTGGCTAATTGCCTGTCCAGTATAGCATTAATGCATGCCGATGCCATTTTTAGTTATAGTAATATTTATGACCAGATGGAGGTAATTTGTTTGTCGCAATGACAGGTTGTGTCTCTACTACAACCAATAAGATGGTCAAAATATTCTAACAAATAATTACGGCAATTTGGAATATTCGTTTTTTTACTTCAACCGTAGTCTGTATCGGTTTGGGTAAATCGAAATCACTCCAACTTAATTTTCCTTCACCGAAGGTTTTGAGTTTAATATCACAACTGTGATTTATGTTGTATGTGAATTGATCGCCAAGTTGACCAATTATGTAGGATGAATGAATGAATCCAAATTTTCAAATCAGTAGTGAACAAATTAAGATAGTTGATGACGGTCACAAAGGGTATCTTACAGATGGTGTGTAATTTGACCCAATGCAGGTCATCCAGATGTTTATACCCGGTACTCGAAGAGTAAAGGGGTATATTAGATTTGTGCAAAAAATTAATGTGTGTAACACCCAGAAGGAAGCGTTTCCGACCCCATAAAGTATATATATTCTTGATCAGCATCAATAGCCGAGTCGATATAGCTATGTCTGTCTGTCCGTCCGTCCGTCTGTCCGTCTTCATTAGCGCCTATAGCTCAATGACTATAAAAGCTAGAGGAACACAATTTTGTATACAGACTCCTGTCCTATCGCACTGTTACAAGTGTATTTTAAAATTTCGCCCCGCCCCCTTCCGCCCACTCCAAGAACGAAAATCTGTGGCATGCACAATTTTATAGATACTAGAAAACTAAAAACGCAGAATCGTAGAGAATGACAATATCTATCAGAGTGTTGAATCTAGATCAGATCGACTTATAAATATAGCCACAATGAAGAAAACCATTTCGAAATGCATCGTTCCCTCTCGCTCTCTCTCACACACAGGGTTGGGTGCTGTGCCCATTCGTCCAGATGAGCGCCTAGATCTCAGAGACTATAAGAGCTAGAGCAACCAAACTCTCTATCCATGCTCCTGTGATATCACGTCAGTACAAGTGTATTTCAAAATTTGGCCACGCCCCCTTCCGCCCCCACAAAAGATGAAAATCTACAATTTTGAAGATACGGGAAAACCAAAAACGCAGAATCATAGAAAATTACCATATCTATCAGAGTATTGAATTTTTATCAGATCGGATCATAAATATAGTCAGAAGGAACAAATGAAATTTCAGTGGCCGTCCAAGCGCAGACTCATTCCCTCTCTCTCTCGCACACAGCCGTGTATGTATATGTAGGAAGTAGATTTAGACATGTAGAAAAGACAGATGTAAAAAACGTATGTAAACAAAAATGGAAATAATATATGTATATAAATCTCCGAAAAGGTTGACTTAATTTTTTTTTGTCTTTTTTGGCTAAAACTAAATTTATCCCTTTTGCGAACATGTAATAATGTAATTTATTACAAGCTCACATACCTATATACTGACTGAGTACCGGGTATAAAGTAGAGCCGCGGCTCACAACGTTCCCCCTCGTTTATAATAGAGCTATAAATAGATCAGGATTATGTAGAAATCAGTGCATCCAGCTGGCCGTTGCGTATTTATTTATTTATTTATTTGGGACATTTAAGGTATTATTATCGTTTATTTATTTAGGCGGTTGGAAATTCTTAACCGCTTCTTAACCGCTCGCCTATCTCTTTCGTAGTGATCAGACGTGTTTTTTCTTTGCGCTCCGCTCATCTTTATTTATTTTGCTGAACAGCCGGTGTTTTGATAAACTTGCAAATTAACTATCTCTTTCCGCTCAGTTTTTCTGGTTGTTTTTCTGCGTTTGTCTGGCACACTGGTCTGATATCTATTTGCTTTGAAATACATTTTTTTTTTATTGTTGTTAAAATGGAATTCTTGTGGTCTGTGCCAAAAAAACCTTGAAAAAAGGAGATCAGATCCCCTGGTCAACCGAATATTCCCTGCTATCTCTGCGAAAAAGTAGTGCACGCAAAGTCCGTTGGGTTTTCAAGCCTCGTGGGTGTTTCCATTTCCAAACGTAATGGCTAGCGTGGCGGCTGGGAATGACATGGTCATGTTTATGAAGCAAACGCGAAAGGGCTTTAGGGAGCTGACCGTTGGCTTTAAAAAGCAGTGCGATTAGCTTCTAGCCATGGAGTCTCAATTTGGCAGTTTGCAACTGCTAAATGAGACTCCTAGGCGCAAAAAGGTTACTCCGTGGGATCTTCAAGTTCCAACTGTACCTCAGCCGCCCGTTGCCAAACAACCGACTCCAACCACTCCAATTGTGCAGCAGCTGATATCGTTTGCTACTCCAAGGGAAACGACAGCTGCTGGTGATGAAAATTTGGCTTCCGAATTCATCACCTCGGAGAACATACAGCCAGAAACTTCTGTAGCGTCCGTGTCCGTTGAGTCCGCCAACCAACAAGCTATCCCGTCCATTCCGATCCCACCAACAAATATACGATCCGGACCACCGGGTACTGCCATCACAGGTTACAGGCCTGTGGTTCCAGGACCAAGATTGGGGGTGATCCCATCTAAACGACAAATTTTTGTCTCACGGATTTTATACAAAGCAAAATAAAAGCCATCGGTTTAAAGGTGGAGAAGTTAAACTTCTCTTATGCCAGGTAAATAGCTTCTTTCAAGATAAGCGTCTCCCCAACTCAATTTTACACCATTTGCTCTGCCAAATTTTGGCCAGAGCACTTGGTGGTAAAGGAGTTTAAGGCTAAGAAGAAGAAAAGGCCCCTAACAACTCTCAATACTAATCATGCCAGTGCTCCATGCTCATTTTCTCGTTCTACCTCCACCCGTCCAAAAAAAAAAACTTCCTCTCTTTTAATTACCTATCAGAAAGTTAGAGGCTTGCGTAGTAAGCTCAGCACAGTGTACCGGGATAGGGTCGCAATTGTATCCCACGTAATTGTGTTCACCGAGACCTGGTTAAAGCCTGAAATTTGTTTGTTCTGAAGTTTTGGCACACAATCTTTACACAATCTTTAGGAATGACCGTTCGTCTCGACGTGCAGGTGGGGTTCTGATTGCAGTGGACTCTAACTTCACGTCGGAACATTCCACAGTCCAGATTCAACAAGAACTGGAATTCCTGTGTGTAAAACTGATTCTTCCCGCTTTTTTAGTTTTTATTACATGTTCGTATATTCCACCTGTTACTAGTGCTGTTTCTTCCTCGCTATCTGATAAAGATCATATGATAGTTCTTGGAGATTTCAATTTGCCAGGAACTGTTTGGTCTACGGTAAACGAGTCTAATAACCTAGTGCCCATGTCACGACATGACTTTATAGACTGCTTACTTGACTTATCCCTGTCTCAAGTCATCCATGTGAAAAATTCCTTGGGTCGATTGCTTGATCTGCGCTTTGTAACGCATCCAACCATAGCGTTGTTAAAATGAGTTTTACAGCTTCGTAAAAAGTAAGCGTTAAACGTCCGCACATCCATCCTCGCTATCATTTCTTAATACGTCGGCAAATACTGATCAGGCAATGGCCCATCTTTTTGCCCAATTCGTTCAACGAACCTATTCACAGGAATGCTACTCCGGTCAGCCGGCCCAGGTTACCGGTTACCGACGAACGGCATTTTCAAACCCTTACTAGATGAAAGCTCGGTGCTTCATGATGTCCGAACAGTTACGTTGGTGTTTTCACCGGGTCCTGACGGAGTTCCCGGATGTTATAAAGCCGTTTATAATTCCTCTTCTTAAGGAAGGTAGTAAGTCTGACGGGAAAAACCATGGAGGTATATCTAAGTTATCCGCTATTCCTAAAGTGTTTGAGAAAATTATAACTCCGCACTTGCAGCATCTTTGCAGATCAGTTATATCTCCTGCTCAGCATGGATTTGTAAGGAGGAGATCAACAACCACGAATTTATTGGCGTTCACCTCCTTCATTATTAAAGGCTTCCAAGGTAATCTACAGATGGATGTCATTTACACAGATTTCAGTAAAGCATTCGACTCTGTAAACCACTATCTCCTAGCACAAAAACTTGACCTTAAGGCAGTGTGTCCAGTACAAGGATAGTTTATCTCACTCCAGGTTGCAATCCGATCCTAATAGCTTTCAGTCATGGTGTTGTGCAAATTTGTTATACCTCAATGCTTCGAAATGTAAAGTAATGACATTTCATCGCTCCAGCGCCTTTCTGGCTACTTACACACTAGGCGGGGGTTCTCTCGAAAGAATTACCCTAGTTGATGATCTTGGTGTTCTTTTAGATCTCAAGTTAAAGTTGTCTACCATACCAACACATTTCTACCATGGTAAATAAGGCCATGGGCGTGCTTGGGTTTATAAAAAGGTGGTCAAAGGAATTTGACGACCCCTATATAACAAAGATTCTCTATATATCGCTTGTTCGTCTGATTTTAGAATAATTTTCTCGTGTATGGTGCCTTCAGTACAAAGTACACCAGTACCGTATAGAATCAATCCAAAAAAACTTTTTAATTTTTGCTCTACGCGGCCTCAACTGGGATGCAATTGTGAGACTGCCGTCTTACTCTAATAGATTGCTTTTAATAAACCTTCCATCCTTAGTTAATCGTAGAAAAATGCTTGGTGTGATTTTTGTGCAAAACTTGACGTAGATAGCCCTGTCTTGTTCAGCCGCATAAACTTCACTATTCCTGTTAGAAACACTAGTAACTATATACCGTTGTTCCTTCCGATTTGTAGATCGAAATTTTCCTTGCATGAACCTTTTAAGGTTTTATGGTCTTATTATAATTCCCTCTACCATATCATATCTACTATTAATTCCCTTCCTATTCTTAAATCACTAATACTCACATACCTCGTGTTTAGAAATTGTAAGTGTACGATATTTTGAATGCATGCTTAGTTCCTTTAGTAAGATTAGTTATAATTTTCCTCGAATATTAGTCTAACATCTTTCCTGCATGATCGCGATAGGTTCGGTTAACGGGTCGTGCGTCATGCGGCAGCACCCCTCTGTCGGTTGGGTGGGAGGAAGGCGGCGTTCCGGCCTGGGATTCACGCGTAACAGCATTCGGCTGGTGTCCCATGTCCCACTTGATCGTGCAGTCATTGCATATCAACGTCCAAAAATGTAAGATAAGAAAAAACTAAAAACGTAGAAAAATAAGAGATCTGATCATTTTTATAGCCAGAACGAACAAATGAAATTTCAGTGGCCTTCCAAGCGCTTACTCATTCTCTCTTTCTCGCACACATTTCCACGAGTCATAGTAAATAGAGCTGGGAAAAAATCGATTCCAACATCGATATAATCGATTCTTTGGTTTTTAGAGAAAACATCGATGTTTTTTTGGGACCACATGAACAAAATTTCATCACAATTTCCCACGTTGTAAGTTAACTTGATTTAAACAAAAGGGTAAAATCAGTGCTAGCCCAAATAAAAGGTATTGTCTCAAAATGCAAAGCAGACTTTTGAAAATTAGAGACTCTGTATCTCACGTTATTTTTGTCGCAAATAAGGCATTAAAACACAGTGCAGTGCTAAAACACTTAGAGTTATTGTTTGAGCAACTTGACTCAGCTACAAATTGGGTCTCAGCAAGCAGTAAAGAGATAATTTCTCTGGTTATTCCAATATCTGCCGATCTTCATCATCGTCTTAGTGTCATGGCCCTTTCAATGAAAACTTCGGAAGGCACAGTGGATTCGCCAGAGCTGGTGGTCCGATCCGGCTGATTCTGAAAAAAAGGATCGATGTTTTCTCCAAAACCAATGAATCGATTATATCGATATCAACCTATTATACGAAACCAAAAAGCCAACAATAGAACAAAAACGAGATAATTTAACAAAAAAAACTCTGTAAATATCTAATACATTCCAATAATTCCCCCATAATTTGGTCATAAGACCAAACAAAAAACTATTCAACGAAATAAAACACAAACTAAAAAAAAACAAATTTACCTACAACGACGGATCTCAAAAAAACTCGATTACAACATACGCACTCACCCCACAATCAGAAATAATAAAATACGGTAGTCTACCAACATACTTTTCTATACAAACAGCCGAAACTCTAAGTATCCTTGAAGCAGCAAAATTAGTCAAGCAGTCAAGTTTGTATCTGCTCCGACTCTTTTGGCGCAGTCGACGCAATAGTCAACACAAACAAACACAACCCAGCCACCATCAATCCTCACAAAAAGCGAAAATGTTTTAAAGATCGGAACCATATTTTCTTATAGGATTTTTATCGCTGATCACGAATCTGGCCTCCAAAAGTCCATCACGTCGAGATTTTGAGAAAAATTGACTCAAAGTTCAGAAAAACCCAGTTTTTTCCTTTTTTCGATCACGTATAGAGAAAAATCTTGCTCTGCTAGAAGTCCCTAATCCTATAAGAAAAGGTGGTGCTATCTTTGAAACAGAAAAAAGGTTATATTTTGTCGACCCGTGTTTTGTAAAAATACAACTTATTTACACCGACAACCTAAATGCAAAAGACATAAACAGATTTTAAATACTTCAACCAGCTCAAACCACAAACAACCTTCTCGCCAAAACCAATACTTGGTATAAAAATATTAACACCAACAAAACACACACATCCCATTAATTGTTCAATTGTTTAATGTTTTTTAATGTTTAAAACTGTGCAGTTAAACTATAGGGGGAAAAATTACTTGACAAGTGAGTATCCTACGAGACTAAGGCATTTACTCAGACCCGGTAGGGCTGATTTTTGGCTCAATCGCCGATATGGTCCCACCCGCAGCCAAACTTAGGTCAGGAAAAAGCGTAACAAATTCAATTAAAAGTTATTTAAAATAAGTTAAACATTTGGATAGATGTGTAGATTTGGGAGATGTGTCGCAGGGTCCATTAAGTCCACGGAGAGCAAAGATGCGGAATTGTTTCTGAACGGATTTATCTTGAAATTTTTGGTAGTGAGGTGACCAGAAACTGGAACCATATTCCAAGATAGGCCGGACTAGAGAAACATACCAAACTTTAGTGGTATAAGGGTCAGTAAATTCCTTAGACTATCTTTTGACAAATCCAGGAACTTTGATAGTGGAAATATGGGATTACGAATTAAGATTAAGATATGGTACAGAGATTATGCCCAGGTCATTAACTTTGAAATGGCGTTGCAGGATAATGCTATTAATTGAGTAGTCAAATAGGTATGGCTTGCGGCAGTGGAAGGTCATGGAAGATCGTTAATGAGGCACCAGTTATTAAGAGCGTCAAGATCTGATTGCAGAGATAACGGGGACGCAGGGTCATTAAAGGAAAAACATAGCTTTACATCGTCAGCGTACACTAGTTCACGGGAATGAGATAAGACTTAAGGAAAGTCATTAATAAACAAATTAAATAACAAGGGACCCAGAGGTACACCCGATGTGACTAGAACAGGTTTAGAGAAAGAGGAGCTAAAGCAGACACGCTGAGAACGATTACAAAGATAAGAATTAGTCAAGTAGAGAAGATTAGTCGGAAACCCTAGGAGAGATAGTTTATGGATTAGGAGATTAACTGAGTCAAAGGCTTTACTAAAATCAGTGCAAACTACATCAGTTTGGCACTGACTAGCAAAAGAGGAAAATTCAAGGAAATTAGAAGAAACTAAGCACAAAAGTGCTGGAGCTGAGAGTTAATAATTTTTTCGAAGAGTTTAGGAATGGCAGATAAATTTGATATACAACGATAATTAGAAACATCTTATTTCGACCCCTTTTATATGGACAGGAATTATGTAGGACTCCTTCCAGACGATGGGAAAATCACCTTAGAAGGAGACCAAGTAATATTTGGGAGATTAAAATCCCCAAGGACAATAAGACGATTGGAATCATTAAGTTGGGACGAAACGGACTTGCGAATTCAGAAGACGGTGGGACGTAAGAATAAGAAATTAATAATTTAAAAGAACACAGACGAATTTTAAGTATAGTTTTTTCTAACTTGTTACACTCTTCAATGGAAAGGAGTTAAGAAGTTAAGTCGGAACGCACGGCTATCAGGACTCCGCCACCTCGGGATGGACGGTCAGATCTATATATGTTATATTTGTCTATAAAAATCTCGGAATCCAAAATTGAGGTATTGAGCCAGATTTCAGTAAAGGCAATAATATCAGAATAAAATGTTGCACCATCAGAATATAGTTTGGTGAGCTTACTGCACAGGCCACGTACATTCTGATAAGAGATAGTGGAGGGGAAGAAATCAGTTTTTTGGAGCGGATGGAGATGGAGTAGAAATAATACCAACTCTAGGTTCAGCGGTACGCTTGGTAAACAAGTGGCAAATCGTATGATTCGGCCAGAAAGAGGTAACTAGTAAAGGTAGTAACTACTAGGCCAGAAGAGTTATCAATATTAAGTTTAGAAAATATTTAATCTCTAACCAGAACATCCGTAGTCCTCTAAAATATATTTTAGAGGAGCACGAGCGAGAAGAGTAGGTGGAGGGGGTTACATTTTTAAGGGGTAAGGCGGAAGTGGGTACAACCCGAGGGGCGGGTTCAGATGGTGTAGAACTGTCCATGGAGATGGCGATGAAAACCGATGTGGAAGGAGCTTCAACTTCCATTCTGATAACAGTGTCATCGGCATCAATTGAGGACGAAGGAGTGCCAGCGACATGACCGTCATTAACTTCCAATTGGACAGTTGGCACCGGAGAGGCTGTAGGAGAGGAGCCGGATGCAGCCGTCCTCTTTGGAGCAGGATTATTAGAGCCGATATCCTTGCCATTAATTTCCTTGGCGCCAAAGTCGATCAAGGCTGGCGAGCTTATTGGAGGAGCGGGCACATCATTGACTGCAAGAGAATTAACGGTTTTAGCACACGGCGAAGTACGAGTAAACTTTCTTCTCTTAGGGGACTCATTAATAATTTTAAGGTTTTTAAAATGAGTCTCAGTTGAGAGACACTTATCCTGTAGTCGCTGGAATTCCGAATGGAGACCGGCGAATTCGTTATGAGTTTGTCTCATAAAGATTCGCATGTCGGCCTCCAGTGGCCTGCAATCAAAACAGGTCCAGTTGAGACCGCAGCGAGCCTTGACCACATCAACAATGCGACCACCGTAGTGACCAAGACCCGCACAGGTAGCGTGAGCCGTATTAGTACACAACCAGCAGTAGATGAAGGTTTGACGGGTGGCCACCGAACGGACAGCGTCGCAGCGTTTAGCACAGCAGGAGCTCATTGTAAAAATAATGAGAGAAAAATATATGTGGAAATAAAAAAAAAAAGGTTAAGTATAAATCGGTGTGAGGCAGATGCAGTGACTTCACTGTTACACAATTCTGCGCGCAAGCACAAACAAAACCGTCACAATAACAAGAAGTCTACGGAGAGACACAGAGAGACGAAAGAAACACAGAGAGTAAGCACAGAGCGGCGGTTAGCGCGCTGCGTGTGTGTTAGAGTGAGAACAGATAAGATTGTAAGATAAGTATAGAGCAGCTCTGAGAGGGCGAGTGCACCACACAAGAATTTAGCAACAACAAAAGAGCTTCAAATAAGAATGTGCAGAGAAGGTAAGAATGCACAATATGCTTGAAAATTGGTAATAAAATACACAAGAATAGTCAAAATACGTATGCACTAATATCAACAGATTGCACGATCGGTTATATACACAGTGAGTAGCTAAAAAACACAATCACTTTAAGCAATAGATTTAAAATTTTCAGTAGGAGCGAAGTAAAACGGGACCGTCAGCAACGATATATCGATAGCATATGGATAAATAGCATATACACTTAATAAAGCAACAAACAAAGCGACTCGACCAAATAAAATTCACCAGACTCCGACTGGGACACAAAAACCTTACACACAAACACTCCCTGGATCCTACAACTTTACAAAACTGCCCGATCTGCCTGTCATATACTCCAGTAGTGATCGAACGCACCACTAAAAATATCATGAAATTATGAAATCGTCAAGGAATATTATTATTTTAGATAATATTAAGGAAAATAAATCAAAACTAACTAATTAAAACTAAAAACTAATAAAAAAAATTATATTTCTGGAAGATACATATACTCTATTTAGCTTTAGATATTTTGGATGAAGAAACCCTTACGACCCTGGTTGATTCCATGCCGTCAACGATAATGGCGGCCCCTCCACAGAAAACATAAAAAAATCCTTATTTGCGGTCCCTACATAAAACTAATAACAGATTATCTAAAAGAAAAAATCATATACCACGACATTTAACAAAAAAAACACCTTATAAAAATTAGGAAATCTATAATTTGAAAATATTGTACACAATCTAACCTTTATATATAAATTTATACAATTATATAGTCAACGCCCCTGGCAGCTAGGACCATTAAGAATAAGTCGGACTCTACTTTGTAAGCAGTCCCTGTCATAAAAAAAATACATTTCTGTACAAAATAATGCTTAAAATAAACGGGTTTTCATTTGAAAGCTTTATATTCCCTTTATTATTTAAGCTACAAAGTGTAGCTCAAGTTCCTCAAGCTCAAAAGTTTAAAAGTAATATGGAAAAACGCAAGCTTTACCTATCAAAACAACATTACAAAATACTATTTATTTTAATAACATTAGTCAACTGTGGCCAAAAATGACTTTTTCTGATAGATTTCCAGATTTTAAATTTTTTAAAAAATTATGGTTGTTTTATGGCTTAGTTTTTTTTGTAAAGAATTTTTTTAAAATCTGGTATTTTTTATCAGATGTAGTGCTTCCATTTTTTACATAACTTAAGTATCTTATAGCTGGTTTCATAGAACAGTTCTCGCAGTTCTGAAAAGCTGACAAAAGCAGCTATAAGTCCAGCCCAGTCGCCTTGCAGCTGCATTTTAATGTTTGGAAGATATTAAGCTATCAAATTCAAATTTGATATATTTTTGCGGTATTTTTTCGGAAATTTTGAGTTTGGAAACTCAGGAAAAGTCGAGAAAAAATTATTTCTTGGCCAACATTTTTGGTTTTAGATAGGTAAATTAATAAGGCGTCGGCGAAGGTATCGTTTGTAAGAATCGATGAATAAACGGCTAAGGTGGAGCCGTTTGACCAAACCAGGGATGTAGCTTCATTAAAAATAAGCGTCTCCCCGACTCATTTTGACGCCATTTGAATCATTAAAGGCTTCCAAGGTAATCTACAGACGGATGTCATTTACACAGATTTCAGTAAAGCATTCGACTCTGTAAACCACACTCTCCTAGCACAAAAACTTGACCTTTTAGGGTTTCCGCCCAATCTCTTGAGATGGATTTCTAGCTACCTTTGTTCCAGATCCAGAAGAGTCCTCTTCAAAAACTCCCTATCTTCACCAGTTATGGTTACTTCGGGCGTACCACAGGGCAGCCATCTAGGCCCCCTACTCTTTACACTCTATATTAATGACCTGCCTTCGGTATTAACATACTCTCGAGTACTTATGTATGCGGATGATGTTAAACTGTGTGTCCAGTTCAAGGACAGCCTGTCTCACTCCAGGTTGCAATCCGATCTTAATAGCTTTCAGTCATGGTGTTGTGAAAATATGTTATACCTTAATGCTTCGAATTGTAAAGTAATGACATTTCATCGCTCCAGCGCCTTTCTGGCTCCTTACACACTAGGCGGGGGTTCTCTCGAAAGAATTACCCTAGTTGATGATCTTGGTGTTCTTTTAGATCTCAAGTTAAAGTTGTCTACCATACCAACACATTTCTACCATGGTAAATAAGGCCATGGGCGTGCTTGGGTTTATAAAAAGGTGGTCAAAGGAATTTGACGACCCCTATATAACAAAGATTCTCTATATATCGCTTGTTCGTCCGATTTTAGAATATGGTTCTTGTGTATGGTGCCCTCAGTACAAAGTACACCAGGACCGCATAGAATCAGTACAGAAAAACTTTTTAATTTTCGCTCTACGCGGCCTCAACTGGGATGCAAGTGTGAGAAAACCTTCCATCCTTAGTTAACCGTAGAAAAATGCTTGGTGTGATTTTTGTGCACAACTTGATAAAGGGTGACGTAGATAGCCCTGACTTGTTCAGCCGCATAAACTTCACGATTCCTATTAGAATTACTAGAAATTATATACCTTTGTTCCTTCCGATTTGTAGATCGAATTATTCCTTGCATGAACCTTTTAGAGTTTTATGCTCGGATTATAATTCCCTCTACCATATCATATCGGCAACTAATTCCCTTCCTCTTCTTAAATCACTATTACTCACATACCTTTTTTCTTAGTTAGTAATTGTAGTTGTTGAGTACGATAGTTTTAATGCATGATTATTTTCTTTAGTAAGATTAGTTTTAATTTTCCTCGAATACTAGTCTAACATCTATCTTTCCTGCATGATCGCGATCGGTTCGGTTAACGCCCCCAGCGCCCCCCGGTCGGTTGGGTGGGAGGAGGGCTGCGTTTCTGCCTGGGATTCGCGCGTAACAGCATTCGGCTAGTGTCCCATGGTGCACTTGATGGTGCAGTCATTGCACGTCAACGTCCAAACAAGAAATAATTTTTTTTCGACTTTTCCTAAGTTTTTAAAGTCAAAATTTCCGAAAAAAATACCGCAAAAAATTATCAAATTTAAATTTGAAAGCCTAATAACTTCCAGACTGCCAGCTGCAGCTACAAAGTTTGGTTTATAGCTGCATTTGTCAGCTTTTTACATCTGCAAAGTTTAATACAGCTTGATATAAGATGCTTAAGTTATGTGAAAAATAGAAGCACTACCTCTGGAAAAAAAATAAAAAAAATACCAAATTTTAAAAATTCTTAAGAAAACTAAACCATAAAAAAAATCATAAGTCCTTTACAAAAATGTAAGTCCCGAAATCTTTCAGAAAATGTTGTTTTTGGCCACAGCGTAAAAAAAAAGTTAAATTTTATCGATTAATGTAATTATGTTTAAAAAATATATACATTATAGGCTCAAATCTATTAGAAAACTCGTTTGATATTAGGAAAAACAATTCAACATTTTTTGGCTAGTGTTATCTTTGCAAAAAGACGATAAATTTATGAGAAAATAAAGGTTTAATTCTCAAGTTTATGATGGCACATAGTGGAATTAATTTTCTTCTTCATAGTGCTCATAGTGCTCTTCCTCATAAATTAATTCCTTCCATTGTTCCACAGTATGCTCTCTTTCATCAACGCTATGATCGTACGGCTCTGGAGCAGGCTGTAATATAAAAAGAAACCAGAAATATTAAGAAATTTTTTTATTTTAATTCGAAATATATGATTTAGGGACATTCCATGTGTTCAAACTTATTGTACAACTATTTAAAGTTACTTAGCTTAGAAATGTACTACCTTGGTATGAAACGGAAGCGCCAGATTTAAAAGAAATATATAATGATCAAAATCAAATACGTCTGATGCAGTAATTCTTACGGAGCAACCCCAGTGTCCAGAAAAACCAAATCACTAGAACATATGTATATGTATGCTGAACACCTCAGATGTTTATTTATTTATTTATTTATTCGCCAACGAAAAAAAAACTTAACTGGCTAAACTAACTTATTACTATCTTAAAAAATAAAAAAAGAGCAAAAATAACAAAATTAATTATGAATTACGAACAAATCAGCGAGCAACTGTCTGACTGCTCCTTTCGTCTGGGAAAAGTCAAATCGCATCCCAGCTGGCAGCGCATATGCTGACGAAGAGCCCTACAAATAGGCTCTTAAAAACCACAGTTGGTCCGGTGGAAATTAACTGCAAAAGGTGAATTAGTCCTAATGCTCCTGGCAGGCGTGCTTAAGCCGATGCTACGGAGTAGGTCTGGGCAATCAATGTTCCCCACTAGTTAATCAAGTATAGATATCTGAGCAGCAATCCGATCCTCGAGAGAGGAGAGATCCACGAGGCGACATCTGCACTCGTAAGATGGCAACGGGCTGGAAAACTGCAGAGGCTGGAGCGCAAACTTCAAAAACTTCCTTTATAACCTATTAATACGGGCAATCTGAACGATCACCGTGAGGTTCCAAACCATTGACGCATACTCAAGGCGCGAGCGCATAAGGAAAGGCTAAGCCTCGTATACGGGTCCAAAAACTGGGTTGAGTTGCGCCTAACAAAGCCGAACATAGCATTTGGCAAAATGAAGTTCAAATGCTCGATAAAAAGAAATTTTGAATCAAACAAGACCCCTAGTTCAAGTGCCGCTGCTTCAAGAGCGGATGGCCATCAATGGAATAAGAGGCCGGAACGCTGAATTGCTGTAAGTAGCAAAGTAACATTTGTTAATGTTGAGAGAGAGTGAGTTAAGTCTGCACCAACGAGCTACTCTATCAAGGTCACGCTGAGACCAGTGCTATCGCCCAACGTTTTGATCGAACGGAAAATTTAAAGGTCATCAGCATAAAGTAGATGCTCAGAAGATTGACTGCAGATACATATAACATTAATGAATATAGCGAACATCAGTACTTCCCTGCTTTCCCGACTGCTTTCCATTTACCATCAAAATATACTCTCGCCGCTCAAGATATGATACAAACCAACTAAGCAGGCAGGAATGAATCCCTAAACAGTGAAGCTTGGCTACACAGTGGGAGACTTTATCAAAAGCCTTAGCAAAGTCAGTATAGACAACGTCAACTTGGTAGTGCATTTCCAAAGCATGTGTGCAAAAATGACTGAAGGCGAAGAAGGTTGCCGTCGATTTACACGGCATTTTCAATAAACCGACCCGTTCGCAGAGAATTTGTGAAAAGAATTTTAAGAAGATCACAAAATGCAACATTGCATCTGCGAAGCAGGATAGCGGAAATGCCATCTACGTCAGGATTACTAGAATCATCAAGATCGACAATTGCTTCCAAAATGTCCACTTCCGATACATCAAGGGTCATAATATTGACCACGGAAGGGATGGTGTCCAAGACAACCGAATCACGCTGAACTGCACCCGGCTCAAAATTAGATCTGAAAAAAGAAGCAAAAAGGTTTGCTATGCCACTCTTAGTGTTAACGCTCACACTGTCAAGATTCATTGCTGAAGGGAGAGTGCTCGTTGATCTTTTGGAACTAACAAAACGCCAGAACGACCTGGGATTGACTTTGAGTTCCCTTTCAACATCGGCAATATACTAGTTATATAAAAATTTGTTTAAAAAAACAAACTCACGCTTATGCTGCACAAACCTCGCCCAATCAGCAAGGTAACGGGTGTTACTAAAACGTTTAACAAATTTATTACATAGATACTTGTATCTAACCAGACCCTTCGTATATCACGGTAGCCTATAGGAGCCACGCACCCTTTTGGAAGCATTATTTTTTACAATATGATGAATGCTTTTCAGGAAAATATTATATGAAGTGTCAACATGCGAGAGAACAGACACCCAGTTAACATCTAACATGTTATCACGTATAACTCTCAGGCTTACGTTGGTAAAACAGTATTCAGAATATGGCTCCGCCCAGGGCGAGTACCAATGGAATTTAGCGACGAATACCAACGGCTTATGATGCATGTCACATTCAGCAATAGGCAGTACGCAACACGAAACACAACCATCGATATCCGAACAAACAAAAGTTAGATCTGGAATCTTATATAACATATTAAAGATATTATTGACAGCCCGACACACCAATCTGATCCAAGATATTGCCGCCATCAAGGAGACAAATCGGATCACAATGTAGGGTACGTCTAATGGCCACAATGACCCCACCCCCTCTGCAGCGCTTCGTTTTGGCACAGTCTCTGTCCTTACGAAACAATTCTAAGAGGTTGGGATCAAAGAACTCGTTGTCGAAGAAGTTTTCGTTTACCGAGTTTTCAACAAGGATGATAACGTCAAAATCGCACGTAGATGTTGCCAAGTAGACCGCTTGAGGCTTAGTGCGCACACCTGAAATGTTTTGGACGAATAGTCGGATCGATTTAGAGCCGTTCATCAGTGGAGGTGCCGTCCGGTTAGCGGCCACGGAAGTAGGATCCAGAGGAGGGTCAGGTACATCGCACACAGCAAGAGGCGCGAAGCTCGTCCGTGAAACCTGTCCACACATCGTAGTCCGCAACAGCAGCACACAATCCTCGTCGTGAAGATTGGGAAGGGCAGCCGTAGGGAAAACCAATCCAGGTGTTCATACCGAAGAGAGTGTTCTATTTAAGAGCGAGCGCCGGGCTGCTGACTCTCCCCAAATGTCGAGTGCAGCGACGGCGCAAGGCAAGAGCATCGACGTCTGATCCAGCAGCAGTTGAGCGAATATCGCACAAAGCGCAGTGCAAAAAGAGATATTTTGTTGATGTTCCAAAGAATGCCGAATATGAAGCAACGGCTCGTTGCTCAACGCAAAGAGGCGATACCAAGTAAGCTTGTCGAGAAGCGTCGAACCAAAGAAACCATAGACGCCGCTCACTGGGGGTTTTTTGAAGTGGATGGAACTGGAACTTCCTGAGTCGGGGTGGACGTCCACAATGGCAAAAGTGTAGGCAGATTAACAGCCGTCACATCAGCTACCGGCCTCTGACTATGTACAAAGCGGGAAACTCTTACCGACACTGGCCAGAATTTGTCATCAAAGACCATAGGTAATAGAGGCTCAGGTACTCCAGGTTTGAAATTAATGAATTTCAGCGTAGAAATATCAACATTCCGTTTGACCAACTTCACACAAGAAATTTCGGCCGCGGACACCTTGAGCTTATCGGCAACAAATTTCACCACCGCCTCTGGCTCCGTCGCGGCGGTAAATTTACCGATATGCAGGTATTTTCGGCTCTGCAATACATTTAACTGCTCACAGCTCGGAGCAACAACAAAAAAACGTTTCGGTTTTTTGCTCCGATTCTTCTTCTCTTTCTTTCGGACTATTATGAAGCCCTCCGAATCAGAAGGGAGAGCGGCAGCTGAACCCGGATCAATGAGCGCAGTCGAAGTGGCGGCCACTAGCCGTTGAGACAGCAAGTCAGTCACCGGTATGGCATTATTGGCATTCTTCTTAGCAGCAACCGGCTTCACCCTCCTATTCGACTTGACCGGGAGGGCAGCCAGAAAATCTGACTTGAGATCCCGATACAGGATTTGAAGCTTCTGCACCTTGTCACTCAGTTCGTCAATTTTGAAGTGCGAGTCATTCGCAACCACACAGTTATCACACTGCCACAACAAGTTGGTCAGTTTTTTAGAAGTTTAAAAGCATCTGAGGGCAAATCAGTGCAAGTCAGATGAAACGCCCGGCGGCACAACGACGAGGAGCGAACAGCGTCAAAGCAGCGAAGCTGAGCTGCAGTGACGTTTAAATTGTATTCCGAGAATTGATGAAGAAACAGCGAAAAACACGACCGAGCGTAAAGAGAGCTGACTGATCACTGATCACTGTTGCTCGCGATACCTAAGATAAATGCGTTATGGTTTTTTTGTACTATCGACTCGAAGAACGCAAGATTACACTTTATTTGTGTAGATTCATTAATAGGTTGAAAAGATAAATTATGAAATTTCATATGATTTTTTATTTTTGTCCATACAATAGATGCACCTGAAAATATATCATGCCGAAGTTTAAGTTTTTCACTATATTGGAAGGTCCATAAACTTTGGATTTAAAAAATACTGTCTGTTTATTATCACTAAGCAAACACTTCCTGCATACAATTTCTCGACGATTGTTGCCCAGACTTTCGGCTCACTTCAATCACCTCGACTTTGAGTTCTCGGTTTTTCTATCTTCGGGTTGAACAAGAAATTGTTCCTCTTGATCTGGAAGTAGGTACAATTTGAATTTTTCCGAATATTTCAGCTGGATAAAAACTGCGTAACGCCAACCGAAATCAGTTCAAAGTGTGATCTGTTGGGATATGTGAAGACTACGCATCAGAGTGTCATAGGTTCGAGTCCTTTTCAAATTGAGCAGCGAAACTCATATTTAACAGGTGGTTTGCTTTGTTGACCACCCTTAGCAGGAGGACAGCATTGCCGACGCATTGCATGAATTACATATTTATGTAGCCTGGTTTTAAAATCAACATCCTACAGCTTATACCGTTGGCTTCAACGACTGTATTTTTTTGGTAAATTGTTCCTGTTGGGCTAAGCATGTCAGCTAACGAACCGATTGTCGATCCACCCACTAGAAAAGGGGAAAATTTTAATTATTTCGAATTTTCCACCTGAATAAAAGCTGCATTTTGCTGCCGAAATTTGTTCGTCGAAATAGTTCTGCTCCACGGAAATTCGACTGTGAATGGTTACTACAAATTTTTTTGTTCGACGGAATAAAAACGGTTTTATTTTGCGTGTGTTCGGTTGCCTGCTTAAGAAAAATAAAAAAATTTGTTAAGAAAAACAAAACAATAACTATCGAGCCCAGGCATTGAACATATAATGCGCCGATTTGGTAGTCTCGGCAAGTTCAGTTAATTGTCTATTTTAATATCTGCGAGATGTTGTTCCTGTGTATGTTTTTTTTTTTATTCAATTATTTATTTTCCTACTATACTAAAATTAACGTTAAGACGCTGTGCTGTACTGCCGCAAAACATTTTGAAGCTCCCGCATTATAGTAGCGGCAAACTTCGTGGTGGCGTCCCACTCCTTCGGATCCGCTACCATGTGTGGCATGATACCTCGATGCTGACACTGGTGCCTAGCTTCTCCTCCAGCATATGCCTCTCGTGCTCGAAGCAATGGCACTCCTCTATTGTCCTCCTCTATGCCTTGGCCGCACGTTAGGCACCAGTCCTCCGTTTCGACGTCCAAACGTTTCAGATATGATCGGAAACTTCCGTGTCCACTGAGCATCTGTGTTAGGTGGAAGTCCACCGGTGAATCGTATTCCACAGGAGCGGCCCTAACACCGCCCCATGAGGAGCTCCTTCGGTTGTTTTTGTGTCCAGCGACCTTTGGTAGAGGAGTCCCACTTTATCTGCCATCTCTGTATGCTCTCCTGCCTATAAGCTTCCCTCTCAGCTCTCGTGGGAGGATTTTTGCTGTCAATTCGTGTCAGCTCGTATATCTCGACCCTTAACTTCACCTTATCCGTAATTGGCATTAGTTCCGCTATGACCAGTGCTGCGTCGTCTCGCATATAGCGGGGAACAGTCATCACTTTGGATTAGACTGGGGCAACATATAGTAGCTGGGAAGGAACTACGCTGGTGATTTGTTTCCTCCTTGCTTGCTTTGGTCGCCTTACGTTGAGTAGTATCGCGAGAGTGCTCGGCATGCCGAACCCTACGCTCGTCGTGTATTCGGATCAGCTCAGTCGGAGAACTCCGAACATCGTATTCCACAGGAGCGGCCCTAACACTGACCCATGCGGAGCTCCAGCTGTTACTTCGTACGTTCTTGGTCCCTCGCTCGTCTTATACAATAGCACCCTGCCGCTGAGGTAGCTGTCTACTGTCTAGCTGTCTGAGGTAGCGCCTCCATCGTTCTTGCCCAGTCTGCGGTGTTGAAATCATTTCTTATATTCAGGGTGACCAGCAGGCAGTACTGCTTCGTACCCCCTTCCAAAGTGAACCGCTGATGGCGCTCTCAGGTCTATGAGAGACCTCACATTCGCGTGCCATGTGGGCGAAATGTGGCCTATCTCCAGGCACTTTTAACACCTGTGCGGGTCTCTTTCCTTGATTCGGCAAGCCGTCCCCCTTAATCTTTTCCTTTCCATAAAAAAATGCAGCGTCCTTACTCGGAAGTCCAATTACGGCGGTCTGGGTGTCCCTTAAGGATGTTCGCAGACTTCTCAGTTTCATCGCGTTGGCTTCGACAGCAAATTTTTCCACCCGGGCCTTGGTGAGCTCCTCCGCGGATTCCGGCGGGTCCAGATCGCTAATCACTAGCCGCCCCTGCCTCAAGTCTTTTGAGAGAACTCGAGAACTACAGAACCACACCTGCACTATGACAACGTCGCGACGTGATGCCCTCGTCCTCTTGCCGTTCGGCTCCATCCGCTGCCCGGGCTGTCGGGGCTCTTGGGCTTGCGTTGCGCGGTGCGCATACGTGTCGCTTCCCTCACAGCCGGCTGGCTCACCTAACACCACGGTTCCGTCTGCGATTCAGCTTCCTTCTTTCAGGCGGTCGGTGTCTGTGTCTGCTGCTCCTTAAGCTCGCTCCGAGTGCTCTGTTAGCATATCTGGATCAGATCGGACTAAATATAGCCACAATGAAGAAAACCATTTCGAAATGCATCGTTCCCTCTCGCTCTCTCTCATGCGCTACCCCGTCTGCTTTGCCCATTCGTCCAAATTATCGCCTAGATCTCAGAGACTATAAGAGCTAAAGCAAACAAACAAGTGTATTTCAAAATTTTTCCACGCCCCCTTCCACACCCACAAAGGACAAAAATCTGTGGAATCGACTATTTTTAAGATACGAATAAACATAAAACGCAGAATAATAGAGAATGGTCATATCTATCAGAGTTTTGAATCGGGACTAGGTGAGATCATTATTATAGCCAGAAGGAACAAATTAAATTTCAGTGGCCATGCAACGCCTTCCAAGCGCTTCCTCATTCTCTTTCTCTCTCTCGCACAAATTTCCAAGAGTCGTAGTAGAGACGCATGTAGATGTAGAAATGTAGAGAAGACAGATGTAAAAAACATATGTAAACAAAAATGGAAACAGATACATCTAATGTACCTCGTACATATAAAAATCTCCGAAAGATTTCGATAACATTTTTTTTTTAATTTTAAATATTGGCTTAAATTTGATTCGTCCATTTTGCGAATCTATACTAATATATAAAGAGGAAAGAAAATATTCGTATTTTTGTATGTTTGTTACGAAGAAACTCAAAAACTAATGAGCCGATTTCAATAATTCTTTCACCATTAGAAAGCTACATTCACCCTGAATAACATAGGTTTTAATTATAGTCGCAATACAGCACATCCACCACGTTGTTGAGGCATTTTTTTTAATTTTTCAATTTTTGGTGTTAACATATACTATGTTTATGCTATAAATTTCATGAATTCTAGAATACGTGAAATTAAACTATACCCTTTGGATCGTAACTGAATGCCGATCTATTAATATAGGCTAAAATTGTATTACGCCTTTTTCTTTCGCGGGAACGCGAAATTTTTGAAATAATGCACGTAGATACAATAGCCTTTTTCAGGTGACTTCATTTGGGGCAAAAGAAATTAGAGAGGGAAATTGTATACCTACCTTTAAGGTAGAAGGGCAAGTCTACCATCTTATAGGTAGCCTCTTACCGCCAGCAGGACAAAGCCCAAAATTTCTACAAATATATTTTATTTCAGACGCTGACCAACGATCATTACGGTAAAATATGGCTCCTATGCTAAAAATTGATTTCATCAACGAATTGCAGACCGTATTAAATAGCCACAACATGTACGTACGAAGTTTTAAACAAAGTATCGAACTTAACCACCCGGAGAGTTTCAAATTAATCATTCAGTCTGATCGCGTACCTCAGGCAGAACATCGGGACTGATATAACGCTCCTTCCATATATAAAGTGGCCGTTCAATTGGTCGATGAAGACAAAGGACCCAAGGATTTTTTACTACATGGTAGAGAAGGGCAACTTAAACGAGTGTCAGAATTGCACCGCGGTTACGATCCGTTACAATATCCACTAATATTTGTATCAGAAGCCGACGGATATTATGTGACTATTCCTCAGCAGAATGCCTTACAAAATAAGACGGTATCATGTTTGCAATATTGTTCCTACCGGTTAATGATTAGGACCAACCGTTTTAACACACTGCATTATTACAAAGATTTGTTTAATCAGTACTGTGTGGAAATGATGGCGAAGATGATTTCAGGAAGGTTACATTTTATTTGCCGTAACCAACAAAAGCTTAGAGCAGATGACTATTTTCATTTGAGGGATGATTTGAACCAAGATGCAAGCATAAATGCCGCTAATATAGGTCAGCATGTCATCTTGCCGTCAACATTTACTGGGTCTCCGTGGTATCTCCATGAAAAGACGCAAGATGATATGACATATTTGCGCAATTATGGAAGGCCTGACGTCCTTGTAACTTTCACCTGTAATCCGGAATGGAAAGAAATAAAGCAGGAACTTTTTCCCGGTCAGCGATCTTTCGACCGAAATGTCATCATAACTCGAGAGTTTCACTTAAAAATGAAAAAACTCATTACAATTATCACAAAAGACTCGATTTTTGGCCCGGTCAAATTTTGTATGCTTACTGTAGAGTGGCAAAAAAGAGGACTGCCGCATTGTCATATGTTGGCTGCAAAAACCCTCTAGCTGAACCCTCCTCGAGGGTGCCGGCTGGGCAATGGGCACTGCATTATCCCGGACAATTGTAATGCATTGTCGCTTGCTCTTTCCGAGGCAATGCAGTGTCTAGCTAAGCCAATGATTCAGCGTCGTCTCGCTCTCGAGTCGGGGGAGTTGGGTCAGAGCCATGGCTAGTGCCTGGCGGTCAGGCTTTGAGCCAAATATGGAGGGGAAGAATAGTCAAACACGGGCTGGGATGTCAGCCCAAACGTTGGTGGGAAACGTGGCTGATACCACCGGCAGGCACGGAGAGGAGCAATCCTCTCTGCGTGTCACCAGCGGTCACACCTCCGACCTGACGGGAGCAGGTCACATTGGTTGTAATACTACTGCCGGAAAAACTCGCTGTAGGACGAACCGCACAGGTGCCGTAGTCGAGACAGACTCGAACCTGGATAGCGTGCTATCCATCAGCACAGCAGAAGAATAATGTCTTCTCCGCTCGCCTGAACCAGGTTCCAGCTCCCCACGAAGGGAAGGTCCAAAAGGGCAAAAGCTCAATACAAGGCGGCCCTGAAGATTTGTAGCAGTCTCGAAGGCAAGGCAGATATCTCCAAGCTAGCCTGGGCCGAGCTAAAGGTGGAAGAGTGCCGCAAATACTACGCACGGTGGCCTCAGATGAAGGCTGCGATTAGCGAACACGCTAACAAGGTGGAGGAGCTGCTAGCTACCAAGAGGCAGCGCTCGACCGACAATATCGCCACCCCGGCGGGCAGCGCGGGCCCTAGAGAGCGGAACTACCAACACCGAAAACAATGAAGCAGAGGTCGGTCAGTGCTTCAAAGATCAATGATGTGTCCAGGAGACACCTGATTGTAGCTCTCATCTAAAGACGTGATGAGAACGGGAAGATGACGGCGGCGCAGTGGAAACTGGTCCACGCGCGGCTCGTCGATTCCCTGTTTGCACGGATGGAGGAAGACCCAACAGCGCCCATGCCCACTTTCGATGGTGCTGGGTGGCTGAATGGGGTCAAAATCCTGAAGTGCAATGACGTCACGACCAGAGAACGGCAATGAACCACCGCAACTTAAAGTACACCCGGTGTCTATGAGTTCTTTTTGACACCCGAGTGTTTTCTGGCACTACAAATAGGGTGCAAGCGACTGAGTCTGAATTTTGTGTCGTGTGTTTTTACGCACAAGCGTATATCGTATGCGAGTGATTTTGTGTATGTATACATGTATTGAGGCCGATCACAAATACTGACGCAAAATGAATGGGGGGAAAAGAAAACACAAAACCTGAGACAAGAAAAGTATTGTGTGGCCTGGGTGCTGTTGTTATTTCTTCTGCGTTCTTTCTGTACCCTTGTTTTTTGCTGTACCCATAATTTGCTTTATACATACGCCGCGGCGCGGCTCTACTTTATACCCGGTACTCAGTCAGTATATATATATATATGTGAGCTTGTTGTAATTTATTACATGTTCGCAAAAGGAAAAAATTTAATTTTAGCCAAAAAAAAAAAAAATTTAAGTCGAACCTTTTCGGAGATTTTGATCTATTAGATGTTTCCATATTTGTTTACATACATTTTTTACGTCTGCCATTTCTACATGTTTTTATCTACTTCCTACATATACATACACGGCTGTGTGCGAGAGAGAGAGGAAATCAGTCTGCGCTTGGGAGGCCACTGAAATTTCATTTGTTTCTTCTGACTATATTTATGATCCGATCTGATCCAAATTCAATACTCTGATAGATATAGTCATTTTCTACGATTCTGCGTTTTTTGTTTTCCCGTATCTTCAAAATTGTAGATTTTCATCTTTTGTGGGGGCGGAAGGGGGCGTGGCCGAATTTTAAAACAAACTCGTCTCGGTTTGATATCACAGGAGCTTGGATAGAAAGTTTGGTGGTTCTAGCTATTATAGTCTCTGAGAACTAGGCGTCAAAAAATTCGATCAGGCATAGCGCCTACCCCTGTGTGTGAGAGAGAGCGAGAGGGAACGATGCATTTCGAAATGGTTTTCTTCATTGTAGCTATATTTATCATCTGATCTGATCCAGATTCAACAATCTGATAGATATGCTCATAGCTATATCGACTCGGCTATTGATGCTGATCGAGAATATATATACTTTATGGGGTCGGAAACGCTTCCTTCTGGGTGTTACACACATTAATTTTTTGCACAAATCTAATATACCCCTTTACTCTTCGAGTACCGGGTATAAAAAGTATTGTTCCCAGCTTCATTGCGTGTTTAATGACAAATTTTAATAACAAACTTAGTAATATAGAAACATAATAATATTGTATTTAAAGGAACAGTTCATTCAGTCTCTTCTTTTTCCATTTTCGTTTGATTTTAAACTCAGACTAGTATATTACTTGCAGGTATTGAAAGAAGCTGCAATGCTACCATTGCCAGAAGAGGGTAACGATTTTCATTTACTCTCCACCACTCAATTAAATCGAAATCTTCACTTAAAGCTACCCTTTCGCTATAATATCGGTCAATTTCTTCTATTGGAGATTTTTTGGTGTTATAGCTAGGTGTTGCAACTAATTTTGAAAAAAATTCTGTTTTTGGCACAGATGCTTGACTTGTTGATGGTAATGCAATAGGGATTTCTGGATTGGATGTATATGGACTAGAAACATATTCTGTATTATTGCTTCCTATTAAAGAATTTTGGAATTTTGTCATTTCTGAAAAGAAAAAAATTGAATATGTGCAGCAGGGGGATATAGAATAAACGCTGCCTTGTGCCATATGCTTAAATTTGTTTGCCATATATTAACAATATTTATATTGATTTTTTTTTAAATAAAGCAATAAAGCAATTGATGAAATGTCCAAAACATTGGGTTCACATAGCTCAGACATTTTTTTAATTGAAGGCAGTACAAAACTAATTGAAGGCGATCTGCAAGTTTGCAGTTCTTAAAAAATTCTTTCGAAATTTTCCAATAACCCTACTAGCATTTTTAATGTAGATTTATTTAAATTCATTAAACTTTCGGCCCCTTGCTCGCTTAATATTGTGTCCACAGTCACCCCATTATCGATGATAGACTTCAGCATTGCGTAGCTAGAATTCCATCTAGTGGGGCATGAAATTTTTAAAGTGGTGTTTAACTTGTGTTGCAAGTTTGTTTTTTTAAAGTATTTTACAATCTTTTTGCATGTCCTCACTGTTTCATCTAATTCCGTTGCTTATTCAAATGATTTCTGTAAAACATTTGTAAATAGATGACTGCTGCAATTAAGCCTGATATTTTTTTCTAATGCATTCTTTATGTTTGCACCCCTATGAGTAACAAAATTAATTTCGTCTATGTTTTCTTCATTAAATTGAGAAAAGACACTTTTAATTTTGCTGAAAATGTTCTCTCCGGTGGATTTTTCAAAATCCATCGAAAAATTAAATCGCAAAGCACATAATTGTTTTGATAATGAACCGTTACACTCAAAAAATTGCGTTGTACATATTGGTAAGTCCACATGTCGACGGTAGCAGCTAGTCTTCCAGTATCCGCTGCTTCTTTAATTTCTGATGCTATCAGCGCTCTTTTTTCTTCCGAATCTTTGTGGGCTTTCCGACTTAATGTTGATGGACTAGGTAGCAAGTCATCCACATCTACGCTATCCCCATAAGTGGCACCAATTTTGATTAAAAACTGCACCATGTTTTTAAATCCGGACCCGCTCACTGAAGAAAATGGCTGACAATCTTGCACAATCCATTGACTGCATATTTCCAACGCTTCTTTTTTGTCTTGTTCCGCTATCAATTTTACTTTTTATGCAGGCCGACGATTCTGACATTTTGTGCATCTTACTCTGACAGCAATCAACGAGTTAATTCGACCGCTCAGTGAAAAACAAAGCAGTCAATCAATGCATAAGCGCTCGGGTGACTTCGTGACACCCGAGTGTCTTGAAGGCACCCGAAAAAAAAAATGTTTGCTTTGCCCACAACCTATTTTTGCACATTTCTTTTTGTGCTTAATCCTTATTTCTCCTACGGCACGCGTCTACGAAAAACATCTGGGTGTCTGGTGAAATAGAAACAATGCACATTGTGAGCGTGTGCACGAAGTACAAATACCCGCAATACCGGCATGGTTTTGTGTGTGTATGAGTGTTTTACTTTTCTCGCACACAAATTCAATGGGTGTGAGTAGAGTGTCAAAAAGTTACACCCTTGCCGTTCTCTGGTCACGACGCTGAGGTGGCTGATGCAGAAGGTCTGCCAACTGGAGGCGTTGTGGGAAGGGGCCAAGCTGGAAGTGGTGGACAGGTAGCAAATCTCGTCCATACCAAAGGCGAGGGTACTCTTCCCCATCGCCATCCAAGGAGACCGCGCGTTGAAGCTCCTTCAGCGGCAGAACCCTGACGTACGTAACAGCGGACTAGAAGGTACTGCACGCCGGTAGCCCACTACCCAATGAGGGGGCCAGCATGTGATCCTCCAGATCAATAAAGACGCAGAGAACATCCTCTACCCTAGAGACGGGAAAATGGCGTAGGGCATGGGCAGTGTGTACCTACGCCTGAAGAAGCGCCACCCCAGAGACACAGACACACACACCCTGCAGGCAGGCTAGGTGGAGAAGGACCTCGGTCTGGACACCATCGGGGAACCGCCCAGGGTCTGGCGTTAGAGGAAGGTGAGGACGGTGACCTGACAATCATAGTCAAAAAGTCGTATGCAGTTGAGCCAGCCGCCCATGACACTGAGTGTGCTGCAACTCAACTTGCATAAAAGCAAGGTAGCGTCGGCGGAGCTCCACTTTGCCATGGAGCAAGGGCCCGCTGACATAGCTTTTGTCCAGGAGCACTAGATTGCGTCAGGCAATACAGTGGCCGGACTAAAGTTCGCAAACTACAACTCGTTCTACCCAACATCGGTAAGCAGAAATAGAACCGTCGTACTAGTACGAAAATAAATCCACGCTTACCTTATGTCTCATTACAGCAGAGAGGAGAAGCGGCTTCCTGGCACACGACAGGCCCGCACCACCTAAAGAGCTAAGGAGTCTGGTGGAAGAAGCCGACTCCAAAGACCACCAACTCATCATTGGTAGGGACGCTAATGCCCACCATAGTGTGTGGGGAAGCCCCGATATCAACAACCGAAGTGAGTCACTCTTACACTTTATACTATCAACTTACATAGATGTGGCAAAGGTGGGAGAGGGCTACACATACGTAGGTCCCACCTCGTCCAACGTGCTAGACCCTCGTAACGGGAAAAAGTACCTTGGTATCTGGATGGAGAGTTCTCGAAAGACCATCCTTCTCGGACCATAGGTACATTCAGTTCAAGTGCGAATTCAAATACACTCCGAAGGTAACTGTCTATAGAAACCCCCGGAACACAAACTGGGAGAAGTTTAGAAAGACCTTTACCTCGAAGCTTACTGGGCACAGTAAAATCTGACATAGAGAAGCCCTTAGAGACCCTTTCCAAGGAACTCCTGGCTGCTTATCAAGGAGCATGCCCGCCATCAAGAACAAGAGGACGAAACCACTCTGGTGGAACCGGGACCTCTCTCTCAAGAAAAATAACCTGAGGGAACTCTTCAAACTCGCCAGAATAGCGAACGGGGAAATCATCAACAAGGAATACAAAACGCTATTCAGAGACTACAAGAAATACGTAAGGCACAACGTAGCTCGTGGAGGAACTTCTGCTCCAACATAGGGAAAATGCCTGAAACAGCAAGACTCAGGAGGCTGCTTTCGAAGCAGCCCACCATACAGAGTCAGCTAAAATTAAATAACGGACAGCACTAATGGAGGCGTACTTCCCGGGATGCACCGAGGTCACTGATGCCGAAACGCAAAAGGACCTAGCAACCGAGGAACAAACTCCCCCGACAGATCTAATAACCCAAAAGAAAATCCAATGGGCTATAGACTCCTTTGCGAGCATAAAAGCACCTGGACTGGACGGAGTATTCCCAGCCATGTTGCAAGCGACCAGAGAGACGATCATACCATGGCTTTTCGCAATATACTCGGCATGTCTAAGCACAGGCTATATCCCTATCCAATGGAGAACAGCTAGAGTTGTCTTTCTCCCAAAGGCAGGGAAAAGCAACCATATTAGTCCCAAGGACTACAGACCGATAAGGTATACCTCTTTTATGCTAAAAACACTGGAAAAGCTACTGGATGGACACATCAGGAAGGAGGTGGGAGGACTGATGTCGACCAACCAGCATGCTTATACCAAAGGGAAATCGGTGGAGACAGCTCTACATTCGCTAGTAGCTACCATCGAGAAGGCTCTCAACCATAAAAAGTATGCACTGGGAGTATTCGTAAATATATCCGGAGCATTTAACAACGTAGCCACGAACGCAATAATGGATCGCCTTGAAGCGACCCACACACACCCAGCAATCAACATATGGATAAAGAACCTCCTGAGTTGTACACGGGTGCAATCAGAGTGAGGCACTGCTTCCACGGTAAAGGGAGCACACAGAGGCACACCTCAGGGTGGAGTCGTGTCGCCCCTCCTGTGGAATCTGGTGGTCGACGACCTCATCAAGAGATTCGAGAGGAAGACAACAAAAATACAAGCTTATGCAGACGACATAAGCATAATTATTACAGTTGTATGTCCATCGACCCTCAGCTCCATAATGGAACGAATACTCAGGCAGATATGCGAGTGAGCGGACGAAGTAGGCCTCGATATCAACCCGGGCAAGACGGACCTCATCCGCGATCCATGGAGGTACAAGGTACCGGCATGGATCGCCCAAAAATCAACCAAACAAGGCTAACCCCGAAAACACAGGTCAAATACCTCGGCACAGTACTGGATAGCAAGCTGGCATGGAAACCCAAGGTAGTGCTTTATGCATCCAAGAAGATGCTTAGCAGCACATGGGGCCTGTCACCCACCCTAATGCATTGGATCTACATCTCGGTGGTGCGACCAATGCTGTATGGAGTCCTAGTGTGGTGGCAAGCAGCACAGCGACTGATTGCATCGGGGAACATGTCACCCCAAGGATACGGGCACAGTTCAATTGGGAGGGACATGACCAGTTTTACAGACTACATAACGCACCAAACGTGCCTCGAAGTAAAAACTAATGCCTTCATGGGACCCGAAGGCTGGAAAACAGGACGGGAGCAGACTCAGCACCTCAACATATACACTGACGGCTCCAAGATGGAAGGAGGAGTAGGAGCGGGCATAAGCCCCGAAAGAAGGGTGTCATATAAGCTACCGGACCGATGCAGCAAATTCCAGGCGGAAGTTTTCGCCATCAAGAAGGCAGCAGAGGTCGCTCATCTTACAGAGGGACCACACAAGGTGGTGAACATATTCGTTGTCAGCCAAGCGGCGATAAAATCCATGCAGTCGATCGCAGTTAGTTCCAGAAGTGTCCTGGCAAGCAGGGTGGCGCTAGACTCACCATGCACGACTAAGTCAGTGCAAATCTACTGGGTTTCCAGCCACCAGGGCATCGAAGGAAACGAAGCTGCCGACGTTCTGGCTAAGGAAGGCGTCGGGCTGGCGTCGGTCTGGCGAACGAAAGAATCGAAAACGTGCCTATCTCCCTTAGAACGTTACAAACCAATCTAGAGAAGCAGGCCGCTCTACAAACCGAGAACAGATGGAGGAACACAACCACCTGCAGAACATCGAGAACCATGTGCAAAGAGCGCAATGAAAAACTAGCTCACTATCTACTGCACGTTCCACGGAAAGACTGTAGACTGCTAGTGGGAATACTCACAGGTCACTGTCTGGCTGCGGCGCACGTAGCCAAGCCAGGCATCACCAACAGGGACAGCTGTAGGAAATGTGATAAGCCCGGAGCTATCGAAACCCTGGAACATCTCATCTGCAACTGTCCGGCTCTCTCACGGGCAAGGAAGAGATACCTAGTCGCACCGGAGGTAGCATCACTGCCTTTAATAAACACACCTCGATTCTCGAAGACTTCCAAATCTCACCAACACCCCCGTAAAGGTCCATTTACATCCGGATCACTAAGGGCCATATTGGCCTATGATAGTCCCCGCTGAGGGACGTCCGAGTTAACCCAACCTAACCTATTGTCATATGTTATTTTGATCGACTCAAAAATAATGCCCGATGAACTGGATACAAAATAGTAGCCGTGCTACCGATCCAAGATCCAAAGTTGTTTGAAGAAAATGTAACTTCGCTGTGCATGCAAAATGGCATATGTTCAAAAAAGTATCCACGACGTTTCGTAACTCAAACCCATACCGGTGAAAATGGATATCCCGTTTATCGACGACGCGACATAACCGACGCGACATCGACAACGGAAGAGAGGTAGCTACCTTAAATGTGCGAGGGAGAACAGTTAACAGAGACAATAGATGGATCGTTCCATATTCTCCAATATTGTGTCGATCTTTCAACGCTCACATAAACGTTGAATATTGTCATTCCGTACAAGCGATTAAATACATATGTAAATACATTAGCAAAGGATCGGATCAAGCAACTTTTAGTGTCACAAATGCTCATAACGAAGTTGAAAATTATTTGAATGGCCGGTACATCAGTACATCTGAAGCAGTCTGGAGGTTGTTAAAATTTCCTATACATGACAGACACCCTACCGTAGTACACTTAGCTTCACAGCGGAAAATATGCCAAATATAGTGGAAAATTCACCAATGTGCCGTAATGACTGATTTGCTAAATGAAGGTTCGATCTTACCTGGTAAATCAAAAGGAGAAGTTTGCGTGATACCGCGTATCACTATGATTCCAACTGATTTCCCATTTGATTTCAAACGATTACAATATCTGTCTGGATTAAGTTTTAGAAGAGCTATCAATTAAAAAATCATTATTTCACTTTATACGTAGCGAAGCACGTACCGGGCCACTAGTATATAATAAATAACATAAATCGTAGGCTCAAATATATACTGACTGAGTACCGGGTATAGCGTAGAGCAGCGGCCTTAGCCGCGGATCACAACGTTCCCCCGCGTTTCGTTTTTGATTTTTTTCATAGTATAATACTTATATATTATACATATCAGGTGTGGGGTTCGCCCTAAAACTTGACGATGAAATTCGCAGAAATGATAAGTAAAACAAGCAGTGAACTTTGCGATATATTACGTGGGCAGAACGTGTGTTTGGATCAAAACGCCACTATATACCAACTACGCACAGAAGTGAAAAAAATTATGGAAGGCATACGGCGCCAAGCGCAGACCAGACGATGCTAGCCGGAAATTTTGAAGCCGCTGGTGCGCGCAAGATAGAGAGAGACAACCATAGGGTAAAAAACGCTGTAGAGGTGGCGGCAGAAGATGATGAAATTGCAGAGAATGTTCGGGAAACATGCATGTCACGACTAGATAACGCTTGTCGAACATTGACCGTGCGATCAGATGAATGCGAAGAAGAGTCGCGCCATTTGCAGAAGCCAGAACAATTATATGTTTCTCGCAAGCGTGTAGCTGATCTCAAATTAAGCGTACTAAAAACGGAGAGAGAGGCCTTTGAGTTGAAAACGCCGAGAGATTGCATCGACTTGACACACATTGAAGCGCTAATGCGTCCATTTTGTGGAGATAACGACCACGCTATAGCCATTTGGAGTTCTAACTTTGGGGACATTATGAATTTCCAAGGTGTATCAGAGTCCAAACGTTGGATACTGGCGAAGCGGTTGTTAATACTTCGAAGCGATGTGCAGTATAGAGTCGCAGGCAGACATGGCCATGAGCGATGTGGTCAAATTCATCGAAAAGGGATTTCAAGACAAGACGAGCATGGCAGCATCTATGCTATATTGCACCACACTGGACGAGATGAGAAGCAAGATGGTCATCTATGACAAGCTCAGAAGAGCTCTTGGAGTTGCAGCTAATCGTAGAGAAGGTATGAAAAAATTAAATATGGGTACGGCTGCAGGGCAGCAGCAAGGTGGTGGTGTAGTACGGTGCTACAACTGTCGGCAATTGGGGCACGCGATGAAGGATTGCAGTCAGCAGAAGAGACCGGATGGAGCATGTTTTAACTGTTGGAGCACCGATTGGATTGCTCCAATATGAGGAGCAATCGGGAGAGAGAAGCAACGAAGATTTAGCGGCCTTCTAGTTAATAACTTTATGACTCCCGTTTGGTGAACAAAGATTTGTCAGTATATTTAGTCTGTTTGATACGGGTAGCCTGTAAGTTTTATCCATAAGTCTTTGATACCAAGCTCGGCTAGAGTCAAAACCTACAATCAAGTCCGGAAATACTGTGGATTAGGAGGACAACCAATTCCCATATGGGGAAAATTTAAGTGCCGTGTTGAATTGTGGACGAAAACATATATAATTTTGCCGGTGTTGCTGGGACGCGATGCGCTTAAAGTTATTGAAGTGAAATTAGTCCATAAGAAAAATCTTAATGCGAATCAGTACACACCGTTAAGTTCATTAAAGGAAAAAGCCATTGATTCAACAAATGCGTCCTGGTTCACCAAGCGGAAAAATAATATTACCCTAAGACAATACGATAAGCAATTAGAAAATAGCGAATTAAGTAACCTATTAAAAAATCAGAAACAAGGAAATTCAAAGACTGATCAAGTTATCAGCGAGGATATGAATGATTGTGATGAATTCGGTAAATTTTGTGCGTCTGTAGAGATGGATGAGGATAATCAGTTAGATGTAGGGTTCGAATTTGATCATGATATTGCCGAAAAGTGTAGAGAAGTTATTAGGACCTATTATTTAGATAAAGAATTCGACTTTAAAGCACAGCCAAAGAATCAGATGCAGATTCGGGTAACAGAAACAACACCATTTCATTGTACTCCGCGTCGTCTATCATATCATGAGAGAAAGAAAGTAGCTGATATAGTAGATGATCTGTTAGAAAAGAAAGTAATCCGTCAAAGTGACTCTTCTTATGCTTCCCCGTTGGTTCTAGTGAAAAACAAGGGGGAACGTTGTGAGCCGCGTCTACCGCCGCGGCTCTACTTTATACCCGGTACTCAGTCAGTATATATGTATGTGAGCTTGTAATAAATTACATTATTACATGTTCGCAAAAGGGATAAATTTAGTTTTAGCCAAAAAAGACAAAAAAAAATTAAGTCAACCTTTTCGGAGATTTATATATATTATTTCCATTTTTGTTTACATACGTTTTTTACATCTGTCTTTTCTTTATTTCTAAATCTACTTCCTACATATACATACACGGCTGTGTGCGAGAGAGAGAGGGAATGAGTCTGCGCTTGGAAGGCCACTGAAATTTCATTTGTTCCTTCTGACTATATTTATGATCCGATCTGATCCAGATTCAATACTCTGATAGATATGGTAATTTTCTATGATTCTGCGTTTTTGGTTTTACCGTATCTTCAAAATTATAGATTTTCGTCTTTTGTGGGGGCGGAAGGAGGCGTGGCCAAATTTTGAAATACACTTGTACTGACGTGATATCACAGGAGCATGGATAGAGAGTTTGGTTGCTCTAGCTGTTATAGTCTCTGAGATCTAGGCGCTAATCTGGACGAATGGGCACAGCGCCCAACCCTGTGTGTGAGAGAGAGCGAGAGGGAACGATGCATTTCGAAATGGTTTTCTTCATTGTGGCTATATTTATAAGTCGATCTGATCCAGATTCAACACTCTGATAGATATTGTCATTCTCTACGATTCTGCGTTTTTAGTTTTCTCGTATCTTTAAAATTGTGCATGCCACAGATTTTCGTCCTTGGAGTGGGTGGAAGGGGGCGGGGCGAAATTTTTAATTACACTTGTAACAGTGCGATAGGACAGGAGTCTGGATACAAAATTGTGTTCCTCTAGCTTTTATAGTCTTTGAGCTATAGGCGCTAATGAAGACGGACAGACGGACGGACAGACGGACAGACGGACGGACAGACAGACATAGTTATATCGACTCGGCTATTGATGCTGATCAAGAATATATATACTTTATGGGGTCGGAAACGCTTCCTTCTGGGTGTTACACACATACATTTTTTGCACAAATCTAATATACCCCTTTACTCTTCGAGTACCGGGTATAAAAAGTCAGGAGAACTTCGAATGTGTGTTGATAACCGTGGTCTGAACAAGCAAATTGTTAAAGATAATCTCCTCAAAATGTAAAAGCACTGCACTCATTCCTTGGATTCTTTTCCTATTTTCGACGTTTCATGCTGTCATTTGCGACGACAGCTAAACCCGTAGTGAAGCTGCTAAAAGAAGGTGGTCCGTTTCCTATGAATAGAGAACAGGTGGGGACGTTTGAAACTCTTAAAAATGTGTTAGTAAATCCTCCGGTATTAGCCATTTTTAGTCCAAACAGAGAAACGGAAACATACAGGCGCAAGCTCATATGGTTATGGCGCAATACTGATGCAAAGACAAGATGATGGAAAGATGCACCCAGTGTCCTATTATTCCGGCAAAACAACAGAAACAGAATCTCGGTATCATAGTTTTGAACTAGAGACGTTCCATAATTTATGCATTGAGACGATTGAGAGCATATCTGGAGCATAGGTCTTTTAAAATAATCACGGATTGTAATTCGCTAGTGCAGACGTTAACCAGAAAGTCTATTAGCCCTAAAATAGCGCGGTGGTCCTTAGAGTTAGAGAACTATTAGGCATAGACCTGGGGCCAGTATGGCGCACGTTGACACGTTGAGCAGACAAGATCAAGTAATGAATATGCTGGAGGATAATCATAGAGTCAAAAACGGTTTAGAAAAGCACGAGAGTAGTGAGCAATATATGAGGAATTGTGTAAGTAGAGACAACCCTGATGGTAGAGATATCCTAGAGAATGTAGTGCATAGAAGTACCGTAGAGAACCCTGTGATTGGGTGTAGAGAATCAGGCTCAATAGAAAGTAGCCTGAGAAACATTGGTAGTAATGGCAGAGATAACCTAAAGAATGTAGTGATTGAATTTAAAGAAGAAGATAGATCGAAGATCGAGATTAGAGATTTTAGTCAAAGTAGAGGAAGCGTTAACAATGTGGTGGAGGAAGTGAAAATGTGTAGAGGATACAAAGAGGGAGCAGTTTCAGGGGGAAGGCTTATAGAAATCATTGATAGTTAGGGTAGTAGGTGCAACGCCAGAAGATGTGGAATTTGATATTGCAGACTGAGCAGATGCGGGATAAGGAGGTAGTGAGGATTCAGAAAATGCTAGAGGATGGAATGAGTTTGAAATGATAGATGTTATCGTATACAAAAGAAATGGTGAGAACAAACTATGTTTCTTTGTATCAATGTTTACGGAAGAGCATTTGATAAGGCGGTCACATGAGAAACTGGGACATCTGGCAGTAGAGAAATGCGTGAGTGACCTCTCGAGGACCTGCTGGTTTCCGTCAATGAGAACTAAAGTAGCAAGGTTCGTTAGAAACTGTTTACCGTGTATAAGTTAACAAGAGTTAACTGAATTGTCCATTGGGTTGGACGAATTCTGAGTTAACAAGAGTTAACTGAATTGTCCATTGGGTTGGACGAATTCTGCGATATTGCAAGATAAGCAGTTTCGTCACCCGTGGGATCGCCGTCGTCGCGGTCGCCGGATACCGGCCGCCACTGGACACCACACACGAGGCGCAAAGTCAGCACTTTTGCTGGACAGCGACGAGCGCCGTGGCTGGCAGCTAAGGGTCCGCAGCTCGGAGGTTTAGGTTCTTAAGTTAGTTATTAATTATCTGCCGAGTGGCATTCACGTCTTACGTCTCGCCTTGCGGGTATTAATCTCTCACTGTATTCATTACAAGTTTAATCAAATAAATAATACTTCATATCGAATACCCGCCTTGTATTTAAATATTACTTATATTACATTCAATGCCTAAAACGATTCATAATAGAACGCTCCAAGTATTCCAAAGTCGTGTGTACCCTTTCATAACCTACATATTTATCGTTTGGGTTAAATTGTTTAAATTGGTTAAATTGTTCCCGGTTAATAGTACCAGTACGCGGGAAGCAAATGATGCCTTAAGTAAATATTTTGATTTCTATAGTCTCCCTACTAGGATAATAACGGATCGAGGGACATGTTTCACATCGTTAGAATTCTCTAGTTTATTGCTGGAAAGAGGGATAGAGCACATTAAAGTAGCTACGGGTGCACCACAGGCGAATGGCCAAGTGGAGCAGGTGAATCGTGTTCTGACTCTGATGTTAGGGAAATTTTCGGAACCCCTCGAGCAAGCCGATTGGTATAGATCAGGGTGCGCAGGCCTATGCTCTTGGGCTCGCTTTGTTTTTGTTTTTACTCTTGGGATAGGAACTCACAGAACATATACATCAACAGCACCAAGAATAAAAAAACCCAACACATGCCAAAATTATGTGTGTGTATGCTATGCGTGGAACCGAAACCGGTTTTGTTTGCTTGTGTGGGTCGTCGTTGCTCGCGAACGCAAACTGACCAACAACAATTTCGATGCTTTTGTTGTTTTCTACAAGGTAGAGCACGCCATTAATAACGCTGTTAACAGTAGCACGAAAAAGACTTCTAGCATATTGTTATTTGGGATACCCCAGAAGTGACCTGTGGTAGATGAATTAACTGAATACCTAGAGGAGAAGTTAGCTTCAGATCATAGAGAGTTGGAAACCATTAGAGAATTAGCAAGTGAGAATATACGGCGTTCGCAGATAAGAAATGAGAAGATTTATGCAGATAAACATATAGCTCCGTTAAGGTATGAACCTGGTGATTATGTAGCCGTCCGACATGTTGACACAACACTTGGGGTCAATAAGAAGTTTGCACCCAAGTATCGAGGACCATACAGGATTAATAGAGTATTGGATAACGATCGTTATGAGGTTGTCGATATTGAGGGCTGTCAGTTGACACAGATGCCATTCCGAAGTGTTCTAGAACCAGCGAGGCTCAAACCCTGGGTAGAGTGTAAGGATAAAACTGTAACCTCATGCTGCTAATAGATGAATAACTTAATTACAAATTGTATTCCTTAGTGTGTAGATCGTGGGCGATTTGTAGTCAGGTCGGCCGAATGTAAGATATGAATATTATGTTAAGATTTACTTATCGATAGTATTTTAAGATATGCCAGGGCACATTCATTCGAATAAATACAGTGATGAAATAAAGACATATAATACAACGCTCTCTAAAGTTTGCAACTTATATATATTTTTTAAATTTTGTTTGATTTATTTTCTTAAGTTTTTTTATTGATATTTTTATTAATTTGTCTAATTTTGTTATATATTTTAGTTTTAGTTTAAATTTCGTTGCGTTTCTAATCAGTTTCATGTCATTTGGGAGCTGATTCCACAGTCGGACTGCGTGAACTAAGAATTGTTTTCCAGAGATAGCGAGATTACATCTCAACTTGAGATTCTCAAGCAAACAGATTCTCTCAAATCGTCCCTTCTTCTGGACAATGTAGGGAATAGTTAATTGAACAAGTAAGATGGTTCCTTAGTAATTGTTGGTTTATGCAGGAAAATTAAAGCACTTGCATTTACCCATCTATTAAGAGTTAGATTACACTACTCGACAAAATACAACTTTTCTTCCCGATGTGGCCAAAAACAACTTTTTCTGATAGATTTGGGGATTTTAAATTTTTTAAGCAAATTTTGTTTTCGTTTATTTTGTTTTTTTAAATTAAAGAATCTAAAAAAAAAATCAAAAAGATTGAATCATTTTTGAATATTTTACAGGCGTTCAAATTGAAAAGTGATGAACATGTATACCATGCATGCTCGCCACTGTATATATGGATTGAACATTGAGACACAACATTGAGGTCATTGACATAAATTGAGAAAAGAAGAGGGCCGAGTACGGACCCTTGGAGAACACCACGTTTAAAAGATAAAAGCGACGAGGGCTGAGACGCGTTTACAACGGATTAACATACATTTATTAGTTAGGTAAGATTTCACAAGACTTAGTGCGGACGGAGAGAAACAAGAAAGATTTTCTAGCTTAAGGCTAGTATCCAGCACCGCAGAAATAAAGAATTGCTGCCAAACTCCATATAAAAACGAGGGGGGACGTTGTGAGCCGCGTCTACCGCCGCGGCTCTACTTTATACCCGGTACTCAGTCAGTATATATGTATGTGAGCTTGTAATAAATTACATTATTACATGTTCGCAAAAGGGAGAAATTTAGTTTTAGCCAAAAAAGACTAACAAAAATTAAGTCAACCTTTTCGGAGATTTTTATATATTAGATGTTTCCATATTTGTTTACATACTTTTTTTACATCTGCCTTTTCTACATGTCTTTATCTACTTCCTACATATACATACACGGCTGTGTGCGAGAGAGAAAGAGGGAATGGGTCTGCGCTTGGAAGGCCACTGAAATTTCATTTGTTCCTTCTGACTATATTTATGATCCGATCTGATCAATACTCCGATAGATATGGTCATTTTCTATGATTCTGCGTTTTGGTTTTCCCGTATCTTCAAAATTGTAGATTTTCGTCTTTTGTGGGGGCGGAAGGGGGCGTGGCAAAATTTTGAAATACAATTTTACTGACGTGATATCACAGGAGCATGGATAGAGAGTTTGGTTGCTCTAGCTCTTATAGTCTCTGAGATCTAGGCGCTCATCTGGACGAATGGGCACAGCGTCAACCCCTGTGTGTGAGAGAGAGCGAGAGGGAACGATGCATTTCGAAATGGTTTTCTTCATTGTGGCTATATTTATTATCCGATCTGATCCAGATTCTACAATCTGATAGATAAGGTCAGTGTCTATGATTCTGCGTTTTTAGTTTTCTCGTATCTTTAAAATTGTGCATGCCACAGATTTTCGTCCTTGGAGTGGGCGGAAGGGGGCGGGGCGAAATTTTGAAATACACTTGTAACAGTGCGATAGGACAGGAGTCTGGATACAAAATAGTGTTCCTCTAGCTTTTATAGTCTTTGAGCTATTACGTCGACAATTTGAGAAAAATTGACTCAAAAATCCGAAAAACCATGTTTTTGCCATTCTTCGATTACGTATAGAGAATAATTCTGAAGTGCTAGAAATCCTTAATTGGGCTTAAATTGAACTCTTAACTACAGTCCAACTATAGTCCACATTTGCATGTAGCTTAACTTTTTAATGTGCGCTAATGCTCATCTTGCAATCAGAGCGGTATGACACTTACTTATCAATTCTATTGGCGCATTTGGTATTTACGATTTGCTTAAGACTTGGTATCTTTGTCGATGCTGCGAATAGCTAAAATAAATAGCATCGGGGAAATGTCGAATTTAACTTTGTTTATTTGCGTAAATCATCGACAAAGATATAAAGTTTTAAGCAAATCGTAACTAAAAACGTTAGAGAGGTTCAGGGTAGCGGTGCGGACAATACAAGCAGCCTATTAGCGTATCAGACGTATTAGTGATAAATCGCCACCCCTCCAGCATGTCCCTGACGGTCCGATCGAAAGACACTATAGCCACTACACGAAATCAAAGAGTCACATAGACTAGACATAAACCACGTTTCGGACACACATATCTACTGAAGAGTTAATAAATAAAAATCCAAATTCATCTATCTTTTTTGTCAGGCTTTGTGCATTTATGTGACAAATGCTCAGACCTTTCTTTTGTTTGCTTAGGACTCTGATCATCGCATTACTGTTTAACTTAGCATTAGTTATCTGTTATTAGTTATTCGACGCAACAACTCGACCTTTTCTCCAACGTTTTCGAGTTTGACCAATATGAAGGGGTCAACCACAGTCTGCATGGCTACTTTGTACTTTACACGGAATATGCTCTTTAATTTCGGCGCAGGTGTTATGTTGAGTGCAAAGCATAAGATGTTAAAAACTGCCTTTAAGTTTTCGCCCTCTGTGAATGGAACCCCGTGCATACGGACCTCGGAGGCTATTTCGGCATTGGCACGCGCTGCTTGATTAGCCTTCAGTTTTGCCTGGAGTTCGCCAACTTTGGTCTTAAGGCTCGAACCTCTCCTACCTCCTCCTCAAGCTACTTGACACGGTGCACCATCTCACCACAAATTTGGCCTACGCGTTCGTTAATGAGGGCGATAATTCTCTCCTCCGCTGAATGCATGCTGTTGGAGATGAGCTCTGCTTGCCCACCAAAGCGCGTATTTAGCAAGTCCAAGAGCTTCGGTGATGGAGCGTCAGAATCTCGGACCGTCTTCAGTTCGACAGCAGTGTTCTCTCGCTGACGTTTTGTTGGTGGTGCCATGTTGTTGCTTTAAGCGGAGAGTGCAGGTGGGAGGGCGGCAAGACGAAGTGAGAGTCAAAAGTCCGAGTCCGGGAGCGCAGCGACGATGCAAGCATGCGAGCACAAAGCACAGCTGAGCACAGCTAAGTTCCGTTAGAGAACAGGAGAGCGAAGCGACGTAGCGAGAGGCAACAGGTCCAAGCCCTGGAGAGCAGCAGCGCAGAGACGATGTAAGCAAAAGAGAACTTACAATTAGCACAGCTGAGCACGAGTAAGACCCGCTAGAGAGAGCAGGCGAGCAAAGCGACGCAGTAAAGATCCCAACTTGCACTGCACGGAGAGAGTAGGTACTCTGTGTAGCATTGAACCAGGAGAGCAGCATATTTGGACAGTCGAACGTAACAAAAACAAATTCTGTCTACCACAAAACGATGCGCAGCAGAGGCAGAAATTTTGTTTGTGTAGTTTGTTGCCTTTGATTTTATTTATTGATATTTAAGTGGGTATATTCATTGATATTAAGTATATATTCGTATATTCACTGCACAAATTGCAAAAAGTTAGGAACAAGAGAGTAACACGACTGTTCACGACGAATACTTTTCGGTATTTTTGAGGCCTTCGTCAAGGCTTTCCTCTCTGTCAATTCTGTCCGCAGCGGCTGCTCGGCTCACTTTGTTAATGCTCGAGTGCCCCGACGTCTCGTTGACCGGAACACCGCCTGAGTGCGGTATCGGAAGTTCTCGCACTCTGTCGGGGTTCATGCAATGCTTAGCAGGATCGCGCAATTCGTTGCCCACAGGCAGCTGCTGCTAGCTACGGTGAATTGGATGCCGTTATGTGCCAACTCACAGTGGCCGCTCCCATACGACAAAATCAAAAAACCGAAATCGAAATTTGACTATTATTTCTAAATTGTTGTGCGTCGTCCAAAAATCGAAAACAACCAAATGGTCTTTTATGAATGTTTTTCGTTTCCCATTTCTTAATTCTCTTATGGCCGGTTTCGGGTTACGGTGTCGGTTTAGGAAAGTGAGGATAAAGTTGACCACCTGATAAATTGGTCGGTAAAACAATTCGTTCTCTCGAAAGGCGCACAAATTTTCTATACAATATGCTTCACAGCGCAAAACACAGGAATACTTAGATTATTGCATAAGCTGTTTATACTTTGTTTACTTTCGTTTGTGATGTGCCAAAATGTCTAAAGATAAAGTTCGAGGGAAAGACTTTTCCCAGCTGGCGGAGAATATCCTCGTTGATCTCGTTGAGAGCTTCAAATACATATTAGAAAACAAGAAGAGTGATGCCATAACATGGAAAGAGAAAACGGCTTGCTGAAAAATTTTCTGCACAAAGTGCTGCACAATTTGCCCCTGGAAAGCACTCAGGGAATCAGATGTCAATATTTTCAGCTGTCAAATTTTCAATCGGTCAGCCGACCGCCGGTTGGAAGTTAACCGGATCCCAGCCGCCGGTTGGAAGTTAACCCTTACATGACACCTTGAGAGAACAATTTTTGCTATCGGACACTTTAACGTTCCGATTCGTGATAACCCGAAGTCAATATATCGCCCTTAAGCTTTTAGTTGTATTACCCACCGATTCCCGGGTTCATATTTGTTATGATCATAGATGCATACACAAAATAATTAATTACACTACTCAACCAAATGAAATCTTTTTTTCCCGATGTGCCCTAACAGACATTTTATGATAGATTGGGTAGAATTTTTGAAATCTGGTATTTATTTATTTTCATGTTTTTTTCAGAATTAGTGCTTCTATTTTTCACATAATTTAAGTATCTTATATCTGTTTGTATAGAACTTCGCAATTCTAAAAGGCTGTTAAATGCAGCTTAAAATCGGGCCCAAACACTTTATAGCTGCAGCTTACCGTCTTTAAAGTTTTCAAATTCAAATTTGACAATTTTGGGCAGTATTTTTTTCCGAAATATTGACGTTGAAAACTCAGGAAAAGTCTAAAAAAATTATTTCTTGAGCTAAATTTGGCGTAAAGCCTAGTATCCAGCACCACGGAAACGAAAAATTACTGCCAAACTTCATATAGAAAAAACTGGGCCAGGAATTTTTCGGTTGCGTTTTACTGGCCTATGTACACAGCAAGCTGAACGAAATCCACAGATTCTTATCGATTTATCGATATCGACACGATTATAGACTCAGAGATCAGCTGGTATTCCCGCCAGTAAAATATATGCGCCTATTATTACTGAAGTGAATGTGAAAGATGGAGTCAAAAACTGTTCGAAAAACAAGCAAGAAATATGGAAATTTTTAATGTGAAGAGAAGATTGTTTTAATAAAAGCAATTGAGGCAAGGCAATGTCTTTGGCGGATTACGGCAAATAAGCATTTTGATCATTTTGACAATTTGATGACTCCGTCTGCGCTGTATTTCCTCCTATTTTTTGTTTGCAACATTATATGCCGCCCCCAAAGCAATGAGTACATTTTTCTCCTTTTTCAATTTTAATTGAACTATCACATTTGGCGCTGTTTATAAAAGACAGCTAATTCATCAGAGTGACTGACCATTTTTTAGGTAGTTGGTCACACTATTTCAATTTCGTTCCACACACACGAAATAAATAGCAGATTCATGACAGTAATTTTCCGCAGTGCTGGATATTAGGCTTTAGATAGGTACATTAATTAGGCGTCGTTTAAGGTGCCGATTGTAAAAATCAATGGATAAACGGCTAAGGTGGATCGGTTTAATCAAACCTTCGCATGCCGAATAGTGCCATTAAATTCCGTTAAAACTGTTAGAAACTCAGATTTTAGGTATTTTTTGTAAGAAAAATAACGGTTATATGTCGACTAACGGCTTATTGGAGACGGCAATGCTACCAAATGCCGAGGATAATATGCCACTTTTATGGAAGTTCCAGCAGGATAATGACCCGAAGCACGACTCTAAAGTAGTAAATGATTGGTTCCGAGAGCAAAATGTCGATGTTCTTGAGTGGCCAAGTCAATCCCTGGACCTCAATCCCATTGAGAATCTCAGGGGTGAACTCAAACGAGGGGGAACGTCTGCGTCTGCGCCTTGGCTCTACTTTATACCCGGTACTCAGTCAGTATATATGTATGTGAGCTTGTTGTAATTTTTTACATGTTCGCAAAAGGAAAAAATTTAATTTTAGCAAAAAAAAAACAATTTAAGTCGAACCTTTTCGGAGATTTTGATCTATTAGATGTTTCCATATTTGTTTACATAAATTTTTTACATCTGCCTTTTCTACAATTTAAGTCGAACCTTTTCGGAGATTTTGATCTATTAGATGTTTCCATATTTGTTTACATAAATTTTTTACATCTGCCTTTTCTACATGTCTTTATCTACTTCCTACATATACATACACGGCTGTGTGCGAGAGAGAGAGGGAATGAGTCTGCGCTTGGAAGGCCACTGAAATTTCATTTGTTCCTTCTGACTATATTTATGATCCGATCTGATCCAGATTCAATACTCTGATAGATATGGTAATTTTCTATGATTCTGTGTTTTCGGTTTTCAAGTATCTTCAAAATTGTAGATTTTCGTCTTTTGTGGGGGCGGAAGGGGGCGTGGCAAAATTTTGAAACAAACTCGTCTCGGTTTGATATCACAGGAGCATGGATAGAGAGTTTGGTTGCTCTAGCTCTTATAGTCTCTGAGAACTAGGCGTCAAAAAATTCGATCAGGCATAGCGCCTACCCCTGTGTGTGAGAGAGAGCGAGAGGGAACGATGCATTTCGAAATGGTTTTCTTCATTGTGGCTATATTTATTATCCGATCTGATCCAGATTCTACAATCTGATAGATATGCTTATTCTCTATGATTCTGCGTTTTTAGTTTTCTCGTATCTTTAAAATTGTGCATGCCACAGATTTTCGTCCTTGGAGTGGGCGGAAGGGGGCGGGGTGAAATTTTGAAATACACTTGTAACAGTGCGATAGGACAGGAGTCTGGATACAAAATAGTGTTCCTCTAGCTTTTATGATCTTTGAGCTATAGGCGCTAATGAAGACGGACAGACGGACGGACGGACAGACGGACAGACGGACGGACAGACAGACATAGCTATATCGACTCGGCTATTGATGCTGATCAAGAATATATATACTTTATGGGGTCGGAAACGCTTCCTTCTGGGTGTTACACACATTAATTTTTTGCACAAATCTAATATACCCCTTTACTCTTCGAGTACCGGGTATAAAAAGAGGTCGGAAAGACTTTTTGTCTGTATAAAAACCAACTTTGGGATATTGTCCAAAATGCATGGTACAACATTTCATTTGAAACTTGTCGCAAGTTAATATCCTCCATGCCAAGACGAATTGAGAAAATTCTGCAAAATAATGGCGGATATACCGGCTATTAGCTGCCATATACTCAATTTAATACTTATCTTCGTACACCTATTATTGTGTCCAGTTTGTGTTTTTATACCCGGTACCACCAAACTTTCTATCCAAGCTCCTGTGATATCAAACCGAGACGAGTTTGTTTTAAAATTTGGCCACGCCCCCTTCCGCCCCCACAAAAAATGAAAATCTACAATTTTGAAAATACGGGAAAACCAAAAACGCAGAATCATAGAAAATTACTATATCTATCAGAGTATTGAATTTGGATCAGATCGGATCATAAATATAGTCAGAAGGAACAAATGAAATTTCAGTGGCCTCCCAAGCGCAGACTGATTCCCTCTCTCTCTCGCACACAGCCGTGTATGTATATGTAGGAAGTAGATAAAAACATGTAGAAATGGCAGATGTAAAAAATTTATGTTAACCAATATGGAAACATCTAATAGATCAAAATCTCCGAAAAGGTTCGACTTAAATTGTTTTTTTTTTGGCTAAAATTTAATTTTTTCCTTTTGCGAACATGTAATAAAGTACAACAAGCTCACATACATATATACTGACTGAGTACCGGGTATAAAGTAGAGCCGCGGCGCAGACGCGGCTCATAACGTTCCCCCTCGTTACTTTTTGTTTAAAGACAATTAATATATGTTTTGAAAAAACTTTGATTTGAAGAGATTAATGAAGATATGTATTAAAATAGAAGAAAAAGGACACCTATTATTTTCTCCATGAGCTTATCATCTGGCTATCATATAAAAAAAAACCGCATGCGATTTGGTGCACGCGTTGCGCCGATACCACGTTACACACACATTTTTTTCCACAAATGTATAGTATAAATAATAAAAAAATTTGATGTTATCATGTCTTTTCAATATCCCACAACAAATTTTCAAATTTCGGTGTGTTTTGGGCCGATTCAAGGAGAACCTCCCCTTGATCCCATAGACTTATAACGATTGGCTTGCGATTTATTTATTGTCATCGCAAAAGCCAATCGTACAGGGAACTGAATACTCTTGAATTGGAGTGGAAGGTCAGTTGGAATAATCGGAATTCGATGGTAAATTTACCCTTGATCAACAAATTCGGCTGCTATTTAAGAAAGAAATATATATATATGTATGTATATAGAAAAAAGATTTAGGATAAAAATAAAGAAAATACATTTTTTAGCGATCGCGGGTAGTTTTTCCTATATGTCACCCAAATCGGCCCAGCCGTTACTTAATTGATGTGATGTATAAATTTTACAGTCCATTTTTAACGTTCTTTATCGATTAAAAAATAAAAGTTAGTATTTTGAAAAATTAGTATTTTGAAATATTAAGAAATAGTGAATCATATCGTAGCACCATGCACCGAAGCAGACTAAAAATTTGAAGCTTCTTTCAAATACATTTTATTAAATGAAATGCCACACTGGCGTTGTCAAAATCTTGATAGTTTCTGAAAGAGAATTTTTAATTCACTAATGTGCCGAAGAAAATTTTGTTTGCATATTTTTTTTATTTTTATTTAAAGGGCTACAATATATTTAAATACAAGTTGAATATTTATATTTTTCCTATAATAATTTAACAGTATAAGAAGATTTTTGTTTAGCTGGAGGTAATGTGACTGTCTAACACATGACAACTTCCATCTCTACCGTGTTCTATTATTAGCATTATGTGCTTCGTAGTCCATAACTTCTTCGTAAATTAACTCTTTCCATTGTTCCACAGTATGTTCTCTTTCATCAACGCTATGATCGTACGGCTCTGGAGCAGGCTGTAATATAAAAAGAAATCACAAATATTAAGAACATTTTTTTGTGTTCTGAGTTTTAATCCGAAATAATTTTTTTAGGAACATTCCGTGTGTTCATTGTACGACTACCTAAAATTACTTAGCTTGGAAATGTACTACCTTGGTATGAAACGGAAGCGCCAGGCTTAAAAATAAAAAACTTTCCTTGCAGCAATTCTTACGGAGAAACCCCAATGTCCAGTAAAACCATATATGTTTCCAGCGATTATTAAGGAAAAAGCGTTATGGTTTTTTATTAACATCGACTTGAAGAGTGTAAGATTACACTTTATTTGTGTAGTTTCAGATTCATGACACTGTACGACAAAAACTATTGCCCTGAAATTCCGTTAATGTTGAAAAAAATATTGCAAGAAATGATCAAACCCCCAACTTTAAAGCCGTAAATTTATCAAGTCGATTTGGTTCATCGGACTTTTGTCTTGGGAGATATGAGCACTCAAAGTTGAAAATTGTTTCAGTGAGCACAAATGTTTTGAACTTTTATTCAAATGCTGCATCTTTCAGCTGGAATAAAAAGTAAACTGTGTAACGTGTAAACGTGTATTTCCGAGGTTGGGCTCTACCAAAAATCTGTGTTTGTAACAGTTTTTAACGGTTAAACATCATTTGGGATGGTACCGAAAGGAATTTAACGGCAAAATGCGGCTTTAGGTTTGTTCAATAGGAAACATGCTAGCTGTAGGCACTCTAGTTATAGGCACCCTCACGTAAACGTGCAGAGCAAGCAAAGATACTGATCTGAGCATGGGGAGTCGTGTTGGTTAACACTATGAAGTTTTTGTGCTGATAACAAAACCAATATATGCATTTGTGTAGTGGCTGTAAGCGTATTAAAAAAAAAAGCTGCAATACAAAAACAAAGCGAGGGGGAACGTTGGGACCCGCGGCAAAGCCTCGGCTCCACTTTATTCCCGGTACTCAGTCAGTATATATGTTAGCCTAGGATTTATGAAATTTATTATATGTTCGCAAAGGGCGAAAAATTGAACTATTGCCGAAAGAGAAAATTTAAAAAGAAAATTAGGTCGAACCCTTTCCTTGATTTTAATATATTTTATGTTATCTGTTTTTATTTGTTTTTTATCTGTCTTTACATTCCTACATCTACGTCTTAATTACGACTCGGGGAAGTGTGTGCGAGAGAAAGAGGGAATGAGTAATTGTCATTCTCTATGACTCTGCGTTTTTAGTTTTCTTGTATCTTTAAAATTGTTCTTGCCACAGATTTTCGTCAAGTGGGCGGAAGGGGGCAGGGCGAAATTTTGAAATACACTTGTAACAGTGTGATAGCACAGGAACCCGGGTACAAAAATTTGGTTTCTCTAGCTTCTATAGTCTCTGAGCTATAGGCGCTAATGAAGACGGACAGACGGACCGACAGACAGACATGGTTATATCGACTCAGCTATTGATGCTGATGAAGAATATATATACTTTATGGGGGTCAGAAACGAGTCCTTCTGGGTGTTACACACAACCGTTATTACCACAAATCTAATATCCCCATATACTCTTCGCGTACCGGGTATAATTAAAATTGAATATAAATGTTTAGAATTGAAAACCGATGTATGTAATCTAATATTATAAAATTAAAATAGTTTTGTGACCAGTGCTTTAAATATAAGTTCATCTAGGTTGAAGGAAATCCAAATAAATAAATGAATAAATAAAAAAGATGTCGTGTGCTCGAGATGATAGCAGAGCACTAGGAGCGAAGTTAGGGAGCAGCAGAGCAGACACAGACACCGACCGTATGAAAGAAGGAAGCTGCATCGTAGACGGAACCGTGGCGTTGGGTGAGCCAGCCGGCTGTGACGGAAGTCACGCCAGTGCAGCCGAGTCCGACACGTACGCGCACCGCGTAACCGAAAGGCAGAAAGCTACCAAGAGGTTGCAAAAGAAGCCCCTTATGCGGCCCCAAGCTGAGAAGGCGACGGGCAGCGCCACGAGCAAGCCCAAGAGCCCCGACAGCCCGGACAGCGGATGGAGCGTGGCGGCCAAGAGGACGAGGACATCACGTCGCGACGCTGTCATAGTGCAGGTGTGGTTCTGTAGTTCTCGAGTTCTCTCAGAAGACTTGAGGTAGAGGCGGCTAGTGATTAGCGATCTGGACCCGCCAGAATCCGAGGAGGAGCTCACCAAGGCACGGGTGGACCTTTTAGTTGTCGAAGCCAACTCGGTGAAACTGAGAAGTCTGCGAACATCCTTTAGAGACACCCAGACCGCAGAAATTGGACTGCCGAGTAAAGACGCCGGATTTTTCTATGGAAAAGAAAAGATTAAGGGGGGACGGTTGCCCATAATACAAAAAATTAACATTTTGTAAATCCTTCATATTCTAATTTTGCTTAATGCTCTATAAACGAATATAATGGAGAAATGTACCTATGTAAAAATACATAATCTATGTCATACATGACTTCACATTAGATTAAATGTCTGTTGGGTATTCGTGGGTCGAGTCAATAAGCCCCACCCCAACTTCCAGCAAATACTTTTCTGTCTCAAGGTTTGGTCCCGTAAATTTGGCAGCTCGGCACAAATACGCACACATATGAACTTGCAGATCTGTGCGTACTCACACATGCAAGCTCATTCTATTTTTAGATCCGTGTGCTCTTCTCAACTAGTGCTAGCGAGACAGCGCGTACTTTGGCACATGCAGAAAATATCGCTGCTCACAAAATGAAATTGTATGGGCGATGCTCATCTTACTATTTATATTGCCTTTGGGTATTGATGCTGATCGAGAATATATATACTTTATGGGGTCTGAAACGCTTGTTTCTGGATGTTACACACATCCACTATTAGCACAAATCGAATATACCCCGATACTCTTCGAGTACCGGGTATAAAAATGAATTTTTTATATTTTTCGAAGTGTTTTAAATATATGGCCTCGCAGCAATCTTCAACGTGCTAACTTCTCCTAAATGAATTTCTTCTTTGAAGGAAAAGCAGCTAAGAGACCAGATACGCAGGCATCTGTTTCTCCCCAGAAAAAGCTTGGCCGGAAGGCAACAATGCCGAGCTGAAGAAACGAACTAAGCGCACAAAGGAAACACAATCTAAGTCATCGGCTAAGCGCATCAAAAAACAGAAGGCCAGTGAAGGCTCTGAAAAAAAATAAATTATTATAAGATATCTAGCCTTGAATTCGTACACATAGATTTGTATAATATTTGTGTAATCAGTCTCTGATCAGCATTCGTTTCGAGCAGACGCGTTTTCTATTTCGTTATGGCCCTCTATACGTGCTCTGAGTGCAGTGTCGACGTTACACCGGCACAGCTTCGAAGCGGTTCGCTGTTCATCGCTCTGTCGTACCACTTTCCACACTTCTTGTGTCGATTTTCTGAAGAGGCAATTAAATTGCTAACTAATTTGCCGAATCTAACCTGGCAATGTGATAGTTGCGTGGTGAGCAATGATTCGCACTCAAAGACGGATGAGATTATGGAGGAACATCGTGAACTTAAAAGCCTTTATTTGAAACTAAATGCGAAGTTTCAAATCGCTTTTCCCGGATCTGCAGCTGTCCGGGCTAATGTTAAAATCAATAAGCGGAAGAAGGAGAAAAAACCTGCTAGCAAACTTTCGGCTACATTAAGGTTGTTCCCAAGAAAAATAAAAATAATCCCAACAACAAGAAGCGTATAATTGGTTTGGCGCCTACGTGTGATTAATTCGAAGTTTTGCCGAGCAAACGATTTTTTCATATAGGCAAATTTGCGGTAAACACAAAGCCAGAGGCCAAAAAAAGATGTGGATGTACGTTAAAGTTCGTCAATTTTAAGCTTGGAGTCCCGGAGCAGTATTATCAAACTGTCTTCAGCGATGAGATCTGGCCGCAATCAGTTAAAGTGAGTTAATACGTTCACAGGGAAAGACAGCCCTTGGATTGTACTGTTGTGGACATATTGGGTGGAAAGCCATTGCGTATATCTACCCCAACCGAACCCCCATCAAAAAACCCCCAATAATCGGCGTCACTGGCACTGACGTCATTGGAGAGTCAATTTCGTGCATTGCCTACCATCACAGCTCTCAACTTTATGACCAACCTCCTGGATATTACGTTGGATATTAAAATCTTACTTTATAACGGAAACTTGCTCTCTGCACAAGTTTCCCTTCCGTTGCCTCTCTTTAATGATGAGCTTTCTGAAGCGCGCTGTCAACGGCTCGCACAGACTGCGGAAGTACCTATAAGAATAGCTTCTATTATTTTGCGAATGGATTCTATCTCTAATTTTTGTAATGATGATTATGACGTCATAATATTGGTTGAAACCTGGCTCAACACTAACTTCAGCTCCAATGAGTTCGTCGATCCAATCTTATTCCATGTCTATCGTAAGGTAGAGTCTTCAGCTGAATGCAGTGCGAGAGAGGTGGAGGTGTCATCGTGGCTGTCCGCCGTACTTTCCGCTGCATAACATTTTAACTTGCAAACAAGGACTCACTTCTAGACCAATTAACTGTCGAGGTGTCTGGCTTGTCCAGTAAGACCTTAATAGTTGCTTCCTATATACCCCCTGGAAGTGACTTTACCCTTTATCAGGCACGTATGAATAACATTTCCAGCATAATTGCCAGCTTAGATGACTCTGCTGGTATCTGTGTGACAGGGGATTTTAATCTAGGATCTATTGTTTGGACATGTGATGCGCAATCCCTTGCTATGTTGCCTGGAAATGTTCACCTGCCACATTAAATTCTTATCATTGATGATTGTTAGTATGGTCCTCACCAAAATAAATAATATATTTAATTATTTGCATAGGTTACTCGATTTAATATTCATTAATTCCATTGTTCATTCCTCCCTAAGAATTGCTGAATTTACTTAAATAGTCTTAACAGCATTGTTTCAACCAAGGTACGGCATTCTTATAGGCTTCCTTGGTACATTAAAGGCCTCCAGAAATATAAAAATTTAATAAGTTCTACAAAAGGTTTCTTAGATGGGGTACCGGCAGCACAAACGAGAATTCGAGTTTCTGAAAAAAAGTTCTAAATAATCAATACCTTTCTGATGTTGAAAAAAGCTTAAAGTCCAATCCTAATGTGTTCTGGCGCTTCATAAACTAAAAAAATCGTCGTCATTCATACCGTCAACTATGTATGACATACAAAAATATTGTTGCTAACTCTGGGGCTAGTATTGCCAACTTATTTGCTTCCTTTTTCTCTTCCAACTTCGAGCCTGCTTCTAGCTGGAATAACCAGGAAATTTTAGATAATATTCCAGATATTTTTAATACTGAGTCCTTCAATAGAACTGATGAGGAAATTTCCGAAGCTTTAGCTTACTTTGACGATTCCACTAAGCCTGATATTAATATTGATGGAGTATCTTCATTCTTTCTCAAAAAATGCTATTCTAGTCTTCTTCAACCTCTTAAAATTCTTCCTCTTCGTCGCCGTCTCAGGGTAAATCTAGATGGAAAATTGATAAATTCCACCGGTTCATAAATGCGGAATAAAGTCTGAGGTCTCCAATTACAGGCCTATTGCTAAAATAAGCAATATCACAAAGCTGTTCGAGAGAATAGTGGTTACAAAATTATCCCTTTTAATAAGTGCTTATATTGACCCAAATCAGCATGGGTTCTTGCCTGGTCGTTCTACGACCTCGAACCTAGCTATTTTCTCTAAAAATTGTACACAAGCCTTTGAGGTCCACTAGCAGGTGGACAGTTTATAATGATTTTGTCAAGTCCTTTGACAAGGTTTGTCACTCTACTTTACAAGCAAAACTTTCCAAGCTTGACATTCACTCTTCATTTCTAAAATGGATCGCTTCGTATTTTGTAAACCGTACCTATCATGTGGAAGTCAGTGGGGCTGTTTCTAACTCCTATGAAGCAACTTCTGGACTTCCTCAAGGTAGTTCTCTTGGGCCTTTGCTTTTCATTCTTTTTATAAACGATATTTGTTCCTGCATTCAATCTGTCAAATATCATCTTCATGCGGACGACCTTAAAATTTACATGTCGGTAAATTCTATACTTGACAGCCGTTTGATGCCGTTATAAATCGATTTTTAAAAACGATACCTTCCGCTGTGACTCAAAATGACTTTTTCTGATAGATTTCGGGATTTAAATTTTTTTTAAGAATTATGGTTTTTTTTTAAGAATTTTTTAAAATCTGGTATTTATTTTCATGTTTTTTTCAGGGGTTTCTATTTTTCACATAACTTAAGTATCTTATATCTGGTTTGCAGTTCTGAAAAGCAGATAAATGCAGCTATAAATCGTACCCAAACACATGCAGCTTACCATCTTGAAGTTTTTAAGCTTTCAAATTTAAATTTTATCATTTTTTGTGATATTTTATTCGGAAATTTTGACTTTGAAAACTCAGGAAAAGTAGGAAAAAAATATTTCTTGGCTGAATTAGTTTTAGATAGGTACATTAATTAGGAGTCATTTAAGGTATCGCTTGTAAAAATCGAGGGATAAACGGCTAAGTTGCAGCAGACCAAACCTTCGTACGACGAATTTTCCCGATAAATTCCGTTAATCGACATATAACCGTTATTTTTCTTACAAAAAAAACAAAAAATAATTTTTTGTAACAGTTTTTAACGGTAAAATGGCATTTGGAATGGTACCTAACGGAATTTAATGGCAAAATTCGGCATATGAAGGTTTGGTAAAACGGCTGAAACTTGGCCTTTTAGGCATCGATTTTTTATAAACGATACCTTAAACGACGCCTAATTAATGCAAACTGACGAGCAAAACTGTAACACGAGTTCAATGTTCTCACTTCAACGGTCTGTATTTTATCTTCTACTTTATGTATGCTTAAGATCTAAGTCTTGTTTTGTTAGTGCAATATTTGCAATATTTGACTTTGAAGTCATTTGATAAACTAGAAGAAATATACCAAACAAACATTTTTAAACAAATATTTTTATTGAAAATTTTTGAATAATGAGTCCACAGCTCTTTGGATTTTTTGAGTTCAACTATGCGATTGGCCATACTTTGGGTATAGCGTCGCACCATTTCAGGAGGAACCGCGTACCAGACGTCCTTGATCCTCTCCCACAGCTCCATCATACCACTTGGAGGGACCGCATATTTCGCAAGCTGTGATTTAACATGGAGATTGCGTTGGCCACTTCATGGACTGGAATCTTTGCTTGAAAATTCAATTTTTTACCAAATGGGACATATGTCTGATTATTTCTGCTAGATTATTATTATTATCTCCTTACGCATTATTACATGGATCAATACCAAGGGTCCAACTCCATTTTTATGTAAGTACCCCCAAACCATAATGGAGCCGCCGCCGTGCTTGACGGTTTGCCGCACTATACTTGGTGACTAGATTGTGAGATCTGTGGGATGACCAGGATCGTCCGGCAGACTCGAAATGCTTGGCCACAGCGGAAAAAAAAGTTCAATATTGTCGAGTAGTGTAATTGGTAACATTGACAGTCTATTCCTATTGAGTTTGATCAATTTTAACGTCCCAGCCAGGAATCTCCATACTTTGGTCCCATTTAATGAATTTGCTGCTAGGACCAATTATGCGCGGAATAAAAAAGTTTAAAGGGCTTTACGGTTGTTTAATTCCATGCCCTGTGCTTAGGCAAGCGATTAGGGAATATTTTTAATATAGTGTTTAGTTTTAGAGTTAAGTTTATAGCCCATTAGCCAGATAAGGATTTAATAAATAAATAATATGCACTTGGTCAAAAGCTATGAGGCAAAAACGAAACGGTACCCGTAACTGATATGTTTCCATTTTTTTAAATTAAGAATAAAAGCTGGATTATTTCTTGATCTATTACGATGAAAATAAGTGCTTAAATTACAAGCGGCATGTGGCGGCATACATGTTCCAAGTTCAAGGACGCACGTTAGTAAAACAAAACAAAAAGTGGAATATGTAATGATGGGAAATAATAGTCAAGGTATAATTTTACGGGTTTTTATTTGTATTTATTTCTTAAAACTAGGTACTCAGATCCGAAAAATGTTCTGTCGACAGAAAGTAGCCTATATTTTGCTCTGTGACTAGGATGACCAGATGTGCATGCTCCGTGCATGCTAACACCGTTTTGTGTTTGTTTATAAATAAAACCAGTTAAAAATGTAAATTTTGTTGTAGAAAGCTCCGCAATATTGAATAAATCAGTTCTTGCAGAACAGAAATGCAATCAACATGTTTCTCTCAAATTATAAATAAATAAAATGAGTATCGGGTATAAAATGAATAAATTACAATATCTATATAATCGGTTTTAATGAGATTAAATTTTTTTCATTATTGCAATTTTCTAGCCGTCTAGCAATTTCCAGGGAGAACTCCTACACATATGTGCAGAGCATGTTTATGCATGTTTTTTTTCTTGGCATTCGCATCAGAAATGGAGAAATTACTTCAATTTTTATGGGCGAGTATGACACTAAAATCTGTTTAGATCCATTTCATACATTTAATATCCATAATCATAGATATATTATTTATAATTTGCACCCATGCTTCCATTGGAATAATTTTCCAACAGAGTATTTAAAGAGGAAGTACAGCGCAGACGCAGGCGCCAATATCCGCCAAAGACATGGTCTTGCCTAAACTGCTTTTATTAAAACAATCTTCTCCTCACGTTGAAAATTTGCATCTCTCTTTTTGGTTTTCCACACAGTTTTTGCCTCCATCTTTCACTTTTACTTCAGCAATAATATTCACATATACATATCTGTCCGGAATATCAGCTTTCCTCTCAGTCCACAACATCGATAGACCAACTATCGATAAGAATCTGTGGATTTCGTTTAGCTTGCTAGATACTAACGCTAGTGAAACGCAAGCGAAAAATTCCTGGCCCAGTTTATTTATATGAAGTTTGGCAGTAATTTCCACGGTGCTGGATAATGTGAAAATTTGAAAAAATGTGTGATTACTCATCATATTTTATCATATTTATGTTCAAAAACATATTTTTGTTCACCATGTCGTCGTTGCCAGAAATATAGCTTCTTTTTTCGCATATTAGGTCCATCGTTAGAGAAAACACTTTTACCGAGGAAGCTGACGATGCTGGTGTTGAAAAAACTTTGCAGCTTTTTTTGCTTAACAGTGGGAACTTGAATTGGTTTTCGTTCCACCAGTGGGAAACATTAAACTGATCTTTCATAGGTACTCATATATTACCCTACTATTTAACTTGTTATAATACCTTCATCTGACTGTTATGAAAGCGGATTGATGAAATCAGCTAAGATCTCCTCGAATTTATTCAAAACTTTTGGCGACAGGTCTATGCGCTCCTTGTCACAAGTAAAGAACGACCGCATCGTGTCCTTACACCCTTCAATCGTCAGAGTTCGACTAACTTTTCTTAGCTGATTTGTTGGAGGGAATAAATACAACGCAAATCTGTGATACTTCGTTATGTACTTTAAAAGTACTGAATCAATATATAATCAATATATAATCAATATATAACCCAGTGCATGGTCGGATGATTGTTCGTCTCCAAGAATTTGGAAATAACCTCGATTTTGGAGAGAACTAAAGCCAACTAAACGATTCATTTGGTATCGATTGTATTGCAAATACAATTTTATTATACCCGGTACTCGAAGAGGATAGGGGTATCTTAGAATTGTGCCAAACTGGATGTGTGTAACACCCAGAAGGAAGCGTTTCCGACCCCATAAAGTATATATATTCCTTATAATCATCAATAGCCGAGTCGATATAGCCATGTCTCAATTTCTGTCTGTCTGTCTGTCCGTCCGTCCGTCTTCATGAGCTCCTATATCTTTTGTATCCAGACTCCTGCGATACCACTCTGTTACAAGTGTATTTCAAAATTTCGCCCCGCCCCCTTCCACCAACACAAAGGACGAAAATCTTTGGCATGCACAACTTTAATGATACGAGATAACATAAAATATATAAAAATCTCCGAAAGGGTTCGATTAAATTTTTTTTAAATTTTATTTATTGGCTAAAATTTTTTTCGTCTCTTTTGCGAATGTATAATAAATTACATAATTCGTAGGCTCACATATATACTGACTAGAGTACCGGGTATAAATAAAAGCCGCGGCTCACAACGTTCCCTCTCGTTACAGCTCGACAGACAAACACCCTAAAAACTCAACTCAAGTTTTACGTTCTGTTCGGACTTCTGGAAATATTAAGCCAGTTTTGAGCTTTTTTTTGAAGCGAAGATTTTTTTACGGACGGTCGCTGGGTCACGTACATATATTGTTATATCGTCAACCTTAACTCGTCACCGTTAACGTAGCGATAACGTCCCTAGTTACTTGTGCAATTTACTTCAATAAACCAGTAAACGTTCAAGACGGAACTCTGAAGAATCAAGGACGAAAAGTAATGAACATACGAATTACGATAAAATAGTACAATTCGTAAGTCCACAGAGTGGAGAAAATGATAAAACGCAACAACGTTCTACCAAGATTAAACTAGAGAGCTATGCATGTAACCAATTGCAAACAATACCACTGATTCATGCGGCCACTTCTGAAAATCGATATGCAGAAAAACCAATTGAACGTCAAAAGAATACCAACGAAACCAATGGATATATTATACATCGATGGTAGTACATAACAATATTCAATTAGGTATTTGATGACATGACTTTGGTATATTACAGTGAACGAAAAGTAACTATTGACTATAATGAAATATTACGAATTAGAAGTCAATCATCGCAACAAGATACGCGTCAGGGATCCTTTGAGCACGCGAGGCATACAAATGTTGACGATGCCATGGAGGAAGGTGAATTTCAAGAAGAAGAGGAAGAAGTTGATAATGATTTGACGGACAACAAGTAATTATATACATTATCTGAATAATAGGATAATAATTCACAATAATCAAAAACATTATAATTACAATATGTTTTCAGTAAAGAGAATGTAAGGCAAGAAGCAGAAACGGCGCAAAGTCGGGATCAAAATACGAACCAGACATCTGCACATAGTCACACATATTTATTACTGACCCATACAAATTATGCGAGTACGAGTCAGGGATTGCTTAGAGTGACATTAAAACATATTGGAGATAACACAGCTATAACTAAGTAACAAGTTATGCAGGGGGAATATATAAGTAAAAGTACCGAATAGTTTAAGAGCACACGCCCTTGATATCGCCGATACCGTTCTGAAGAGCTGTAATATCTTGGTGTTATCAGAAACTAAAATGAATAATCATGATGTGAATGATCATCAATGTGATGTGCCTAATTTTAATTTCATGGTTCAATTTCAGAGACCGAATGAATTATAGACATGGTGGAGTCGCAATTGTAGTTTCCAAGATGAAAATTCGCAGCCATTTGTCAATTTTCTGCCCGAAAAATAAAATCTAGTAATGAATAATGATCCGAACAAATCGACAACGAAATATGGCACAACAATAGATGCTGTGTTCACCAGATTCATTGAAATAATACAGTCAACCACTTTTGCATCATATTTTAGTTACCACAAAACAAAAACTAATTTCATTGACTACGAAGAACAAGATGGAATTCGTGAGCAATGAGATGCAAGCAAGTATGATTTCAGATTTGGATATAAGTCTGCTTTCCTCCTCATATTTTATATTTATATTTAAATTTTAAACTAAAAGGCAGTGCACTATGGAAAACTAAAATGAATTTAAAATAGGCCACCAAGTGACACGGGCCAATACGTAAAATCTTCGCTTCTTTCGGCCGTCCCATGACGGCCCTTTTTTTTGAAGCAGTTCTGGAACGTTTAATTGTGTATTGGCTAATTCGAATTAGAACCCATTATTTTTGCTTTTATTCCGACTGGTAACTCCACGCCAGATGTGATTGAAATTAACATATGTACATATATTCATACATATATAATTCCATTTTCAATAGCACCAAGGAAAATACTTCAATAGCGAACTAACTCCAGCCAACTTACTCCAGCGAACAGGAGGTGAAGCAATAACACAACGAAAAAATCGTATACAATATAAATTACACAATGCTTTTAGTTGCACCAATCTAATATAAACATACACATGTACTATGTCTACATTTTTCCACTATACTTACATAATAAACAGAACTAGCACTCGAATTATTCAGGCAGGCTCAGGGTTTCACTTTCACAAAAATGTTTACTTTTACTTTGGAAAACACATAAATTGGCGTTTCCGCTTTCACAAAACGAAATATTTTTGAAGCGAAACGGAAAAAATTGTCACCGTTAACGTAGCGATAACTTCCCTAGTTTCTTGTGCAATTTACTTCAATAAAATAGTAAACGTATTGCTCTCAATATTAATGTCGTGTTGAAAATACTGTGAAAAAAGTGTAATTATGGAGAATGATAAGTACATGGTTTCACAACAACTGATTCTGTTGGATGGCGATGAAGGGACGAGAACTGCTGATAGTTCTGTTATCAATACAGAATGTGTAAATAAAACACATAGGGCCGGTATCTCGACTTCTGGTTACGGTGCCGGTTTTGGAAAGTGAGGTTAAAGTTGACCACCTCATAAACTGGTCGGCAAAACAATTCGTTCTCTCGAAATCCGTTTGACGACCAGAACGAAAAACGTGTTGTAAAGCACACAAATTTTATGTATAGCGCCAAATGTGCTGCACAGCGCAAAACACAGGAATGCTTTGATTATTGGATCAGCTAATTATCCTTTGTTTACTGTCATTCGTGATTTGGAAAAATGTCTAAAGATAAAGTTCGAGGGAAAAACTTTTCCCATCTGGAGGAGAATATCCTCGTTGATCTCGTTGAGAGCTTCAAAGACATACAGTGGTGAAAAAAATAATTTAAACGACATATTTTTTTCGTATTTTTACAAATTTTTTTCAGTTAATTAACTGATTTTTTTTCAATTTTAATAATTTTACTTGGAAGACTATACAGTAACGCATAAAAATATAACAAAATAAAAATTTTCAAATAGCTTAAACTAACAAAAATTAATTTTTTTATATTTTTAGGCCTGGAAAAAATAAAAGAAACGGGAGACTTGAGGCTAAAAAAAACAAATGTTTAGCTTCAAAGGCTAGTAGATTTACTTTAAACTTTAATATTTGATTATGGCACTGTGATTTTTAGTGACTTCGGCACATCGACGACCCATGGAATCGACTAGTTCAGCCCAAATTGATGCATCAATGGAGTACCATTCGGATTGAACTTTTTGCCACATATCATTTTAATTTTTGGACTTATAGCCTATTCTTTAAGATCCCCTAAAACTGCACTATAGGATTTAGGTCTGGTGGCTGTGCAGGCCATTCTACCACCATGCCTAACCGTTTTAATAGGGTATCTTCAAAGACAATATAAATAGTAAGATAAATCTCGCCATACAAAATTTTTGGAGTCCATTTTGGCTGGGTGTCTTTTCGTATGTCTTTTCACAAACAGAGAGAGACAGATAGACAGAGAGAAAGAGAACGAACCGCTCTCTCGTCCCATACGTGAGGCTGAGATTCAACTGTACGTGTGCACACATGTTAGGTCTGCTTGTTTGTATTGGTTGTTGACGACGCCGCGCTCAACGAAATACCGAATACCTTAGAAATCATTGCGGACTATGACACTATTTGAAGACGCTTGCTCATAATACAAAAAAAGTAGTATTTTGTATACCTCTTATATGCAAATTTTGTTTAATGTACTATACGCGAATATAATGAAGGAATGTACCTATGTAAAAATACATAATCTATGTGATAAATGACTTCACATTCGATAAAATGTCTGTTGGGTATTTGTGGGTCGACTTTATAAAGCAATGAATTTTGAAGTTCTTATGCATGCATGTATGTGCGTTTGTACGTAAACTTGTGCAAAGAAGACAAGACAATTTGATACAATTTCTTGAAAGGCGAATTGCGTTATAGGGGTCGATTTTGCGATTGAACAGGTTGGATATAAACAAAAATTGTATTGTCTATTATCATATAATATAATGGATAATTTGAAAACCATAATAATTATATACCTAATATCAAACGTTCAAAATGGGTCATATATTTACATTATGTATTAATGAATTATATTATTATTACTATTTAAATGAATAATGCAATTTTATTATCCGAATGTCAATCGCCAACGAATTTTTTTCCCCCCTCCCCAATTCTCAGCAAATACATTTCTGTCTTGTTTACGTCTCGTCAAAATTCGGCAGCTCGGCACAAATACGCACACATAAGTGCTTGCAGCTCTGTGTGTACTCACACATGCAAACTCATTCTCTCTTATCTTTTTCGTGCGAGCGAGACAGCGCGCACTTAGGCATATACAGAAAACTTCGCTGCTCACGATTGAAATTGTACGGGCGATACTCATCTTATTATTTATATTGTCTTTGGTATCTTGGTCGTGGGAAGCGTTCTTTAAATGCCTAATATGTGGTTTACCAACAAATCCAAACAAATTGATCTTAGTTTCATTTGACTACAACAAATATTTTCACTTTGGACAACAAAATCGCAAGAATAGTTATTCCTTATCTTCTTTTATCTTTATTTTATGGAATGTTACCTGTAATACACAATTTCAATAGTTTTAAAACAAAATAAGTACAAAAGTTAAATGCGTTTATATTATTTTTTCAGACCTAAAAAAATTGAAAAATTATGTTTTGTTAGTTTAAATTTTTCGAAAATTATTATTTTGTTATGTTTTTATGAGTTACTGTATGGACATTCAAGTAAAATTATGAAATTTGAAAAAAAAATTTTTCTTTGATCAAAATTTTGAAAAATACAAAAAAAATATGCTGAAAATTTTCTGCAAAAAGTGGAATCGAGATATCGGCCCATAATCACTCAAAGAAGACAAGTGCCGAATATCAAAGACAGTACAGACAAAACGTAATAAAAAAAACGCATTATAAGCAGACAAAAAAAAAACACAACATCAAATTTTGCAAATTCAAGGGAGTATCGAAAGCGTAAAAAGATATTCATCGATCGGAGTGATACCCGGAATTCTGAAGAATCAGGGACGACACGTGATGAACATACGAATTACAATGAAATGGTACAATTCGTAAGTCAACAGAGTGGAGAAAATGATCAAATGCAACAACGTTCAATCAGGATTGAACTAGAGAGCTATGCATGTAACCAATTGCAAACAGTAGCACTGATTGATGCGGCCACGTCTGAAAATCGATATGCAGAAAAACCAATTGAACGTCAAAAGAATACCAACGAAACCAATGGATATATTACACATCGATGGTAGTACATAACAATATTCAATTAGGCATTTCATAACATGACTTTGGTAAATTACAGTGAACGAAAAGTAACTATTGAGTATAATGAAATATTACGAATTAGAAGTCAATCATCGCAATAAGATACGCGTCAAAACATGAATCAGGGATCCTTTGAGCACGCAAGGCATACAAATATTGAATATTCTGAATATTTATCACAATTTGCAGGGACTAATTTACACACAATGCCTATAATTATAAGGAGGGGTATTTTAATTACAATTTCCAAGATGAAAATTCGCAGCCATTGGTCAATTTCCTGTGCGAAAAATTAAATCTAGTAATAAATAATGATCCGAACAAACTGACAACGAAATATGGCACAACAATAGAAGCTCTGTTCACTAGATTCATTGAAAATATACAGTAAACAACTTTTGCAACATATTTTAGTTACTACAAATCAAAAACGAGGGGGAACGTTGTGAGCCGCGTCTACGGCAGCGGCTCTACTTTATACCCGGTACTCAGTCAGTATATATGTAAGTTAGCTTACGATACATGTAATTTATTACATGTTCGCAAAATAGACAAATTGAGTTTTAGACAAAAAAGAAAAAAAAATTAAGTCGAACCCTTTCCATTTTTGTTTTCATTTGTTTTTTACATCTGTCTTCTCTACATTTCCACATATACATACGTCTTTACTGCGACTCGTGGAAATGTGTGCGAGAGAGAGAGGGAATGAGAAAACGCTTTGTAAGGCTTTGCGTGGCCACTGAAATTTCATTTGTTCTTTCTGGTTATAATAATAATAATGATCCGACCTGATCCAGATTCGGAAATCTGGTACAAACGGTTTTTATCCATGATTTTGCGTTTTTGGTTTTCTCGTATCTTAAAAATTGTGCATGCCACAGATTTTCGTCCTTTGAGTGGGCGGAAGGGGCGGGGCGAAATTTTGAAATACACTTGTAATAGTGTGATATGACAGGAGTCTGGATACAAAATTTGGTTGCTCTAGCTTTTATAGAGTCTGAGATATAGGCGCTCATGAAGACGGACAGACGGACGGACAGACAGACGACTCGGCTATTGATGTTGATCAAGAATATATATACTTTATGGGGTCGGAAACGCTTCCTTCTGGGTGTTACACACATCCATTTTTTTAAACAAATCTAATATAGCCTTTTACTCTTCGAGTACCGGGTATAATTAGTTTCATTGACTACGAAGAACAAGATGGAATTCGTGAGCAATGAGATGTAAGCAAGTATGATTTCAGATTTTGATATAAGTCTGCTTTCCGCCTCATATTTTATATTTATATTGTCTGTAACGAATTCTTGTACATAAGTTAATTTTATACTAAACGGCAGTGTACTATGAAAACTAAAATTAACTTAAAATTGGCCGCCACGTGACACGGACCAAAACGTAAAATCTTCTCTTCTTTCGGACTTCCCGCGACGGTTAACATGCTAACAGTTGAGGCATACCGATTCGAATACACTACTCAACAAAATTGAACTTTTTTCCCGCTGTGGCCAAAAACTCTTCTGATAGATTTGGGGATTTATACATTTTGAAGCAATTATAGTTTTTTTCAGGCGTTGTTTTTCTTAACAATTATAGAAATGTTTTTTTCATGTTTTTTTCAGTGGTAGTGATTCTTTTTTTCACATTACTTAAATATCTTACATCTGATTGTATTGAACTTTGCAATTTTAAAAATCTGATAAATGCATCTAAAAATCGTGCCCAAACACTTTAATGCTGCAGATTACCGCACCGAAGATACTAGAAATTCAAATTTGACCATTTTTGCAGTATTTTTTTCCGAAATTTTGAATTTTAAAGCTCAGGAAAAATCGAAAAAAAAATGTTTTCTTGGGCTGGTTTTTTGGTTTTAGACAGGTAAATTAATTAGGCGTCGTTTAAGATAACCGTTCGGCACCATACCAAATGCCATTTTACCGTTAAAAACTGTTACAAAGAAGGATTTGTCGTATTTTGTGTAGAAAAATAACTGTTATACGTTGACTAACGGAATTTAACGGCAAAATTTGGCATACGAAGGTTTGGTCAAACGTTATCCGTTTATCCATCGATTTTTACAAAAATATTTTTCTTCGACTTTTCTCGAGTTTTCAAAGTCAAAATTCTGAGAAGATATACCGAAAAAAATGATTAAATTTTTATTTGAAAGTTTAATAATTTCCAGACTGTAAGCTGAAGCTATAAAGTACTTGGACCCGATTTTTAGCTGCATTTATCAGCTTTTTATTATTATTTATTGTAATATGCGCTTCTCGCGTATTAAAGAGCGAACGACGTCTGTATACATCAGTGGTTTATTCAGAACTAAAAGATGAGATATGTACATACGAATAAGAATTCAAAGGAGATGCGAGAGATAACATAGGCTCTCGCTGTTCATGTACATTATGTTAATTAGCGTTGCCACACAGATCATGTTATGGTTACAATTCAAATTTCAACACTTTTGCTTAAACATAATATTATATGATTACAATGTATTAATCAATTAATCCAAGCGATTTTACAAATCCGTAATGCTTTTGCTTACATAAACTTTTGGTTAATACATCGGCAACGTTTTTCTGTGTGGATACGTATTCAAGTTTTATCTCTTTACTTTCTACTTTGTCTCTAACAAAATGATATTTTAAATCTATATGCTTTGTGCGTTTATGGTGAATAGGATTTTTCGCAATATGATGCGCACTGAGGTTGTTACCATAGATGGTCATCGGCTCTTGATTTGAGTATCCAATCTCTTGCAACAGCCCTTGTAGATATACTGCTTCTCTAGCAGCTGTTGATAGCGCCACATACTCTGCTTCGGTGCTGCTCATGGCGACGACCCTCTGCTTTGCTGATGTCCATGAAAACGCACTACCAGCTAGGAAGAAAACGTATCCAGAATATGATTTTCGGTCCAGCTTGTCGTTGGCCCAATCAGCATCGGCGAATCCTTTTACTGGCGCTCCAGACTTTTGGTAGATGATGCTCATATTCATAGTGCCGCGCAAATAGCGCAACACATGCTTAGCTGCAGTTTCGTGCTCCACATGAGGGTCTTGGTTTCGCTGTGATAGTTTGCTTACAGCATGAAGAATGTCGGGTCGGCTCAAAACTGCTAAGTACATGAGCGAACCAATTAGTGATTGATAATATGTCATATTTACCTTTGCACATTCTTCATTTTTACAACCAACGTGAAAACCTGGGTCAAGTGGTGTTGCGACTGGACGGCAATCCAGCATACCGAAAGTATTCAAAACGGCATAACTTGATGGCGCCTTGTTTGCCTTCTCGATGAATTTCCATGCCTAGGAAAAAGTTGAGCTGGCCTCCATCTTTCATCTCAAATACGGATGCGATCTTTTGCTTGATCGCGCTGACGTCCTTCTCTTTAGGACAGATGATTATCAGGTCGTCGACGTAAACTGCTATATAACTGAAGCCTTGTTGATTCTGTTTGACGTATAGACATTGCTCGTGTTGACTTCTTTTAAAGCCCATGTTCACCAGCACCTCGTTCAATGTGTCATTCCAGACACGTCCGGACTGCTTCAGCCCGTAGATAGCCTTTTGAAGTTTGAGTACCTTTTCCGGGTTCTGCTCATCTATAAAGCCTGAGGGTTGCTTCATATAGACGACTTCTTGGAGTTTACCGTTGAGATACGCGTTAGAGATATCCACCTGATGCATGTGTAACTGCTTTTCTGCAGCGATCGCAAATAACATTCGGATTGTCTCATAGCGTATCACTGGAGAATATGTCTCCCAGTAGTTTACGCCAAACTGCTGGCTACATCCTTGTGCCACAAGTCTCGACTTAAACCTTTCAATGTCACCGTTTTTGTTGCGTTTGATTCTGAAGACCCATTTTGAGCCTATGGCCTTTTTTCCCGGCGGAAGATTAACAGGAGTCCATGTATTATTTGACACGAGTGCATCAAATTCCTTTTGCATCGATTTTTTCCATTCTTCTGCATCGTGGCCATGCAACGCATCTGCAACGGTCCGTGGAGTTTCAATGTCATCGGAGCAGCTTAGATTGTTGAGAACATTGTACTGTTTCTTTGGTCTGCCAGGTTGACCAGTACGAATGATTTTTGGCCTTCCTGGGCCACGTATTTGTGGGATGTCTTCATCTGAGCTTCGGCTCTGTTCTGGATCGCTTGCACTTACGAAGTACTCCTCCTCCTCATCATCGCTGTTGTCAACGTTGCCTTCCGTTTCGTCTTCGGGCTCATCAACAGTTTGTACCTGCACAGGTTCTTCGTTTGACTCAAAGCGTATGATAATTTCAGCAAGATCCTTAGTCTGATCTCCATTTTCGTGAATATCATTTACTTCATTGACGAACTCACCCTCCACAATCTTGACGTCTCGGCGTTCCACTACTATTCGCTTTTCTGGGTCATATAATCGATATGCTTTTGCTGCAAAAGAGTAGCCAACAAAAATGCTCTCTTTTCCTTTGGCAACAAATTTGCCTTTTTTTGTTTTGTCCAGTGCAAATGCGCGTGAACCAAATATTTTCAGATGGTTTACCGATGGTTTGCGCTGATTCCAAGCCTCGAAGGGGGTGCATCCATTTAACGCTCTAGTCGGACATCTATTTCGCAAATAGACTGCAGTGTGTACTGCTTCGGCCCACAAAAATTCATTTAAATTTGCGTGAATTAACATGCTCCTGGCCATTTCAACGATTGTACGATTTGCGCGCTCAGCAACGCCGTTTTGCTGAGGTGTGTAAGGTACCGTTAATTCTCTTTTTATTCCACACGTGCTTAAAAAATTTGTAAATTCATTGTTTATGTACTCAGTACCATTATCGCTACGCAAAGCTTTAATTGTTTTTTCGGTTTGGCACTCGACATAACTTTTATACATTTTAAATTTCTCAAAAACTTCATTTTTGGCGCGCATAAAATATACGTGAATTTTTCGCGAGTAATCGTCTATAAATGTAACAAAATAACGGTTTCCAGCCAGAGATTTAACATTCATAGGTCCGCATACATCGGTATGGATCAATTCGAGAACACTTTTCGTAACACGTTCTGCCTTTTGTGGGAACGGCAATGCACATATTTTAGCTTTATTGCATGTGTTGCAATTTGTGTCTACGGATACGTTTTTAATTTTCATTCCGATCACACGTTCTTTTTCGCAAAGATTCTTTAAATTTTGAAAATTTAAATGTCCGTACCGGCTATGCCATTTCTTTGCAAGAGATATATCGGATATTAAATGCACTGCATCATGTGTTTTTTCCACTCCATACACGTATAAATTGTTTTTGTGTACCGCACGCAACATTATATGTCCGTGTTTATTTCGCACTAAAGCTTCTGCATTTCCGAATGTTGTGATATTCCCGAATTCGGCTGCTTTGCTCACCGACAAAAAATTCATTTTTAGATCCGGCACATACAACACGTTTCGCAATTCTATATTTGCTTCATTAGATTTAATTTTCACAGTTCCAAAGCCTGGGGACTCAATATACTTTTCTGCAGCCAACATAATTGTTGTGCTTGTCTTTTTAAAGGTTTCAAACAAATCTTTATTGCAACACATATGCGATGTTGCTCCACTGTCGATACACCAAGAATTTTTTCGCTGTGTAGAGACGCAGCTGTGCATTAAACAGTTAGATCTTTCATCCCTTGCGCACTGTTTCGAATTCTCTTTATTGCTTTTGCACTCAGATGCGCGGTGCCCGCTTTGTTTACATTTGTAGCATTTTCCTCGAAACTCGCGATGCTCGTTGGATTTCTTGCCGTCTCGTTTGCTGTCTTTTCGACTGGCGCCGTAATTCTCCGAACGCGAACCGTTGTTTTTTTGAGTCTGTGTGTGTGCGTACACAGCCTGTACAGCAAGTTCACGATCGTCTCTTTCATTTTTACGTGCTCCTTCTTCAAGTATTTTTACTTTTACCGTTTCAAACGAGGGCAGAGTGTCGCGTGTTTCTATCGCCACGACGAAATTTTCCCAACCGCTGGGCAAGCTTGACAACAGCATTATTACTTTTAGCTCGTCTTGAATTTCGATATTAAGCTCGGCTAACTTTTCAGTAATTTCCACGAAAGAGTTTACATATTGTACCACGTTATCACCGTTTTGCATATTTTGCCGCAAAAGTTTTTGGTATAACTGTACCTTTCGCACTGGTCCCACTGACACATGAACATCGCGTAATTTTTGCCACGCTTGCTTCGACGTTGTGCATGACTTAATGTGCATCAACTGCGTTGGTTTTACATTTAATATAATGCATGCCAGTGCCTTTTGGTCAAACTTGTCCCACTGTGCCAACTGTTCTTCCTCCTGTGGCCTTTCGATTTTACCACTAACATGTGTCCACAAATCCGTTGTGATCAACACACTACGCATGGACATTGACCACACATCGTAGTTGTCTTCACCCAATTTTTCAATTTGCAGAGACACACTCATTTTGTTTTAATTGCCACACGTCACTTTCTAACTGGTGCACGATTTATTTGCAATTGCATCAAACAAAATGTTAACTTGCAGTTCAACCACGGTTTTTTATACACGCTTAAAATGTCTTTAATACACGCCCGATCTTTCGGTGATCTGGGCCCATAACCTATTGTAATATGCGCTTCTCGCGTATTAAAGAGCGAACGACGTCTGTATACATCAGTGGTTTATTCAGAACTAAAAGATGAGATATGTACATACGAATAAGAATTCAAAGGAGATGCGAGAGATAACATAGGCGCTCGCTGTTCATGTACATTATGTTAATTAGCGTTGCCACACAGATCATGTTATGGTTACAATTCAAATTTCAACATTATTATTAATGAGATTAGACAAATTTGAAAATTACATCTAACTTAGGTCTAAAGCGCTGGCTGCCAAGGCCTTCGGCTTGGTGGGGTATCTTATATATAGAAATATTAATACTATTTACATTTACATTTATTTACATATCCTTTTTTTTTCTATTTGTTTATGGTTTTATATTAACTTATATGTGATTGCATGTTTGGTTAATATGAGAAATTGTATTATTTTGATGTTGTTTTCGGGGGTTGGGTTTGAAAGGGTTTATATGGGGCAGCTATTGCTTTTTATAATTGTAAAGTTCAATACAACCAGATGTAAGGTACATAAGTTATGTAAAAAAAAAAAGCAACACCTCAGATTTGAAAAAATTCTTTAAAAAAAAATTCACTTAAAAAAACAACATAATTGCTTACGAATTTTTAAAACCCCAAATCTATCAGAAAAAGTCATTTTTGGCCACAGCGGAAATGTCGTGTCGTCTAGTGTTATTAAGAGATGATTTGGCTACATCTTCTTTTGGAGCTGGTTTTAGGAATGTAGATTTATTAATTTGAAAATTTCCTGGTGTCAAAACATGTAGAACTCTAGCTAGTGGGCATTTTGACGGGGAGTTTGTTTTTAATAAGAACGATATCTCCATCCTGTAGGTTCTCGTTTTGGTTTTCGAGGTTTTTTTTTTGACGTTGAATTCTTTATTTGCAACAGTTTCTTTTTCTTTACCGTCTTTCTCTTCCTCTGTTACTTTTTGTATGGCGTCTTTCTTCTGTTCCTGCTCTGTCTCAATATCGCTGATCACCGCGATGGAAATCTTTTTCTTCTTGGAATCGGTAGTTACCTCTCCTTGAGCGTGCCGATAGGATACTCGTTGGGAACTATGTACCACGCGTCACCATCTTCGTTCGGCTGTTCTGCAACAAGTCCGATGACCGGAACATCGAAAATCCGTTGCAGGAGCTGTGCGTATTTTTCACCGTTTACGCGACCTCAACTTTATCTGCGGTCTTCTAAGATGCCGGCGTGAAACGACGCTTTTTGACGATTTCAAATTCCATATTTGTTTTTTAGGAATACTAATTTTTGCCCAAATTCAGTTTTAGTCCCGCAATATTTTTTTGGTGACTTGGTGATTTGGGACTCAAACATTCAATATGTAGACTTATTATTTTGTAGATAATAGTTTCCATATATCTATAGATAGTATATATTAGATACTATAAATTTGTAGAAAAAAACGTGTGTGTAAGGGGTTACGTCTCTGCAATGCGTGCACCAAATTGCATGCAATTTTTACTTTTCCATAAATAGGTTCCTCAAAAATTAAAAATTAGTCAAAAAAAATACAATTAGTAAGCAGCGAAGCGCGCGGGTGTACTAGTTTAGTATAATATTCGTTGACATTTTAAAACGTCTTGCCATCTATCTCATCTTGGAGTTCGGTGCAGAGGTGTAGTAGTTGTTGGCCCTTTGCCTCACTGCTCGTCTGGCGACTTCCAGATTAGTTTAAGCTGATGTAAGATTCTTTGAGGATTCCGACTCTTTTATTTTGTTACCTTTCTTTTGAGATGTTTCTCTCGTAGTGCCCTTCCTCTAAGATGTTGTATTCTGATCCGTGCTCTTCTAGTAACTTTAGCCTGTTTCGCGTGTAGTGCAACAATCTTTCTTCCAATTGCCCGTGATCGTCTAGCAAATTTTTGTATAGCTTTTGTAACACAGTAGGACGGCCAATCTATTTTAAATAAACTCATTTTTCGAAATCCGAAAAACGTTTTTTTTAAATTTATTCTATTAACTATACATCATATGGGCCTTGTTGATATTTATTTTATATCTTTAACGTCGATATTTCTAGAGTTGTACAAAAGACTATATAAATAGTAAGATGCTTATCGCTATACAAAATTTTCAAATCAATTTTTTGCCTGGAACCAGCGCTGGTTCCTGTCTAAGATAGAGAGAGAAAGCTCTAGAGCCATCCGCTCTCTCGTTACATACATCAGCATTATGCTGAGATTTAACTGATGCTGACATTTAACTGTAAGAGTGCATACATTTTTGGTCTGCCTGCTTGTATTTTCTTTTACGACGCCGCTGTCGATGCATACATGCATTACTTTAGAATTCATTTCAGAATTCATATAACGCCCCTTTTATATGTTAACTAGAATAATTCTCTGTAGAGACGCACTGAATCGTCGCGTCAATAATCAACGAATTTTGAAGTAAATAAGAATGCCTGCTCATATGTATTTTTTGTTTGGTTTTTTCATGGATATGCAACGATGGGTGAGAATCCCTAAGAGACGTGATCGGCCCGTACCAGTGAACGAACTGGACTACCCCTCTAGGGCTTCCCAGCTAAACTCACCACCACTCACCGTTACAAACCTCATTCACAGCGAGATCACCGCTAAGTATTAATTCGCTGGGATGGGTTGCCTACTTTAGGCACTCTCTGCTAAGCGTCGCTCCCTTTCGCATCTTCTCAGATTGCTCTAGATGGCTTTTAGGGTGTTGTAGACGCGCATCCAGTTTTCAACTGATTCCGTCATGTAGGTCTTTTGCTTCTCCAGTGGTGGAATATACTCTGTTCTTAAGCGGTACCTAGTGCAGTGGTAGATCACATACATTGGATCCTCCCTAGCATTTGGACATTCGGGAATCTATGCTTGAATTTATGCGTTGCGCCCTCGACTATCTTCCTTCTTGTATATATCGCTAGGACCAGCGCAGCGTCATCAGAGACCGTTCGGAATCTGGATGTGACTCGCAGTGCACAGTGTCGATAGATGGAAGCCAGCTTTCTCCGGAGCTCAACATTTTTTAGCGCAGTACTGGCGCCGCGTATAGCAGAGTTTCCTACTTTTAACGCTGGGTCCTCCGATGTTGGGGATCATACGTGCTAGGGCCATCTGCAAACGTCCCGCTTTTTTTCGCGGCCGTCTCCACTTCCCGTACGTGCTTAGCCACCACAACAAGCGTTAGATCGTGTGCAAATCGTACTAAGCGTCACCGTGGCGGGAGGCTCAGCCTCAAGACATTGTCGTACATCGTGTCCCACAAGAGCGGGCCAAGGATCGATTCTGAAGAATCAGGGACGACACGTGATGAACATACGAATTACAATGAAATGGTACAATTCGTAAGTCAACAGAGTGGAGAAAATGATCAAATGCAACAACGTTCAATCAGGATTGAACTAGAGAGCTATGCATGTAACCAATTGCAAACAGTAGCACTGATTGATGCGGCCACGTCTGAAAATCGATATGCAGAAAAACCAATTGAACGTCAAAAGAATACCAACGAAAGCAATGGATATATTATACATCGATGGTAGTACATAACAATATTCAATTAGGCATTTCATAACATGACTTTGGTAAATTACAGTGAACGAAAAGTAACTATTGAGTATAATGAAATATTACGAATTAGAAGTCAATCATCGCAATAAGATACGCGTCAAAACATGAATCAGGGATCCTTTGAGCACGCAAGGCATACAAATATTGACGATGCCATGGAGGAAGATGAATTTCGAGAAGAAGAGGAAGAAGTTGATAATGATGGGACGGACAACAATAGGATCAATAATTATTCACAATAATCTAAAACATTATAATTGCAATGTTTTTAGTGGAGAGAATGTAAGGCAAGAAGCAGAAACGGCGCAAAGTCGGGATCAAAATACGAACCAGACATCTGCACATAGTCACACATATTTATTACTGACCCATACAAATTATGCGAGTACGAGTCAGGGATTGCTTACAGTGACATTAAAACATATTGGAGATAACACAGCTATAACTAAGTAACAAATTATGCAGGAGGAATATGTAAATAGCTGTATCAAATAGTTTAAGAGCACACGTCATTGATATTGCCGATACCGTTCTGAAGAACTGTAATATATTAATGTTATCAGAAACTAAAATGAATAATCATGATCACATTGATGTGCTTAATTTTAATTGCGTGGTGGAGACATGGTGGAGTCGCAATTCTAAAAATTCAACAAGGCCTAACGAAATAACTTCTAACATTTCATTATAAGTCAGGAGAAATTAATTGGTGAAATCTGCTCTTCACATCTTAAACTGCAAGATGGTAAAAGTTTAATACTAATAGCTATTTATATATCTCCTGGCAAAAGTATGAAAGATATCATTTAATTTCTGGCAAGATCACTCATGATTTATTCTGAATATTTATCACAATTTGCAGGGACTAATTTACACACAATGCCTATAATTATAAGGAGGGGTATTTTAATTACAATTTCCAAGATGAAAATTCGCAGCCATTGGTCAATTTCCTGTGCGAAAAATTAAATCTAGTAATAAATAATGATCCAAACAAACTGACAACGAAATATGGCACAACAATAGAAGCTCTGTTCACTAGATTCATTGAAAATATACAGTAAACAACTTTTGCAACATATTTTAGTTACTACAAATCAAAAACGAGGGGGAACGTTGTGAGCCGCGTCTACGGCAGCGGCTCTACTTTATACCCGGTACTCAGTCAGTATATATGTAAGTTAGCTTACGATACATGTAATTTATTACATGTTCGCAAAATGGACAAATTGAGTTTTATGGGGTCGGAAACGCTTCCTTCTGCGTGTTACACACATCCATTTTTTTAAACAAATCTAATATAGCCTTTTACTCTTCGAGTGCCGGGTATAATTAGTTTCATTGACTACGAAGAACAAGATGGAATTCGTGAGCAATGAGATGTAAGCAAGTATGATTTCAGATTTTGATATAAGTCTGCTTTCCGCCTCATATTTTATATTTATATTGTCTGTAACTAATTCTTGTACATAAATTAATTTTATACTAAACGGCAGTGTACTATGGAAAACTAAAATTAACTTAAAATTAGCCACGGGCCAAAACGTAAAATCTTCTCTTCTTTCGGACTTCCCGCGACGGTTAACATGCTAACAGTTGAGGCATACCGATTCGAATACACTACTCAACAAAATTGAACTTTTTTCCCGCTGTGGCCAAAAACTCTTCTGATAGATTTGGGGATTTATACATTTTGAAGCAATTATAGTTTTTTTTCAGGTGTTGTTTTTTTTAACAATTATAGAAATGTTTTTTTCATGTTTTTTTCAGAGGTAGTGATTCTTTTTTTCACATTACTTAAATATCTTACATCTGATTGTATTGAACTTTGCAATTTTAAAAAGCTGATAAATGCATCTAAAAATCGAGCCGAACTTTAATGTTGCAGCTTACCGCACCGAAGATACTAGAAATTCAAATTTGACCATTTTTGCAGTATTTTTTTCCGAAATTTTGAATTTTAAAGCTCAGGAAAAATCGAAAAAAAAAAATGTTTTCTTGGGCTGGTTTTTTGGTTTTAGACAGGTAAATTAATTAGGCGTCGTTTAAGATAACCGTTCGGCACCATACCAAATGCCATTTTACCGTTAAAAACTGTTACAAAGAAGGATTTGTCGTATTTTGTGTAGAAAAATAACTGTTATACGTTGACTAACGGAATTTAACGGCAAAATTTGGCATACGAAGGTTTGGTCAAACGTTATCCGTTTATCCATCGATTTTTACAAAAATATTTTTCTTCGACTTTTCTCGAGTTTTCAAAGTCAAAATTCTGAGAAGATATACCGAAAAAAATGATTAAATTTTTATTTGAAAGTTTAATAATTTCCAGACTGTAAGCTGAAGCTATAAAGTACTTGGACCCGATTTTTAGCTGCATTTATCAGCTTTTTATTATTATTATTAATGAGATTAGACAAATTTGAAAATTACATCTAACTTAGGTCTAAAGCGCTGGCTGCCAAGGCCTTCGGCTTGGTGGGGTATCTTATATATAGAAATATTAATACTATTTACATTTACATTTATTTACATATCCTTTTTTTTTCTATTTGTTTATGGTTTTATATTAACTTATATGTGATTTCATGTTTGGTTAATATGAGAAATTGTATTATTTTGATGTTGTTTTCGGGGGTTGGGTTTGAAAGGGTTTATATGGGGCAGCTATTGCTTTTTATAATTGTAAAGTTCAATACAACCAGATGTAAGGTACATAAGTTATGTAAAAAAAAAAAGCAACACCTCAGATTTGAAAAAATTCTTTAAAAAAAAATTCACTTAAAAAAACAACATAATTGCTTACGAATTTTTAAAACCCCAAATCTATCAGAAAAAGTCATTTTTGGCCACAGCGGAAATGTCGTGTCGTTTAGTGTTATTAAGAGATGATTTGGCTACATCTTCTTTTGGAGCTGGTTTTAGGAATGTAGATTTATTAATTTGAAAATTTCCTGGTGTCAAAACATGTAGAACTCTAGCTAGTGGGCATTTTGACGGGGAGTTTGTTTTTAATAAGAACGATATCTCCATCCTGTAGGTTCTCGTTTTGGTTTTCGAGGTTTTTTTTTTGACGTTGAATTCTTTATTTGCAACAGTTTCTTTTTCTTTACCGTCTTTCTCTTCCTCTGTTACTTTTTGTATGGCGTCTTTCTTCTGTTCCTGCTCTGTCTCAATATCGCTGATCACCGCGATGGAAATCTTTTTCTTCTTGGAATCGGTAGTTACCTCTCCTTGAGCGTGCCGATAGGATACTCGTTGGGAACTATGTACCACGCGTCACCATCTTCGTTCGGCTGTTCTGCAACAAGTCCGATGACCGGAACATCGAAAATCCGTTGCAGGAGCTGTGCGTATTTTTCACCGTTTACGCGACCTCAACTTTATCTGCGGTCTTCTAAGATGCCGGCGTGAAACGACGCTTTTTGACGATTTCAAATTCCATATTTGTTTTTTAGGAATACTAATTTTTGCCCAAATTCAGTTTTAGTCCCGCAATATTTTTTTGGTGACTTGGTGATTTGGGACTCAAACATTCAATATGTAGACTTATTATTTTGTACATAATAGTTTCCATATATCTATAGATAGTATATATTAGATACTATAAATTTGTAGAAAAAAACGTGTGTGTAAGGGGTTACGTCTCTGCAATGCGTGCACCAAATTGCATGCAATTTTTACTTTTCCATAAATAGGTTCCTCAAAAATTAAAAATTAGTCAAAAAAAATACAATTAGTAAGCAGCGAAGCGCGCGGGTGTACTAGTTTAGTATAATATTCGTTGACATTTTAAAACGTCTTGCCATCTATCTCATCTTGGAGTTCGGTGCAGAGGTGTAGTAGTTGTTGGCCCTTTGCCTCACTGCTCGTCTGGCGACTTCCAGATTAGTTTAAGCTGATGTAAGATTCTTTGAGGATTCCGACTCTTTTATTTTGTTACCTTTCTTTTAAGATGTTTCTCTCGTAGTGCCCTTCCTCTAAGATGTTGTATTCTGATCCGTGCTCTTCTAGTAACTTTAGCCTGTTTCGCGTGTAGTGCAACAATCTTTCTTCCAATTGCCCGTGATCGTCTAGCAAATTTTTGTATAGCTTTTGTAACACAGTAGGACGGCCAATCTATTTTAAATAAACTCATTTTTCGAAATCCGAAAAACGTTTTTTTTAAATTTATTCTATTAACTATACATCATATGGGCCTTGTTGATATTTATTTTATATCTTTAACGTCGATATTTCTAGAGTTGTACAAAAGACTATATAAATAGTAAGATGCTTATCGCTATACAAAATTTTCAAATCAATTTTTTGCCTGGAACCAGCGCTGGTTCCTGTCTAAGATAGAGAGAGAAAGCTCTAGAGCCATCCGCTCTCTCGTTACATACATCAGCATTATGCTGAGATTTAACTGATGCTGACATTTAACTGTAAGAGTGCATACATTTTTGGTCTGCCTGCTTGTATTTTCTTTTACGACGCCGCTGTCGATACATACATGCATTACTTTAGAATTCATTTCAGAATTCATATAACGCCCCTTTTATATGTTAGCTAGAATAATTCTCTGTAGAGACGCACTGAATCGTCGCGTCAATAATCAACGAATTTTGAAGTAAATAAGAATGCCTGCTCATATGTATTTTTTGTTTGGTTTTTTCATGGATATGCAACGATGGGTGAGAATCCCTAAGAGACGTGATCGGCCCGTACCAGTGAACGAACTGGACTACCCCTCTAGGGCTTCCCAGCTAAACTCACCACCACTCACCGTTACAAACCTCATTCACAGCGAGATCACCGCTAAGTATTAATTCGCTGGGATGGGTTGCCTACTTTAGGCACTCTCTGCTAAGCGTCGCTCCCTTTCGCATCTTCTCAGATTGCTCTAGATGGCTTTTAGGGTGTTGTAGACGCGCATCCAGTTTTCAACTGATTCCGTCATGTAGGTCTTTTGCTTCTCCAGTGGTGGAATATACTCTGTTCTTAAGCGGTACCTAGTGCAGTGGTAGATCACATACATTGGATCCTCCCTAGCATTTGGACATTCGGGAATCTATGCTTGAATTTATGCGTTGCGCCCTCGACTATCTTCCTTCTTGTATATATCGCTAGGACCAGCGCAGCGTCATCAGAGACCGTTCGGAATCTGGATGTGACTCGCAGTGCACAGGGTCGATAGATGGAAGCCAGCTTTCTCCGGAGCTCAACATTTTTTAGCGCAGTACTGGCAGAGTTGTATAGCAGAGTTTCCTACTTTTAACGCTGGGTCCTCCGATGTTGGGGATCATACGTGCTAGGGCCATCTGCAAACGTCCCGCTTTTTTTCGCGGCCGTCTCCACTTCCCGTACGTGCTTAGCCACCACAGCAAGCGTTAGATCGTGTGCAAATCGTACTAAGCGTCACCGTGGCGGGAGGCTCAGCCTCAAGACATTGTCGTACATCGTGTCCCACAAGAGCGGGCCAAGGATCGACCCCTGTAGAACTCCTGCTGTGACTGGGTACCGCTTTGTACCCTCATGCGTGTCGCACAGGAGTACCCTGTCTGAGAGGTAGCTCCAGATTATCTTCATCAGGTACTTGGGAAGTCCAGCGTTTGCCAGGGAGCTCAGTATTAAATGCGTTCCACACGTCGAGGGTTACCACTGCACAGTACTCTTTTTCGCACCATCTCCATCTCTTTCCGTCGATCGCTTTATTCGCTATGTTAGTGACCAGCGTCCCTGGGTCTCCATGCTAGTTTGCTGCGCAGTACTGTGCCGAGATATTGACTTGTGTTTTTGGGGTTGTCCTTGTTTGGTTGATTTTCGGGGGGATCCATGCGTACCTTGTACTTTTTTGTCAAGAGGATGAGCTCCGTCTTGTCCGCGTTGATACTGAAACTTACTTCGTCCGCCCACTCACATATCTCCCTGAGTGTTCGTTCCATTATGGAGCTGAGGGTCGATCGACATACACCCGTAATAAGTATGCTCATGTCGTCCTCCCTGAGGTGTTTCTCTGTGTACCCCCTTTACCGTGGAAGCGGTGACCAACTCTGATTGCACTCGTCTACAACTCAGGAGGATTTTTATCCATAAGTTGATGGCTGGGTGGTCGCTGCTAGGCGATCCATTATTGCGTTCGTAGCCATGTTATTAAATGCTCTGAATATATCTACAAATATTCCTAATGCATATTTTTTGTTGTTGAGAGCTTTTTCGATGGCGTTCATGGAAACATACACCCAGCTACTAGTGGAAGGAATCTTTCCTTAGTCGTGGAAGCAGCAGAAGCTCATCATGCTACCGAAAGGAGTCAAGCCGGCAGACGGCCCCTCTCGATATAGGCCGATCAGCCTCCTGGACATAGTCGGAAAAATGTTTGAGAAGAATATTTACAATCGCCTCTTGAATGCCACTAAGGAAAGGGGAGCACTCTCGGATGCGCAGTACGGTATTCGAAAGGCATATATCGTCCTATATCCAGAGTGGTCGTCTTAGGACTTAGAAAAGACTCCTACCACTCGGCACTCGGTGTATGTTTCCATGAACGCGATGGGAGCCACGGCGATCGCCAGTTTGAGGGCTCTGTTCGGAGAACAATTAGGCCTTGGCGTCCTAGCGTTTCCCACTCTCTACACGCTGCTTGGACTTCTTACAGGGAAACAGACGGCACGTTTCCCGTCGTTGCCGAGTATACCGGCCGATCTGTAGAGTGTCGCGGGAATAGAGCCTCAATGATCCTTAGTAGTGCTGTGGGGCACGTTATCGCTGGCGTAAACTGGCTGCGCATTCTCTTGGTGACAACTCTATAGGTGGTGCCCAATGGTTTTTTGTCTGCTTCCTCGCACATTCGTCTGAAGCTGTTGGCTTTGCTGTCTTTAATCTTCCTCTTCAGTTCCCTCTTAGCCGTCCGGAATATTTCTATCCTGTCCTGAAAGCCTGGGCGTCCCCTGGCACTTTGGATGCGTCTTCTGACTTGCAAGCATGCTTTCCTAAGCCTTCTTATTTGGTCGTTCCACCAGTAACATGGAGCGGCCCGGTTGCTGGCTCTTCGTCGTGGCATGGCTGCGTCGCACGCTTCTATAGTCCTCTTTTTTAGTTCTGATCTCCTCTCCTCCGCCGATCCATGTGACAAATCTGGACGATTAAAGGTGTCCGAGAACGTGTCCTCCAAGACATCGGCTTTCCATTTTGGACCGGTAGTCTTTGGCGAGACCTTTTTCCGAGTGTGCAGATTGAGGAGTATCGCTTGATGGTCGCTGAAGGTGAATTCCTCGCTGACGGAGGTCTTTAGCGGCCTCACAATGGTTAAGATTGATTTGTGTAATCTTCATCGCGGTTGGCTTGCAAGGGCTCTCCTGAAGGTGGGGCACCTGCTGCTCCCAGCAATGTGTTTTGCGTCCTTTTCCTTGCCCGTGCAAAACATACACTCTGGTTTCTTTTGGCAGTCCTTAGCCAGATGGTCCGGCAGTCCACACCGTCTGCAGAGGTTTGAGCGATCCGTTTCGCACTTGCAGTTCCTAGCTTGGTGCCCAAACTCCAGGCATCTAAAGCACCGCGTAATTGCGGTTTTCGTTCGGATTCTAGTATTAACCCATCCGATCCTCATCGCTCCTGCGTTCAGGGCCTTTTGTGCACCGGCTGCAGGCAGTTGCTTTTTGCGTCTGGCCATAAGTTTTCCTTAGCCTGACGTCCGCTGGGGTTACATCCGCCAGGTTGAGCTGATCCGCCAACGCCTTGCAGATGTCCTCCGCTGTGGTGTCCTCCTCTAGGTCTCTGCACTCGATGAATACGCGGTGCGACAGTGAGCGGACCTCGGCTCTCTCCCCTAGCACCTCGCAGACCATCGTCCGGAGCTGGGCTGTTTCCTCCCATGATCTGGTCAGCTCCAATAGAAGTTCGCCCTTCTGTGTTCTTCTGACTCTGTTTATCGCCTTACCGAGGCGAAGAATGTAAGAATGTGCGCACACAACATTGGCTATCCATCGGAAAGTAGAGTGTCACTTCTGTTTGTTCCACAAGCGTTTTTGTGCAGATACAGGTCTGGGCGGCTCAATTTAATATTATAAAGACACTCCCGAAGTTTGAGCAAGTTAAGTTTGAGCTCGTCAGCACGTCTGAGCGTTCGGTGACAAGCATTCGACTGCCGTTTATTAATGGAATGTTAACATAATGAGAAGTTGTGTTTTACATGATTATAGAACGGATTGGAAGAGAGTAGTTTTACGACCGTATGATACTAGGGAGGGCTCATTTGATCGAACATCTCGGCCGAACATCCGAACCTTCAAAGCCAAATTTCACTGTTTCAGTTGTAGCTGGCAAGCAGTTGTTTCCTGTCATAATATTCTCCCTCCTCAAAAGTCTTTCAACAGAAATTATTTTGATAGTCGAGCTAATGTTGTTTTTATCTCATCGTCGAAAAAACTAAATGTCACCCCTTTAACTATACCAAAAGATTCCACATAATCCCTTGGTATAAAGGCAACTATGTTAATTTCTTTTAATTCTTCATTAAAAACCAGACTATTTGCAGCACTAGAATTATTAAATGAAATCTCAAACAAAGTAACAGCAAGCGCCACAATTTCTTTAACTCCTGCAATATTCAAATGAATAATCTTTTCGAATAGGAAAAGGCCATTTTTTGTATTTATACCTAGTACTCGAAGAGTATAGGGGAATATTAGATTTGTGCTAAAAGTGGATGTGTGTAACACCCAGAGGGAAGCGTTTCCGACCCCATAAAGTATATATATTCAGCATCAATAGCCGAGTCGATATATCCATCTCTGTCTGTCCGTCCGTCCCTCCGTCCGTTTTCATTTGCGCCTCTATCTCAGAGACTATTAAAGCTAGAGCAACCAAATTTTGTATACAGACTCCTGTGATATCACACTGTTACAAGTGTATTTCAAAATTTCGCCCCGCCCCTTTCCGCCCACACAAAGGACGAAAATCTGTGGCATGCACAATTTTAAAGATAGAAGAAAATCCACACCAAATCCATACTCCTGTAATATCACACTGCTACAAGTGTATTTCAAAATTAGGCCCCGCCCCCTTCCGCCTACCGAAAGGACAAAAATCTGCGGCGTGCGCAACTTTGAAGATAGGAGAATACTAAAATCGCAGAATCATAGAGAATGACCATATCTATCAGAGTATAAAATCTGGATCAAATGAAATAATTACACTAACCAACAAAATTGAACGTTTTTTTTCCGCTGTGACAAAAAAGGGGTTTTCTGTTAGATTTCGGGATTTACAAAATTTGTACCAACTTTTTTTTTTTTGGTTTTTTTTTTGTTTTAGGAATTTTTTAAAATTTGTTTTTTTTTCAAAGGTAGTGTTTTTTTTTTTACATAACTTAAGCATCTTCATCTGTCTGTATTGAACTTTGTAGTTCTGAAAAGCGGATAGATGAAGCTATAAATCATACTCAAACACGTTGTAGCTGCAGCCGACCGTCTGGAAGTTAATAAGCTTTCAAATTGTATAATTTGTTGCTGTATTTTTCTCGAAAATGTTGACTTTGAAAATTCGGAAAAATTAGGCAACCGAAAATTCTTACAAACGATACCTTAAACGACATTTTGGTGCCTCCGTCTGCGCTGTATTTCCTCATATTTGTTGTTTTCAATTCCCCTGTTTGAGATGCCATGCTTTTTTGGCACCTATTTATGGCCAGAAACGAAATGAGGACGATTGTTTAAGGTTTATAATATTTATTTATACAGGCGGCTAGCAGACGCCGATTGCTTTCTCTTTGCCCAGCCAGATAAATGTACACGAGATCGATATGCAACCAATGCGCAAAGAGATTAGCATAACACTAAATTTCGCGACGTCGGCAGATCAATGCTAGAGCCGAAGCGGCGGCTGCGGAGAGCCCTTAGCATACAGAGAGAGCGCAGCAGCGCTGCCGAACGTTAATGTTGGTTATGTTAACATATGTTGGTTTATTAATGTTAAGTACAGTGGGTTTGAATTATGATGATACTGCTGGCCCGAACATCCCCCAACACAATAAATTCGTCATCAAAGTCAATTTTTCTCCTTTTTCAATTTTTAATCACATTTGGCGCTGTTTACAAAAGACAGCTGATTCATCAGAGTGACCGACCATTTATTAGGTACTTGGTCACACTATTTCAGTTTCGTTCCATACACACGAAATAAGTAGCAGATTCCTGGCAGTAATTTTCCGCGGTGCTGGATACTATGCTTAAAGAATCTATTCATCCCTTTTGTGAACTACGATACTAAACGACATATCAAAAATATATTGTATAAATTACATACATCATAATTGAACATATATAAGGATATAAAGTACAGCCCGGCTCACAACGTTCCCCCTCGTTTTGTAATATTTTGTGTACAGTTATAATAATGTTACTGTTTGGTTACACAACTGATAAGAATTTCTACAAAACGTAAAAGACGTTTAATGTTCAAAATCGGCTATAATCCAGCTCTAGTTTATAGATAGGTTTTTTTAGTTCGTTTTTAATTAATGACTCGTTTTCTCATCGTGCATTAAGATGTGTAATAAATGGCTTTCCAGTTAAATTTGCCGACACAGGCCACCCCATAAACAATACAGTCCCCTTGAAGGGGCCCACTCAAGAAAAAGGACACATACGCCTATCAGCGGTTTGACCATAAAATCATATACGTTGGTCGAGTCGAACATAAATCTATTAACACATATATGCATGGATTGGTTTTCTGATGAGCGAGCAAAGAAGTGCCGCACATATGTGCTTTTTTTTTCGTTGGTCTTAGTAATTAGTAAATAGTTCCACATATATAGTGCATAAATTTGGAAAATAAAACAGTTCGAATTTACGACTCATCACCATCAATATTTGGTCCTTCAATGAGTATGTGGAAAATACAGTTGGACCTCCATAAGTCGAAAAAAAAAGCTCCATTAGTCCAAAGAAAACGTTTGACTCGTTTTGTTCCCCATATGCTATTTCCACTGTTTACGTTCAAAATACTGACAGTTTTAGTTACAGGCGTTTGAGCTAGGGGTGTTTCACTGTACAAAATACGAAAAACTTCTTTTTGAAAACGGGAAGCTCCAAATTAATTTGAGACCCATTGTTTCTTCGGCAAACCTTCTTAGAATTCGTCGTAGTTTATGATTTGGGAAAGCTTTAGGAGAGCCCTGTCAAAGACAACGCAAATCAACATAAACCATTGTGAGACCGCGCAAGACCTCCTAATGCAGTCAGATCTGAGTGAGTTGGGTGGCTAGTAGCAACCATAAGGCAGCTATCTCATCGCGCACCCATCGCGCATGCCTGTTCGGATAGTGAAGGATTTGCTCGAGCAAAAATAGAAGGAACAACTTTCTATAGCTGCTTCGCACCCCCAAGCTAGAGACTGCACGAGTTCCTGAGCATGGTGCTGGAAATAGCTACGGACTCATAAGGCCGGTCACATATGGTCATAGCAGGAGATTTTAACGAGAGATGACTGGGGCAACCGGGAGACAAATGCGAGAGGATACTGCTTCTTAGAGTCATTTGCCCTCTTAATGTGGGCAAAGCTAACGACGGCAAGAAGCAGATTTTTAGAAAGGCGGGTAGAGGCGCGTTTATCGACCTTACCATACTATGAGTATCTTTGCTTTGCAGAGCCAAATGGGCCGTCAGATGGCTAAGAGAAAACTGAAGAGGGGGATTAAACACAGAAAAACCAACAGCTTCAGACGAATATGCGAGGAAACTGATATAAACCCATGGGGCACCGCCTACAGAGTGCTCACTAAGAGATTGCACAGCCTGTTCACGCAAGTGATAATGTGCCCCACAGCACTACTAAGGATCATTGAGGCTCTATTCCCGCGACACCATACAGATCGGCCGGCATACTCGTCCTCGACGGGAAACGTATCACCTGTTTCCCTGGAAGAAGTCTTAGCAGCGTGCAGAGGAGTGGGGAACGCTAGGACGCCGGGGCCGGACGGTGTGCCGAACAGAGCCCTCAAAATGGTGATCGCCGTGGCTCCCACCCCGTTCATAGAAGTATACACCCAGTGCCTAATGGAAGGAGTCTTTCCTAAGTCGTGGAAGCAGCAGAAGCTCATCCTGCTACCGAAGGGAGACAAGCCGACAGACGACCCCTCTGGATATAGGCCGATCTGCCTCCTGGACACCGTCGGTAAAATTTTCGAAAAGATCATCTACAATCGCCTTTTGGACGCCATGGAGGAACGGGGAACGTCTCGGATGCGCAGTACGGCTTTCGAAAGCCCCGCTCAACCGTTGACGCAGTGACGCTGGTCACTAACATATAAAGCGATAGAGGGAAAAAGATGGAGATGGGGCGACAAAGAGTACTGTGCAGTTGTAGCCCTCGATGTGCGGAACGCGTTTAACACTGAGAAAGGATCCTGAGCTCCCTGGAGAACGCTGGACTCCTTAACTACTTGGTGAGGATAATCTCGAGCTACCTCTCAGACAGGGTACTCCTCTACGACACGGAAGAGGGGACTAAGCGGTACTCAGTCACGGCTGGAGTTCCACAGGGGTCGGTTCTCGGCCCGCTCCTGTGGAACGTGATGTACGACGAAGTCCTGAGGCTCAGCCTCCCACCAGGGTGCAGGTTAGTAGGTTTTGTAGACGATCTAGCGCTAGTTGTGGTGGCCAAGCATGTACGGGAAGTGGAGATGGCCGCGAATAGCTCAATCCGGACAGTAGTCGAGTGGCTCCAGAATGCGGAACTTGATCTGGCAGGCCATAAAACGGAAGCTGTCCTAATATCCAGCAGGAAAATCATGGAGTTTATGACAGTCCAGGTAGAGAACGTAAGGATTGTATCGGCCCCATGCTTCAAGAATCTGGGAGTCATCATAGATAACCGGCTGAGCTTCAGAAGCCACATAGAATATGACAGCAATAAGGCAGCACGTTTACTACCTAGCGGTGCACTCCCTCGGGGAATGAAGAGTGAGACTGTGCGTGGTGGTGAGTTTAGCTGGGAAGCCCCGGAGGGGTAGTCCAGTTCGTTGACTGGTACGGGTCAGTCCTGTCTCTTAGAGATTCTCACCCACCGTGGCGTATCCATGAAAAAAAAAAAAACACATATACCTATATTGGTCTTCATGTCTCCCACAGAAGTCTGAAGCCGAGGAGTAAAGTCCATAGAACAAACAATTGAAAACTCAATATGTTTTAGTTGAGGAACTAGATGATCTGTCTTCGAAAGTGCGTCTCTTCTAGCACAAACAGTCAACTCGCATTCATTGTAATAAATTTAGCTTTTTTATAGCTATTTTCGCAGCTCCTATACAAACAGCACAAATATTTTAATTGCATTGCATTAATTGTTATTTTTCCTTAAAATTAGTGATAATAACAAAACCAAATAACAACAAAAACAAAAAAACCACAACAAAACTAACAACACAGCAAGTACCTTGCGCAAGCCGTTTTTAGCTTAAAAAAAGTTAAACTTTAAAATTAATTAAAAAAAAAAAACTAGAAGAGAACGGCCTAAAATTGTTTCACCTAAATGAATGATAAATCAGGGTCTATTTAGGAAAAAATTTCAGAATTTTTAAAGAGGTTGTCCATCCATCGAATATTTACCAACAAATTTAACTAGAAATAGAAACAGATAACATATAATATATAAAAATCTCCGAAAGAGTTCGTCTTAATTTTGTTTCTACATTTTTTGGCAATAATTTTGCGAACATATAAAAAATTAAACAAATGCTAGGCTCACAATCCCATTAAAAAATGTGAAATTTTGTATACATTTTCATATACGGTATCATTTCATATTGTTTAACGATATACAAAAAATTCATTTGATGAAAAAGCTTAAATTAATTCATGAACATTTCCGTGTCAAGATTATTATTATTGTGTAGATACATTTTTAGTTCCACTGCCTTATTTGTGAAAATTTTGTATGGGTGTTACTCACAGCGTCTACTTCCTCAGCATCGTACCAGACATTTATATATTCATGTTTTAATGCCTTGTCTACAGATATCCGCTGTTCTGGATCAATTACAAGCATTTTACTAAGGAGATCTCTAGCGTCTGCAGCTTTCCTTCGACTATTCTGATTATTATCATTTGGAAATAATCCATCAGGAAAGAGTCTATCAAATGAATATCCAGTGTATCTAGGACGATTTTCCACATAATTTCGTACAGTTGGTTGTAACCGTTGCATAAATGATGGAGATGGTGTACCTAATTGCTCTAAAATTAAAAAAATTGCAGTTGCCAATAACTGAAAAAAATATTTTTATGTAAATATTTACCAATAATTTTATTCCACTGATCTATATGATCTGTTCCAGGGAAGAGTACCCCACCTCTTATCATTTCACCCATAATGCAGCCGACGGACCATATATCAACATTCTCAGTATAGCCCATTCCCAAAATGACTTCTGGTGCCCTGTAGTAGCGTGTTACAACATATGGAGTCATCATAAAGGTAGTTCCTGCGGTGCGAGCAAGTCCAAAGTCTAATATTTTTAGAGTACAGTCGGCCTTCACAACTATATTGGATGGTTTTAAGTCCTGTGGAAAATATTAATTTAAAAAATAAATATTTATTCGATATTAGAGTGTCCCTTATTTTTCGAAATTATAATTTCAACACGCATACCCTCTATTTTTTAGGATATATTCCAATAATTGAAAAAGATTGTTTTGGCTTTTTTAAATGGCATTAGACCGTGCCGAATCGTGTTAGAAGTTGTGATTTTACATACACATACAATTTACATACGCGTCAAATTTCATTTTTATTCCTTATTTGCCTTTTATTTATTTATATTAATTATAGTAAAAATAAATATATAATCATATATTTACATACAAATATAAATAATATAGATAACATACATTTATAGTAAAAAGTTTAAGTTTAAATCACATCAAATGCGCGGGTTTTTATAAAGCGATGTGGCATCTCCATTTGCTGTCCATTGCACATATGGCAGACCCTGTTACTTTTATGTTTTGTCGGGAACGCGTTTACCAAGTGATAAAACAATTTATATAATACTTTTAACAATGGCTCAAGTGTTATGCAGTTCCATACAGCAAATTTGTTTGGTTGGTAATATAACCCAAATAGTTGGAGCAAAACTTCCATCGAATCGCCAAGTGCTTGCGGTTTTATTTTACAATACGCGTGAAGTCAAGATGACCGCAAATTAAAGTGCCAATCTGGTGCTCCGCAAATGCATTATCTTTTGGGAAAAAGCAAGAATACCCACAAAGTCTCTTGCTAATTGTGTAAAGAAGCTACTATGCTTACATCAAGCTTGGAGAGACCTTCAAAAATATGCTAAAAAAGTATCAGAAATGTATAAGCTACGTAGAGAACATTTTGTTCCAAATTTGGACAATTTGTTTGATATTGCCCATTCCGAAGCAATGCGGATGATCAAAATTGAAGAGTATAGAAAGTTTTTGCAGTGCCAAAGAAAAGCAGGAAGATCCGGCTGCTTGGGTGGAGTGGCCGATAAAGAAGAACTTTCTCTAACAAGACGTTTGAACAAAGAAACCCGGAAAAAAGGCACGATTCTTCGTTGGGTGCACCTTCTTCGAATTTTTATCTCTACCTACAGGTAATTGATATGAAATTATTCTAAATGATTTTTAGAACTTTACTATTTAAATTGTTAGGATGATTCACAGTCGAGCTTGGAAGATATAGCTGAAAGCTCTCAGAACTCCATTATAACCGAAAATGGTCAGCCGCAAAATATAAAAAGACGTGGTAGCAGAAACATAATCAGTCCGAAGCGCGGCTTAGTAAAAGGGAATTATGTTTTCAGGACTTATGCTTTTTAAAATCATTGAACATTGTTCGGGCCAGCAGCATCATCATAATTAGAACCCACTGTACTTAAAATTAATACAACAACATACACATGTAAAAGCTAACGTTCGGCAGCGCTGCTGCGCTCTCTCTGCATGCTAAGGGCTCTCCGCAGCCGCCGCTTCGGCTTTAGCATTGATCTGCCGATGTTGCGGAATTTAATGCTATGCTAATCTCTCTGCGCATTGGTTGCATATGATCTCGTGTACATTTATCTGGCTGGGCAAAGAGCAAGCAATCGGCTTCTGCTAGCCGCCTGTATAAATAAATATTAAACCTTTAAAAAATCGTCCTCATTTTGTGTTTGGATATAAATAGGTGCCAAAAAAGCTTGGCATCTCAAACATTGGTGACCCCGACGTAATTAAGGCCATTTGTTAATCGCGTTATCGCAGGCGATAAAGTTGACAAATTAACCGCCGCGGAAATCGACGTTCGCATCGATATGCTGGCAGAAATGCGAGGGGAGTTCAATAAGTCCCACAATGAGCTGGAAGCTCTCAATCAAAATGAGATTGGGAGTGCGATGCGCGACGACTTCGATGCACTCTTCATATCGCTGAAAGCTGAGTTGCTTGCCGCTATCGAAATGGGCCACTCACGCGCCGCTGCCAATTCAACCATCCTGCCAGGCCATTCTGGACACAGTACCATCATCATGGCTCACAAGCATCGGCTTCCTGAGCTGAAGGTACCCAAGTTCTCCGGTGGGTACGTGGAATACTCGGATTTTATGGCGATGTTCATATCGGTCATTGGATCGGATGCGGACCTTAGCGACATCGAGAAGTTCCAGCATCTTCGCTCGTGTCTCGCAGATGTGGCCTTGGATTCGGTTCGATCATTGGAGCTCTCCAGTGCCAATTATCGTGCGGCTCTGGATATTCTTGATAACCGTTTTAATAACAAACGACTTGTTTTCCAGGCACACATCAAGAAGATTCTGGGGCTCAAGAGGGTAGATTCGCCATCGCCGAAAAGGCTACGGGAGTTTTCGGACGCAGTCAATTTGCATATGCGTGCGTTGCGGACATTGGGAAAGGATGAGGAGATCTCTGACTGCATGGTGATCCACGTTCTGCTGCAGAAGCTGGATGCTAAGACGCAAAGGAAATGGGAGGACACCTTGTCGGACGCCATTCCTACCGCAGTCGAGTTCTACGAATTCTTGAATAAGCGCTGCCGGAAAATGGAGAATTTGGAATACGCTACAGCGACGCCCGCTAGTAGCGCTCAGGTGGGAAAAAACCTTTCTACTCCTCATTTAAGGAAAACGTTTGTTGCCTCCAAGTCTTCCGCCAACCCGTCTGGATGCACCTTTTGCCATTCAGCGGGCCATGGCATATACTCCTGCAAATTATTCGGAAACTTGTCCCCGTTGCTGCGCCACAAGGAAGTGAAGAAGCTTTCCCTCTGCTTTAATTGCCTAAAGTCAGGGCATCGCACTCGCGCATGCAACAGTGGAAAATGTCGCAGTTTGCAACGGACGTCATTATAGTTTGCTCCATTTTGAAAATCTGCAATCCATAACGCAAAGCTCCCCACCATCTACTCCGGATCTAGCGCTTCAATCGGAAGCTATTTCTGCAGTTCAAGATTCTGTTAGCAGCTCTCATTCACCTGCGTCTACCTCTCTTGCTGCCCAAGGTCTTCACTCTGATGTTGTGCTTCTGGCTACAGCCGTGGTCCTCGTTAAGAATCGGTCTGGCGTTTTAGTTCCTTGTCGTGCCATACTAGATTCAGGCTCACAACTTCACCTCGTCACATCCAGGTTCGCCCAGCAGCTCCAGCTTAGCAGAACTCAATCATCTGCACTTGTCTCTGGGCTAGGCGATACCAGCGTGTCCACTGAGGGATCCACCGTCAACATTTGCATGCATTCTCGCACATCTAGCTACAAAACGACTCTTACTGCCCTTATTGCCCCTACAATCACCGATTGCCAACCAAGTCTGGCAGTCAATGTATCCGACTGGAGTATTCCCTCGAACATTCAGCTTGCCGATCCTGCCTTTTTCAACCCTCAGCGAGTGGATCTCCTCATTGGTGCGAGCATTTTTTATGATCTCCTCTGCGTAGGGCAAATCAAACTTACTGATGGCCTGCCTCTGCTGCAGAAGACCCGGCTCGGTTGGATCGTATCTGGCGGTGGACAAAAGGTAGCAAGCTCGTCGCTCTTAGGAACTCACAATTCTCCAGTGCCGGAATCTAACCTGGATTCCAGATTGGATAAAACACTTCCCAACCACCTTATCCAGTCAGAGCTGTGGTTTCACGGTCCATCGTTTTTGGTAGGCTCCAAGGAAGAATGGCCTGTGTTCCCTGTTCCTGAAATACCGACATTAGAGCTCCGCAAGCGAGCATTTTTGATCGTGTCTCCACATACCGATCTCACCTCAGGATGCAAATTTGCAAACACATTTTTTGGCATGCAGCGCACCTTCGCCTACATGCATAAATTTGCACATCGTCTTCGGCACTCTGGTCTCACCGTTTCCGATATCCGGCAAGGAACTCATCTTCTAATTCGACACATTCAGCTGGCAACCTTGTGGATGGACATAAAGGAGATTCAACGCAACGGTCAAGTCACGAAATCCAGTTCCATCAGCTCGCTTTCTCCGTTCATCGATCAGTCTGGATTACTTAGAGTTGGAAACTCATCGCTAGGATTTGATGCTCAGCACCCACTTATTGTGCCCAAGGGACATCCCATAACCTGTGCTCTGATAAGATATTATCACGAGAGGAACCTTCATGCCGGACCTCGCGCCCTGCTTGCCAAAATTCGGCTGGAATATTGGCCAATTGGAGGAATTAAGGCAGTGTCAAAGGAAGTCAGCAAGTGTGTGAGATGCTTCAGGACTAAGCCGCGCATGGTCCAGCACATCATGGGAGACCTGCCTAAGGAGCGTTTGGAAGGATCTCGATCCTTTGAAGTCACTGGAGTGGATTATTGTGGGCCCTTCTTCTACCGATCAGAAATCCGCACGAGGCCTCCGATCAAGTGCTACATCAGTGTGTTCATTTGCTTCACTTCCAAGGCAATACACATGGAGCTTGTAAAGGACCTGACCACCGCTTCGTTTCTAGGCGCATTAAAGCGTTTCACTGCCACACGAGGAAGGCCAAGTCAAATTTGGTCTGACAATGCGACAAACTTCGTTGGCGCCAAGAACGAGCTGCTGGAGCTAAAGAAGCTTTTCATGAGCGACTCGCATGTGAAGGAGGTCCATGAATCCTGCTTGGCTGACTCGATCGACTGGCGTTTCATCCCACCACGCTCTCCGCACTTTGGCGGATTGTGGGAAGCGGCCGTGAAGACTGCAAAACATCACCTGTACCGCTCAGTTGGGCCCTCTGTGCTTGGCTTCGACGAGCTGCGTACTCTGATCTGCCAAATCACGGCAATTGTTAATTCTCGCCCTTTGCTCTCGCTTTCAGAAAATCCTGATGACTTCGATTTTTTTTTTGATTCGAGATTTTCAAGCCGGGGGGCTCATCTGCTTCTAGGTGGCCCACATGTGACAATCCTCGAGCCTGACCTAACGAAGCTCAACTACAATCGTCTGGATGGTTGGCAGCGGGTCACTCAACTGCAGCAAATCTTCTGGAGCCGTTGGCGCGAAGAGTACCTCACCCTTTTGCAAGAGCGGTCGAAGTGGCGGACTCCCACGCAAAACCTCTGCGTGAATGATGTTGTTCTGGTGAAGGACGAAAATCTTCCTCCTATGCGTTGGCCACTGGCTAGAGTTGTCGATGTCGTCCAGGGCAAGGATGGCGTGTGCCGCGTAGCGGACTTGAAGACCGCATCAGGAACCATCAGGAGGGCCGTTACTCGGCTATGTCTACTGCCCGTTAGGGAGTCTGTTGAAAGGCTGGCTTCCAACGGGGGGAGTATGTTCGGGCCAGCAGCATCATCATAATTAGAACCCACTGTACTTAAAATTAATACAACAACATACACATGTAAACGCTAACGTTCGGCAGCGCTGCTGCGCTCTCTCTGCATGCTAAGGGATCTCCGCAGCCGCCGCTTCGGCTTTAGCATTGATCTGCCGACGTTGCGGAATTTAGTGCTATGCTAATCTCTCTGCGCATTGGTTGCATATGATCTCGTGTACATTTATCTGGCTGGGCAAAGAGCAAGCAATCGGCTTCTGCTAGCCGCCTGTATAAATAAATATTAAACCTTTAAACAATCGTCCTCATTTTGTGTCTGGACATAAATAGGTGCCAAAAAAGCTTGGCATCTCAAACAAACATATTGATGAAGCAATATCAAAAGCAGCTTTAAAAAAATGTCATCATATATGGTATCTAAATGATAAAATATCAATTCTCGCACTTTTTGATGACGATGTTGCTTTTATTGTAAAAGAAAGAATGGTTACAAATTTGACTGAAAGCAATAGATCCAGTTCAGAAAAGCGATATGTACCATCGATGGAAGATCTTAAAGGTGCACTTTTTGATAAGTAATATTTAAACCTTTTAGTATTACATAACACAAATACTTCTGTAATTTTTGTGTTTTCTTTCCGATTTAGACAAAACGACTGACGACTGACTGACTGCATCTGTAATAAAAAGCAAGAAATTATTTTATCGCCTTAAAATGTATGACATTTTTTGAGCATGTGCCCTTCATCATGGAACAATAGTCCTTCCTATTTAAAAAGCAAGAAGGCTCTTTCATTACTTGGGGCAGTAATTGATTCAGCAGAAAGAGCTGTGAAATTGAGGCAAGATTTTCACGACCTTCTAACAGTCGATGTGGAACAAAAACAAATTTTGCTACGTTGCGTTCAGAAGGAAGACGTTAAAAAACAAAATAAGAGATATTGCTTACTTTGATAAAAATTGTGCTAATAATTTATTTTATATGTAAAGCGGTAACTAAAAAAAATAGATACCAAAAACCTTGCACACATGTGCTAATAATTTATTTTATATGTAAAGCGGTAACTAAAAAAAATAGATACCAAAAACCTTGCACACATGTAAAACTTTGAATGCGATTCGGCACGGGTGACGGAATTTGAAAATAATATTTTTAACACATATACTTTAAGGCAAAAGGAAAAAAAACAGGGTATGCGTGATTGAATTACGAAAAAAAAATGTTGTTCCATTTAATATGTCCAATATGTAAAAAGCAATTTTTTAATGTGTTTTACGATTTTAACAAAATAACAAACTTTTATAATGTAACAATAATTCTTATTACTAGGCGGGCCGAGCGGATTTCCTACCAGGTTGGGCAGCGGAAAGATGAGGACAGGCAACAGCTAAGACGTGGTTCGGGACAAAATTCACCAATTCCACAAATTGAAAAGCACTTTTCACTGATTTATTCTTGCACATAAACTTCGCTAAATTTTCTTATTCGCAATCTCCTGTGTTCTCCTCTTCTTCATTTATTTTGGGAGGGTCAAGGTCCGTCAACCGATCGAGATGGCACCCAACTATCGATAAGGGCTCTAAGGCGCCAAGCTTCGAATATGACTTTTCGTTACAATAATATTAATCGAAAAATAGCTAACAAAGAATATTAAAAATAAAAGTATTAATATTTGTGGGGATAATGGTTTTTATCCCCGATCGGCCGAATAATTATTCCATTTTAAATAAAGACATGGCGCACACATAATATTACGATATGTTCTTTAATGCGTGAAATCCAAAATGCAAGTGTCTCTTGCTTTAACTGTAAAATATTGCATTGCCGCTCCATACGCTGAGCGCAGCTTCGCTCGCCAAACATAGATAACGAAGAGCGAGCTTGGAGAGCGAGAGCAAGCAAGTAAAATATATATTGAATATTATTTACATATATTGAAAATCGCATAGCATAGAAATGTATGCCAACTAGAATCTGCGGCTTAAGGCCAATTACGGCTGCTGTTTGGAGAGCAGTTAATCGGTAGGGTAGGGGTCTGCCCCGAACAATATTAATATAATAATACTGTGTGACAAAATGGCACTATTTGTGACAAAATTTGGTTTTCCAACACACACAGCCAGCCTGGCTTGCTGGCGAAAAATCGTATCTAAAATGTATAGCAATCGATAATTACTGCCGCAGCGCTGCTCACAGCTCAACACAAACCAACTGGACGCATATATCTCATTCGCTCTCACTGCATGCATTTCCTATAAGGCTGTCTCTGTTTTTGCAGCTAGTCAAGCTTCAATGTCCTACGGTCATAAGTAAATTGGGCAATATTGTATTTGCCATTTGACTGAGGAAGAACAGGCATCCGTACAAGTGAGAAACATACTAAGCATCAAGAGGCGTAGGGGGAGACATACATATATGGTGAAAATTCAGCACCGGCGAGAACGGGATAAGATCAACTGAAGATTGCGGAAGCGGAAATTGGCTTCCGAATGAGTGAGAAGCAGCATCCAGGGTACATCTGTAGAGAACGATCGACAAGTCGACTTTTGAATATGACCGAGAAAGCACGGGCATCCGTACGAGTGAGAAACAGACTAAGCATCTAGAGGCGTGTTACAAAATTAAACTTATATGAAAAGTTCGAAATGAGAATTTCACAACATCCATATTGAAAGAAACATCTAATAAACTTAACATTTCTAAAGAATAACTGTTATGCGATTTTTATTGGAATATCACATGTCCAATGTATGAATTCACAAGCTTTTTACAACTTTTTATGTCCAAAACCGAATAAAACAATTAGGTTCAAACTTTATAATATTTATTTATACCAGCGGCTTAGCTGATGCCGATTGCTCGCTCTTATGCCCGGCCAGATATGCGGAGACAGATTAGCATAGAACCGATTTAAGTAACGACGGCTGAACTAAGCATAAGCCGAAAAAGCCGGTCCTGAGTGCCATTTAGCAAGTAAAGCGCAATGACGTTTGCACAATGTCAGCTCATTGTTTGTATACAAATCGAGACTATCAGGCAGGTTCCGGGTTTCACTTACTTTTGCGTTTTACTTTTTCAACTAAAACGTTTGCTTTTCATTTTAAAAAGCCCGCGCCTACACAACTTCTTTTTATCGATATGTTTCATTTCCTCATCGATTCATCGAAACAAAAACAGCTAGGCTTTGTAAAGAAACAGCGCTATATTTTTTCCATTTCTTCTTTTGAAGCAAAACGACAGCAGAAAGTCCGCGAATTAAGAAGATCAAGACATCTTAGATGCAACACCTGTGCATTTAACATGTCTCCGGAACTGTGAGAATCGGCACGCAAATTTAATTGCTAATGGTCAAACTATTAATTTGTTGCATTTACATTTTAAATTAAATTTGGCGGGAAACATCAATCTGTAGCAGTGTTCGGCACGCATACACTCAAGTGATTCTGCAGTGCGCTGGTGTGTGTAGCGAAAACCCGAACATGCCTGCGAGCGAAATCAGTTGATTGCTTTACACTGGAAAAAACGAGATAACGAGAACCGAAGTCGCATTGCCGAAGCCACACGACGGCTTGCTGCATTATCATTAGATAAGGCCGTGCCGACCCCTGGTCTGTTCCGTTACGCGCATGTTGCGAGCATAGTCCAATCTGTTATTTAGTATTATTTGAGCTGTTATGAGAAAAATTTTTTTTCTGTCAGTTCCGATAAATGAATCATCTGCGTCAGCTGTTACCACAAATCCGAAAAGTGTGTTTGCCCTTACCAATTTTTTTCCGAGTTAAATTTGAGTTTGGGTTACAAAAAATTTATTTATAAAGAAGTCACAGCCTAAATTTCTATTGTAATGGTGTCAAATTAATCTTAATGGACAAATAAGTCTTTTTTTTTATACCCGGTACTCAAAGAATAAACGGGTATATAACATTTGTTGAAAAAATTGATGTGTGTAACACCCAGAAGGAAGCGTTTCAAATGTAGACAAAAAAGAAGTAAAAAACAAATGTAAACAAAAATGGAAAGGCTTCGACTTCATTTTTGTCTCTAAATTTCCATTTTTGGCAATTATTCAATTTTTTGCGAACACACAATAAATGACATAAATCGTAGGCTCACATATATACTGACTGAGTACGTTTCCTCTCGTTTTACTATTGCAATTAAGATTCGGTGTGCTGTATAACAAACCGATTACTTTTCATTTCGCATAGGAAAGAGTTGACGTTTTGAAATTTACAAAATCTGTCGTATTTTTAGCGTAAGATCGCCAATTTATGTGAATTCAAAAGTAAATGTAAGAATTTTTGTGAAAGTGAAACACGGAACCGGCTTGTATTTGAAAGTGATGAAATTATGATATGACAGCTCTATTGCGTCACTTGCGTCTCGTCTAATCTCTTTCGTATGGTTCAAACGTGTTTTTTCTATGCGCTCCGCTCATTTTTTACTAATTTTGCATAAACAGTTGGTGTTTGTTCAAAATAAACCTTTATCAAAAGAATTGTTTATAATACCTCTCCTTAAGAAAGGTAGTAAGTCTGACGGGAAGAACCATAGAGATATATCTAACTTATCCGCTATTCCTAAAGTGTTTGAGAAAATTTTATCTCCGAATCTTTGCAGATCACTTATATCGCCTGCTCAGCATGGATTTATAAAGCGGAGATCAACAACCACGAATTTGTTGGAGTTCACCTCATTACATCATAAAAGGCTTCAAGTTAATCAACAGACGAATGTCGTTTACACAGATTTCAGTAAAGTGTTCGGCAGACATCTAGGCCCCTTACTATTTACACTCTTCATTCATGTATGTGGGTTATGTCAAGCTGTGCGTCCAGTACAAGGATAGTTAATTGCTTTCAGTCATGGTGTTTTGCAAATTTGTTATACTTTTATGCTTCGAAATGTAAAGTAATGACATTTCATCGCACCAGCGCCTTTCTGGCGCCTTACACCCTAGGCGGGGGCTCTCTTGAGAGAATTGCCCTAGTTGATGATCTTGGTGTTCTATTAGATCCCAAGTTAAAGTTTTCTACCATACCAACACATTTCTACCATGGTAAATAAGGCCATGGGAGTGCTTGGGTTTATAAAGAGGTGGTCAAAGGAATTTGACGACACCTATATAACAAAGACTCTCTATTTATCGCTTGTTCGTCCGAATTTAGAATATGGTTCTTGTGTATGGTGCCCTCAGTACAAAATACACCAGGACCGTATAGAATCAGTCCAGAAAAACTTTTTAATTTTCGCTCTACGAGGCCTCAACTGGGATGCAAGTGTGAGACTGCCATCTTACTCTAATAGATTGCTTTTAATAAACCTTTTATCCTTAGTTAATCGTAGAAAAATGCTTGGTATGATTTTTGTGCACAACTTGATCAAGGGTGACGTAGATAGCCCTGACTTGTTGAGCCGCATAAACTGCACTATTCCTGTAAGAAACGCTGTTCCTTCCGATAAGTAGATCGAATTATTCCTTGCATGAACCTTTTAGAGTCTTATGCTCGGATTATAATTCCCTCTACCATATCATACCTACAACTAATTCCCTTCCTCTTCTTAAAAAACTATTACTCACATAGCTTTCTCGTAATTAGAAATTGTAAATGTGCGATATTTTAAATGCATGCTTAGTTCCTTTAGTAAGATTAGTTCTAATTTTCCTCGAATATTAGTCTAACATCTTTCTTTCCTGCATGATCGGTTCGGTCGGTTGGGTCGGGAGGAGGGCTGCGTTCCGGCTTGAGATTCGAGCGTAACAGCATTCGGCTGGTGTCCCATGGGCCACTTGATGATGCAGTCATTGCATATCAACGTCCAAATATATTAAGAAGCTGAATCACGACGAACCCCAAAACGAGCTTTTAAACTTAGGTAAAGGAAGTTTCAAAGAACGTATACAAAAAAATGTTGGGAAAATGTAGGTATATATTTTTGTAAAGTCAAGTCAAAGTTGAAAAACAACCACAAAAAAAAAAACAACAGAAAATCAAACGGAGTACAAAGCGGAATCGGAAAGCCTAAACGCATTAGCTGTAATCCATTTACTCGCGGTTCCCACTTGTATACTTATACAGTAGTGTCCCTTATATGGGGAAACATTTTTTTTTCGGATTTTAATCACGCACTTTTTTCCTTCCATCATTAACCATTTTGCTAAAAAGTTGTAATGTTACTTACCAAAAAGTGCACCTTTAAGATCTTACATCCATGGTACAAATCGCTTTTCTGAACTGGATCTATTGCTTTCAGTCTGTTGAGCTACTGAGCTTTTTCAGCAGCGTATTTTGCGATAGATTTAATAATAATTTGGTGGTTGTTCGGTTAGTTATTGTTTATTGTGAGGAAGTGATAGCGAAAATGTTTGAGTTGGATATTCGACCGAAGCACAATAGTCTGAGGTTTGTTTAGCTCGATTCAAGACGGGGTCATAACGAAGACGCGAGGGGTCGGTTCGAGACAGTGCCGGTTGAAGTGCCATTCGACATTCAATATGATATCTGCAATATGTGATTGCTTGAAACAGACAGGTCAAAGGCAGGCGGGCCGAATTGACCGTGCCCTCATGCGAGTGCGACGATATCCAGACTGATGAAGAGCAGACAGGCCGAATTGCCCGTGACATAATGCAAGCGAGAGCGAGATGACCGAGAGAGGGATAGCGAAGACAAAAGAAAGAAAGACGAGAGAGTGCGGGAGCATATATATGTAGGTATGACAATGATGTACAGTGGGCAGTACAAATAACAAACAACAATTATAGGAATTTACTTTACTGCTGCACCACTGGCTAGGTTCTACAAATTCCTGGGCTGTATCAGGCTGCGGAACCCGAATTACTCCCCCGTTAAAAGCCTGACTTTTAACAGACGATACAGGGTTCAGCAGTAACTCTTCCTTCCATCGAAACCTCAAAATTCGCTGCAAGTTGGCAACGCTTTGGCCGACGCGTAATCGCTTGATGTCGAGCCATGTCATGTGATGATCAGCGACAGAAGAAGAAGAGGCGAAGAGTAATGGGGCGTTCAAGCCAGGCACTGGAAGTGATGTGCCCAAATCAGCAGGAGTTTCTGAAATTGAAGTAGACGATTAGAATTTTCTGCCCTCTTCCCAATAGGCCAATATTGGGATGGTGTTGGGGCCAGCAGAGCTCTGTGTCCAGTGCGAAGTCCAGATGTAGGTCCAACAGCAAATAGAGGGAACTCGTTCAGCTCACACGGAAGAGTCCCTCGCGATTGAATATTGGCTGGAACGAGGCGTTTGCAGCAACTCCACGATGTTTGACGGGCCGAAATCAACAATGCGGGTGAAGTAGAAACAGAATCCGGCGCAAGTCCTAATGTTTTGATGCAATCGAGGCCACTTTCTAACATCAAATGGGATTCCTTGTCCGCTGCTCCATCAGGCGCAGCCGGCACAGCAATTGTATGCTCAAATTGGCATTGATGTCTGTCGAAAATTCCAGTTGGTTCCGACATCTTATCCGAATCCATCTCGTCGAAGTCCAGCATCTCGAGCTCGCTGGGCACGGTTTTAAAACGCGTTTGAGCAAACATTTTTACGATTTCCTTGATCGATTTCCTTGAGCCTTCCAACGAGGATGAAGTGGTCAAATAGCGAAGTTCTCTCCAACTTTGCTTCCAACTGGTTCAACCTTGCGAATAGTTCCGGTGCTTTCCGCTTCAGAAAAGCCACCCTGTTTCCAGCAGCGGCCACTGCACCGTCGTTTCTCTCGTTCATTTGGGCAGCCGCGGTAGAAACGTTACTAGCGGGAAGATGACCGCAAAGAGAAATGCTTGCAATAAGAGCAGCAAGAACCGTACGCAGAACGCAAAGCAGACGACGCGAGCACCGTTACTGGTGCTTGAGCACAAACAAAAAAATTAGCCGTGGCTCCACACGAAATTATTTGCGACAGAATTTTTATGTTTTTTGTTATTTAATTGTTTATGTTTAATCACGTCGGGGTCACCAAATGTTGAGCTACTGAGCCTTTTCAACCATTTTTTTCTATTATAAAAAAAGCAACATCGTCATCAAAAAGTGCGAGAATTGATATTTTATCATTTAGATACCATATATGATGACATTTTTTTAAAGCTGCTTTTGATATTGCTTCATCAATATGTTCATATTCCTTCAATGATTTTAAAAAGCATAAGTCCTGAGACGGTGCTATTATGGAGAGTTCAATCAACTCCCGAAAGTCTCTTCTTGCATAATTCCAATTCAATTTTGCTTGAAAAAACTCCAACTTAAAAAAAAATTGACCTGTGTTTGATACTGTTGTATCAAAACATCCAATTTGTACAGAATCTTCAAGATTCCATTTGAAAATCGCATTCCAAACCGCTTGTGCTTGATCTTTACCAGTCGAATTTTGCAGTTTTGGGACAGCAATAGGTCGTTCCGTATTTACAATTGGGAGACGCTCCTCCTTACAGCTTCGACCATCTAGAGCTGGTAAAAGCTTTCCATCACAATGAAGACTGACAATTTCTGTCATATTATTGTTGAAATCTTCTTTTATTGTTATTGCCTGTTTCTTCCGACTTTCTGTACGAATTCGTTGAATGGTAGACTTATTAATATTAAGCTACTGTAGCTTGTAGAATGTACACAGAGTCCCTTTTACTAAGCCGCGCTTCGGATTGATTATGTTTCTGCTACCACGTCTTTTTATATTTTGCGGCTGACCATTTTCGGTTATAATGGAGTTCTGAGAGCTTTCAGCTATATCTTCCAAGCTCGACTGTGAATCATCCTAACAATTTAAATAGTAAAGTTCTAAAAATCATTTAGAATAATTTCATATCAATTACTTGTATGTAGAGATAAAAATTCGAAGAAGGTGCACCCAACGAAGAATCGTGCCTTTTCTCCGGGTTTCTTTGTTCAAACGTCTTGTTAGAGAAAGTTCTTCTTTATCGGCCACTTCACCCAAGCAGCCGGATCTTCCTGCTTTTCTTTGGCACTGCAAAAACTTTCTATACTCTTCAATTTTGATCATCCGCATTGCTTCGGAATGGGCAATATCAAAGAAATTGTCCAAATTTTGCACAAAATGTTCTCTACGTAGCTTATACATTTCTGATACTTTTTTATCATATTTTTGAAGGTCTCTCCAAGCTTGTTGTAAGCATAGTAGCTTCTTTACACAATTAGCCAGAGACTTTGTGGGTATTCTTGCTTTTTCCCAAAAGATAATGCATATGCGGAGCACCAGATTGGCACTTTAATTTGCGGTCATCTTGACTTCACGCGTATTGTAAAATATAAAAATTATTGTATTGTATTGTAAATTATAAAAACCAGCGCATTTGATGTGATTTAAACTTAAACTTTTTACTATAAATGTATGTTATCTATATTATTTATATTTGTATGTAAATATATGATTATATATTTATTTTTACTATAATTAATATAAATAAATAAAAGGCAAATAAGGAATAAAAATGAAATTTGACGCGTATGTAAATTGTATGTGTATGTAAAATCACAACTTCTAACACGATTCGGCACGGTTTAATGCCATTGAAAAAAGCCAAAACAATCTTTTTCAATTATTGGGATATATAACCTAATTTTTTAAAACCTCAACATGGCAGAACCTGAGTCTAATGATGTCGTGAACGCAATAATGCCTACTGATTTCGATTTTTACAAGCACAAGGCGGCACAAATGTCTTGGATAGATTTCACACCAAGGAAGAGCTGACCGATTTAGATGAGAGCTCTCTTAGAGCTGACCGAACGAATGAGTACGGTTTTCGATGCCGCTCAAACGAGCCATGAAAGGCTAGATTTGCTGCAGTTGGCCAATAACGCCAGACTGGACATCGCTAATATCTATGTATGTCAGGTCAGGTCCAAGCTGTCACGAGAGTTGACGGCTGCTTGCACGGATAATGCTGCTCATTCAACGGCTCGGCACACTCTTCAGGAGCATTCATCATCGTTCACCTATGCTATTATAGGCCGTTTCGACTGCTCCTCGATTTAACTCGATGATCTCGAATATGATGCACAAGGAATCGCGTATATCGATCATTGAAATATTCCAGTATCATCATGGATGCCTAGATAGTATGCGATTCGCTCAGTGTAGCTTTCAGAGGAAAATTACGACAAGTTGCGTTAAAACCTATGCATTTTCAAGCAAACGTCAGGGCTATTTTCGGGCTACAAGAGAAGTATAAGAGCTCGGCCGTCGGTTTGCGGGCGCTCAGCGAAAAGATCAATATACCTTTACGTACTCTTCAGACCTTGGCAACACCTCAGGATATTTAGGATGGGTTGCTGATTTACATTGTGTGCACGAACGTGGAACACAAGACACAGATTAAATGGAGGGGGAAAATTCCGACCTCAAGATGGCCTCTGTGGTCAGACTCATTGTTGGAAAAAAACAGGTTGCCGGAGAATTAGGGATCGGCTATGGTAACAAGTAACAGCCAGCACCTGCTGGCTAGAAAATAAACCAAGCACTCTTACCTCCTCACCTCCAGTACCGACCATCCTAACCCCACACTTAACCATTGCACAGAGTAATGGTTGGAATGGTTTACATATATTACATATCTATATGTCTGGCATTTCTAAATCTCTCTGAGTTTGATCGATATAAATAGGCAAGAAGAGTCACTTATGTTTAAACTGCCTCAGCAAAGGCCTTGAATTGCAGACGTGCAAGTCAGGACCTTGCAGTCATTGCCAGGCCAAACATCATACGCTGGTCCACATCCAGCACTGAGCACTGCTTTATTCTTCGTTTCGTCGACCAAGGAATAGAGCCAGAAAGAGTCTGCGACTGTACATCTAGCAAGCGGAAAGCCTTCCCCTCAATCCAGAAATCGTAGCCTAGCCAAAATGCGTTTATGGAGCAATTATCCCTTGTCGTGCCATTTTGGCTTTTTTGCCATATTCTGCATCGCAGGCAAACATTAAAACATCCAGATTCGCTAATCAATTAAAGTTAGATCATCGTTTGTCTGATGTTGGAATCTTCGGAACTGGAGATTTTATTCTACCTTCTGTGCATATAGATGTACAATCCGAGGACGCAAGCTATCGCGATTCTTTCGCTGCAATTGTCACCAACTCAATTACGGAAATGCAGCCCAATGATTAGCCACTTTCGAAAAATGTGGAAGTCTTCAACGAGTCGATCTGCTGTCTATTTGTCAATATTACAAAAGACAAAACTTGGTTGGATAGCATCAGGAAACATAAGTAGCTCAGAAAATAAGCGTGATGCGTTAACGCTTTTTACACAACGCTGGACTACCACAAGCTGACTCAGAAATGCGCAGTAGTTGGACTTGTATGGAGCCGCGGCTAGTGGTGGTATTGCTATGCAGTTTTTACCAAAAATCTAGAAAAATATTTTAAATATACATATAATGCAAAAATTGACTAAATCGAACAACTATATTAACTTGAACAAATTATCGTATGCCGAATTGTGCCATTAAACATTAGAAACACAGATATTTGGTATTTTTTGTAAGAAAACGATACAACGTTTAAGGTACGACGCCTAAATAATGTACCTATCTAAAACCAAAAATACTGACCAAGAAATATTTTTTTCTTCGACTTTTCCTGAGTTTTCAAAGTCAAAATTTCTGAAAAAAATAGCGCAACAAATTATCATATTTGAATTGGAAAGCTTTATAACTTCCAGACGGTAAACTGCCGGTACAATGTAATTGGGTACGATTTATAGCTTCATTTGTCAGATTTTAAAAACTGCAAAGTTCAGTACAGCCAGTTGTATGATTCTTAAATTATGTGAAAAAAGAAGAACTACCTCTGAAAAAAAAATACCAGATTTAAAAAAAAATCGAAACATACGAAAAAAAACCATAATTGCTTAAAAATATCTAAATCCCCAAATCTATCAGAAAAAGTCATTTTTGGCCACAGCAATAATGTCGTGTTGACTAGTGTAATTGGTTTAAAACAGCAAAAAAATACTATATGTGAGTAAAAAAAAAATTTCGCAGATCAAAACCGCACAGCAGTCGAAAAGCAAAGCACAAAGCAAATCACTTAAAACCTCAAGTACAACCGTTAAACAGTCAAATCACTCATGTGGCACCAGCGCCGAAACGCCAGCGGGAACAAACCTCCACGGACCTGAAAGTCACTCGATCTTCAGATGCCTCTCGCCCCTCTTGGTTCATCTCATCGACGAAAAAATGTGTGAGCAGGTTAAGCCCATCCCGGACAGTATTCGTCAATCTGAAGAGCGAATACTGCATGACCTCCTGGACAGTCTTAATGTGATGACTGGGAACTCCAAAAGCTCACCCTACGTGTGCAGCATCTAGAGTCAAAAGTTGGCGAGGTCCAAAGACTGAAAGATCGGGTTATAAAGCAAGCAAATCAAACCATTTCTTATGCTCTGCGGGTACATGGTGTGCCATTTAGTCACGAAGAAAACCTCAAAACGCAGTTTCACTCACTGCGTTTTGTTTTGAAGCTTACACCGCACTATGGTCCCAACGACCGGTTTTGCTGGCCAAAATAAATAACTCGCAAACGAAACAAGATTTTTTGATTTCGTCTTTTGTATTGGATAGATAAATTCAATAGAAATTTTATTTTAAAAAAATGGGTGTTGCACCGCCCCTTTTTTATTAAGGGGAGGTTACCGTCAGAGTAGAAAAAAAATCAAATTTTTTTTTTGCCTAATTAGAATCCTTATTCTCTGGAGAATACTTGGAAGAAAGGATATTTCGATATCCCATGTAGTTCTCGAGACATACTCGTACACAGTACGATTTTGGTACTACATTAAACTTTAACCGCGTTTTTCTCGAAACAACGTTCGCCCACGTGCGGTACCTTCTATTGCTTCGAAGAATCAACCGATTTCAATGTTTCACCACTCAAATGAAAGCTAATTAAATTTGGGGGGCCCTGACAGAGCGTTTTTTTTCAAAAGCGCAAAAAACTGCATGAAAAACCAACTCTTTTTTTTTAATGGGCACCAATTGGTTTCAAATTTGATTTTCAAAAATCGGAATCCGTCAGGGCCTTCGAATGACCGTCTGGAAATAATTAATCATTCAAATTCAAATTGTGGAATTTGAGGTTATGATCTATTAAGACAAATTTCAAGAAATCTGAATATTCATTTCAATAAGTATTTATTACTCTACGACAAACAATAGGTTTCAAGGTGGGACTCACTTTGTATACCTTTTGAAAAATTAGTTTTCATTACAACTTGGTTCATTTTGCGCGAATTATTTTAACACAATTACGAAGACATCACAACTACTATATACAGTTCACATTACAAAACAAAAATTTGAACTGTTAATGGCATTTATAATTTTTTATATATTTAAAATTGTAATTAAATTTGCACTTTTTCACTGCACGTGCTTTTCGATAACAACAGCTGGGGTGCACAGTAGATTACGCAAATGTGACGCCATCTATAAAATTTCTGGTACGCAACTTTGACGGTCAATCGGTGATCAAAACCAAGTTTTTTTTTAAACTTTTAAAAATAGGTTTTTGGCCAACAAAAAATGTCGTTGGGACCATAATGCACCACCACCAAGAGTGAAAGAAATATTCCGGATCCCGCACCACAAAAATGCTACCATTGAGCCAACCACAATTATAAAACTGGAACATGTGCGAGATCGAAACATCGAAACACTATTGATAGTATGGATGGTGTCTTCACTGATTGGACTATCGAGGTCTTTTCCTCCAATAGTTCGATAGTGCAAAAAAAATCTATTTCCTCACTACTTTTCACTTAATTTTGCTGCGCACAAAAAAGTAAACATATTTGATTTATTTTAATAAATCGTTATATGTTTTAAGTGTGTTCTTGCAAGTTTGTGTGTTGACGGTGACGGAATGAGAACATTCCTAGCAGATTTAAGCAAGGTGGGTAAGTAATCTACACGCAAGTATAAATATGAATGCCATTTGATTCCGACAACGAAGAAAACAATGAAACCATAAGAAGAAAGACATAAAAATCGAGAGTATGGGAGTTTTTTTTTTTAAATAATAATAATGCTAATAGCCTTTTCCCACACAGTATATTAACGGCGAACAGTTGGATTTTTTGACAGATGTGAAAGCTCGATTCCCACAGGCCACCATCCACCATCTACCATCCATTGAAAACACAGCTGACAACAACAAACCAACAAACAAACAAACTCTGCATTTTGTCAAAATTAAACAACAAATATGGAATATTTAATTATTGGTTCAACAGCAACAAATTTTGTTGCAAAAATTGATGGTGGGGATAACCAAATAAATGAATTCGATGAGGAAGAATTTATTGCATTGCTAAATTATTTTGGACAATGTATGCCAAGAGGAGGTGGATGGTTGTTAGTAAATTGAAATCCAAGTAGAATTGTATGTACAAGACTATGTTTTATGTAGCTTAGAAGCGGTACGGCACTTTTTGTCCTCGTCATAGTCTTCCAAATGTATTTAATTACAATTTACTTCAGATATAGATTTACGCAAGTGAAGGTGCAACGATTCGACATTATATCAAAAGTCTAGCCTTGCACAACGGATGGAAGCGTCGGCAATATTGGAGGAAAAATCCATTTGAAAAACATTGTTTAAACATATAAAAAAAATTTTTAAGCTACAATTGCTTCTTTTTATTTATTCGCCATCTTCTCCCGAAGAAATTTGAGAATTTCGAATTGTAAATTGAGCATATGCCATTAAAAAACCTCCTAGCTCCTCGCCATTTTCTGGAGAATATCAGTTATTCTTGTCATTCATTGTTTACATTTTCACAGTGAATTCCATTTTTTCGCTGTGAACGTCAATTTTTCAGAGTTGTATTTGAAAACATCGGCTAAATATCGCATAGAAAACCGCACGGGTTTAGAAACATCCAAAATGGATGGTGGAACTAAATGGGAAATTTCGGAACGCCAATTCTTACGGACCATCCCCGAAATGTACGGTGGATGGTCGCCTGTGGGAATAGGCTATAAGTGCATTTTATGTAACAAAGTCTAAAAAACTAGTGGAAACACCAGCAATTCGTCGGATCATTTAAAAAAGCCAAAAATAACCGGTAGGTAAAATCGAATCATATTTTGAGCAGAAATATGAATCTATCTGCAAGTAAAAAGAAGCCTGGACAATGATCTAGTATACTACATTTCTTCTGACTTGCGTCGGTGAAAGGTTTTAAGAAATTCACTGATATATCGCCACTATCGATGATTTTTTTAATGATTAATTTGTTATTTTTTGTTTATTGTTTAAGATAGAAATAAGTTAGTTTAGCTAGTTAAGGTTTATCGAATAAATAAATTATATATTTATACTTTACTCTATGTATAATTCCAGCTGAATGCAAATGTTTAATTCCACACAACATTTGATATAGTAAATATGACATTCTGTCATGATCCAAATCCATTTGAATAACTTGGCAGAGATTAGCATCCATGAGCTCCATGACAAGGTAAACGTCTTGAAAATCCTCTAAATTTCGTTGCGGAGTAAAGGCATTAAGTAAGCCAATAATCTAATAGGAAAATTATTTTTTACATAATGTTTGTGAAAATTCCAAAGGTGTGTATTTACGTTTTTATGGTTTACAAGCTTCATTAGTTTGAATTCTCTATATGCTCTCTTAGCATGGGTTACATTTTGGAATGGTCGCGATAACTTCTTAATGGCCACGTTTTGCTCAGTAACAGTATCGTAAGCAGCACTAGAAAAAATAAAAATTTGTATTACATATTAAGCAAGATAATTTAAAGAGTATTTAAAAGGCAATAAAAACCAAATTTTGAAACTCCGAAATTTATATGCCGTAAAGATTCGATGACCAATAAACATTTTTGTTTATTTTTATCTACTCTGTAACCAGTTGGTATTGCCAAGCCTATTAACCGGCTCATAGATGGTGCCATAAATAAGTAAAGTATAATCAGGCAGGTTGCGGGTTTCATTTACTTATGCGTTTTACTTTTTCAACCAATACGTTTCCTTTCATTTTAAAGAGCTCCCTTTTTCACATTTTCTTGTTGTCGATATGTTTCATTTTCTCATCGATTCTGGTAAACAAAAACAGCTGACGGTAAAGAGTGCTTGACTTGCGTATATCAAGATATCTGAGATGCAATTGCCAATGGTCAAACAATTAATTGTTGCACTTACATTTTGAATTAAGTTTGGCGGGAATCATAAGTCTTCAACCAACTGTTTTATGCACATGTTATTTAGTATTATTTTCATTTATGCGCAAATATGTATTTTTGCCAGTTCCGATAAACGAATCGATCCCCCCCAGCAGTTGTCACGAATCCGAAAAGTTAATTTTCCCTGCCCACTTTTTTCTGAGTCAAATTTGAGGGATGGGTTACCAAAATCTAAATTACATAGTAATGGTGTCAAATTTATGGTAATAGACCAATAAGTCGTTTTTTTTTTCATTTTGCAATTAAGATTCGTTTTGTTGTATAAAAAACCGTTAACTTTTCATTTCGCATAGGAAAGGGTTGACGTTTTGAAATTTACAAAACCGTTCGTATTTTGAGCGTTAGAGCGCCAATTTATGTGAATTCAAAGGTAAATGTAAAAATGTATGTGAAAGTGAAACCCGGAACCTGTCTGAATATCTTTTATTCACACAATTAATGCCTGGTCAATTTTGGAAATATTAAGGTGCGCATATGTTGTGAGCCACAGTAAGGGCAGCTACTCTCCTTTTATACCCGGTACTAAATATATATGGGCGTTGTTCAGTCGGAGAATTATGCATAAGCAACATGCATAAGCAGACATATTATGTAATACACATGACACTTTTACCAAAACAACAACTTCACCCGGTCAACAGGAAATATTGCGACTCAGCATTATAGCTGAGTCAACAATAAACCGCCTCGGCAGCGAATTCTGCTGACAATGCGTGAATTCCTTAGAAGCCAAAACACTGGTGCAATTGCTGACCATCACAATTGCCCAAATTGAACACCTGCCAATAAAATCATATTACATCAATATTAATTCCACATTAATTATCATTTTTACCATTGTATCATATTCTTATTAAATCAGCACTTTTTGTACCTTTTGTTACCTATAAATACAGTTAAGTTTTGTTGAATAAAATCAGTATCAGAAACAGTACCAAAGCTGCCTGTCACTCAATTCCCACTGCAATCATCAGAGGCTGTCGCTGTGTCTTCAGACCCTCACCTGCACATTAAGGGATACCATTTCCATAGCAATCATCAGAGGCTGTCGCCGTGTCTTCAGATCCTCAATTGCGCACCACAGGATACCCTCTCCGCAGTCCAACTGGTTCAAGTTCTAGTTGCGACGACCTAACTGTAGACGGTTTATGTACCGTATACAACCCAGCTTCATACACGCACACACACACATTAACATTTGGTGACCCCGACCTCAGTCATCCTTTCCATCCTGTCAAAAAGGCGACAGAGAAAGGATTCGACGCAAACGGCACCAGCCACATACAACAATATTGATATCACCTATCAATTCGGCAATTCTGACACATTCAGAGTACAGCCAGTAAGAAATCTATGTTCGATTGCAACGTGCGTTCCATCAACTGGAACCAGCACAACCCCCTCCATCCAATAGGTCAAGTCTGCTTGTACTTCTTTGACCAACAACGGTTGCGATTCGGAGCGTAATCCAGCTGCAAAGCAAATAAAACACTCCCATCGGGTCAGATGGATAATCCACAGGCTGCCGCCACAAAGGCATTCAATATGCAGCAGGAAATTGGCGAGGAAATCTCGAAGTACATTCGAAACTTCAAAAAAGATACTCAAGAAAGGAAGCAAAAAGCTTCATACTTTCAAGCCAAAATATCAGCAATCGAAAATGCATGGAATCGTTTCAACACAAACGACTCCACAATTCGAGAGGAAGATAAAACTGAAAAATACATAAAGTTCTCTATTGACCTACGTAATAGGACAAGATGCGATCTCCAACAAAGCGCTGAAGATGGCACTATCGCTGCTACCGAGGGAAGTGGCTGGCCTCTTCAACAAATGCCTCCATGAGGGGACGTTCCCCGAGAGGTGGAAACGGCAACGGCTCCTCCTACTGGCCAAGCCGGGCAAGCCGCCGGGGGAGGCCTCCTCCTACAGACCAATCTGCGTCCAAGACTCTATAGAGAAGGTCTTTGAGGGAGTGATCGGCGCGAGGTTAGGAGCAGCAATTGAAGCAGCTGGTGGTCTCTCCGAGAACCAGTACGGCTTCAAGAAGGAGAGGTCGACGATAGACGCCATCTCCAGAGTGGTTAAAACGGCAGTGGACGCCACCGCAGGGACCAGGTGGAAAGGAGGGACGAAGTCCTATTGTTTGGTGGTAACACTGGACATTAGGAACGCCTTCAACTCGGCCGATTGCGGCCGCACGCTGGAGGCACTTCGGTCCTTCCACATCCCGGGCTACCTGCTGAACATAGCGCAAAGCTATTTTAGCAACAGGGTGCTGTCTATAGACACGAGCCTGGGTCCCAGGGCTTACGAGGTCTCAGCCGGAGTCCCCCAGGGCTCCGTTTTGGTACCGCTGCTCTGGAACGCCATGTACGATGGAGCCCTAAGGCTACCGATGCCAGCCAACACAAGCCTGGTGGGCTTTGCCGACGACGTGGCAATAGTGGTGGTGGCCAAGGAATTCGGTCCGCGGAAACCCACGCCAACGCGGCCATCCAAGCCGTAGAGGAGTGGCTAGCCGTCGCAGGACTGGAGCTGTCGGCCCAAAAAACGGAGGCGGTCCTAATATCGAGCCGGAAGGTGGTCGAGTCCGCTAGAGTGCAGGTCGGCGGGACCACAATCGTTTCGCAGAGGGCGATCAAATGTCTTTTAAGGAGCACCTGGAGTACGCGCAGAGGAAGGCCTGTGGGACTGCAGTAGCGCTGTCCAGGATGCTCCTCAACACGAGAGGACCGAAGCAGGCCACGAGGAAGCTGCTGACTAGCGTTGTGACGTCCCAGCTGCTCTACGGCGCGCCAGTGTGGGCAGAAGCAGCGAAGGTGAAGAGCTACATGCGAGGAGTGGAGGCAGTTCCGGACCATCTCGGACGAAGCAGCGCTGGTCATCGCCGGGCATGTTCCGCTCAAGGAGCTAATCAGGGAGAGGAAGGAGATCCACGCCGCCACGCAGGACAGGGCAGCGGACCCTCCCTCCATAACAGAGCTGAAGTTGGCCGCCAGAAGGAGTAGCATCGCGAACTGGCAGATGCACTGGGGCCGGTCAACCAAGGGGCGCTAGACTCACACGCTCATCCCGAGCATAGCGTGCTGGGTCGGAAGGAGTCACGGCCAGGTAGATTTCTACCTCACCCAGGTGCTGAGCGGTCACGGCTGCTTCCGCAGCTACCTCAAGCGCTTCGGGCACGAGGCAGAGGACGGGTGTCCTGAGTGTGGTGCGGGCATATTGGAGGACGCTCAACATGTCCTCTTCGAGTGCCACCGGTTCCATCACGAACGACAGGCGCTGGAGGCAGTAGCTGGGTCTCGAATCAGCGTTGGGACCCTGGTACCATTGATGATAGCGGACCACAAGACATGGGACGCGGCCGCGGCTTTCGCCGCCATCGTATTGCGAACGCGGAGGGCCCTAGAGAGAAGGCGAAAGGAGCAGACGGAGTAGGAGTCCACATCGCATGCGAAGCAATGCTGGGTGGCAGTACCGCATGACGAGGGGCCCCTACCCCACTTCAATTCCTGTATTTCGTAAATTTTACTAGTTTTAAGTTTTTTTATAGAGCTTAATAAATATGAATATAAAAAAAAAGGCGTTTCCATTTGAAAAAAAATGGTTCCATTTGAATAGTAATTAGCGATATTCAATAAAAAAAAAAAAACAATCGAACGTACGGTTTTCATGATATAAACAAAATATGAACTGACGTTACAGTGTACCAAACACAGAAAAAGTTTGGACTTTTATGGGCTAAGCCTCTATACAACATTTTCATGTATGACGAAGATTGACATCGTTTAACGATAAATCAAAAATTTACCTCGGCAGAAAAATGGATTTAAACCGTGAACATTTTCGAGCGATTATTTTCCACAAATTTTGGCGTGGATTAAGGCAAGAATGCATCGATGAACTAAAGTTGTTATACGGCGAACCGTAAATAGTTTCTGATCTTCAGCTACTGAGCGCCGAGCGACAATATCTTCTTCAAAGTCGTTTCGTAAGAGAGCTGCTTGAGTTTCTCTTGCCGATCAGCATGAAACAGAAAACACGAGTGTTAATGTGTGTGCGTACGTGTATGAAGCTGGACTGTATACGGTACATAAACCGTCTACAGTTAGGTCGTCGCAACTAGAACTTTAAACAGTTGGACTGCGGAGAGGGTATCCTGTGGTGCGCAATTGAGGGTCTGAAGACACGGCGACAGCCTCTGATGATTGCAGTGGGAATTGAGTGACAGGCAGCTTTGGTACTGTTTCTGATACTGATTTTATTCAACAAAACTTAACTCTATTTATAGGTAACAAAAGGTACAAAAAGTGCTGATTTAATAAGAATATGACACAATGGTAAAAATGATAATTAATGTGGAATTAATATTGATGTAATATGATTTTATTGGCAGGTGCTCAATTTGGGCAATTGTGATGGTCAGCAATTGCACCAGTGTTGGTGGCCTCTGAGGAATGATCGCATTGTCAGCAGAATTCGCTGCCGAGGCGGTTTGTTGTTGACTCGGCTATAATGCTGAGTCGTGATATTTCCTGTTGGGAAATATTTCCCGGGTGATGCTGTTGTTTAGGTAAAAGTGTCATGTGTATTACATAATATGTCGGCATCGTTATGTATGTATGTATAATGTTACTTATGCATAATTCTTCGACTGAAAAACGAAAGTAAAACGAGGGGAAACATGAGCCAGTGCAAGGGCCGAACTCTACTTTATACCCGGTACTCAAAAATAACAAATACATTTTTACAAAAAAAAAATCTAAAAAATTTTATGGATACATGAAGATAAAATTTAAGCCAGGGCAATTGTGCCTTCTTTATTAATTTTTTTTTTTTATCCCTACCTCAAATTTGACTCGTAAAGAATTGGTGAGGTTGCCCTGACTTTTCGTTTTCGTGGTAAATGCTGACGCAGCCCGATTCATTTATACCCATATGACATTAGACTTTGAAGCTGCACTAGCTTGAAAAATAAAGACGGCCTTATGCAAAAAGAATGCAGTGAGAGCGAGATAGATATATGCGTCCAGTTGTTTTTCCAGTTGAGCTGGTAGCAGCGCTGCGGCAGAGTTTATTGATTACTATACTTTTAAGATACGATTTAGCTGGCTGGCTGGCTGTGTGCGTTTGAAAACATTATTTAGTTAAAAATTGGTCCTCAGATAATCGACTGATAGACGGGAGTTGTGCTTAGAGACTACTACGAACATTAATTTTGTATTTTTTCTATCATGCTATCTCTCTATTCGCAGAAAATTTAGCAAAGTCTAATGTCATATTGTCATTATTGGAACTGGCAAAAAATATATTTGTTCGCATAAAAGCATAAATAATACTGAGTAAAATCTCTAATAATACTAAATAGCAACTCAAGTAATACTAAATAACAGCTTGGACTGTGCTCTCAACATGTGCGTAACAGAAAAGCTAGATAAAGAGAAATGTTCAGAAAGTGAACAAAATTAGTTTTTTGACCATTAGAAATCCATTTTTCAATTTGCATGTTGTTTCTTACAGCTCGTTACTTATCTTAAATACACAGATGTTGCATTTAAGATGTCTTAATCTTCTTAAATCACGCCCTATCTGCCGTAGTTTTGTTTCAAGTAATTGGAAAAAATAAACTGATAAAACGAGGCTAAGGACACTTATGACTTAAGCAATTTGTTAAATGTTCGCAAAAGGGACAAGTTAAATATTTGCCAAAAAAATTAATTAAAAAAATTAAGTCGAACCCTTTGGGAGATTTTTATGTAACAGATGTTTTCATTTTTGTTCACATAAGTTTTTATACCCGGTACTCGAAGAGTATAGGGGTATATTAGGTTTGTGGAGATAACGGTTGTGTGTAACACCCAGAAGGAAGCGTTTCCCACCCCATAAAGTATATATATTCTTGATCAGTATCAATAGCCGAGTCGATATAGCTATGTCTGTCTGTCCGTCCGTCTTCATGAGCGCCTATAGCTCCGAGACTATAAAAGCTAGATCAACACAATTTTGTATCCAGACTCCTGTCCTATCAAACTGTTACAAGTGTATTTCAAAATTCCGCCCCTTCCGCCCACACAAAGGACGAAAATCTGTGGCATGCACAATTTTATGGATACGAGAAAACTAATTATAGAGAATGTCCAAATCTATCAGAGTGTTAAATCGGGATCATATAGGATCATTATTATAGCCAGTAGGAAGAAATGAAATTTCAGTGGTTCATTCCCTCTCTCTCTCACACACATCTCCACGAGTCGTAGTTAAGACGTACATATGTAGATGTATAAATGTAGACAAAAAAGATGTAGAAAACAAATGTAAACAAAAATGGAAAGGGTTCGACTTTATTTTTGTCTCTAAATTTCCATTTTTGGCAATTATTAAATTTTTAGCGAACACACAATAAATGACATAAATCGTAGGCTCACATATATTTCCTCTCGTTTTCCTATTGCAATTAAGATTCGGTGTGCTGTATAACAAGCCGTTTACTTTTCATTTCGCATAGGAAAGGGTTGACGTTTTGATATTTACAAAATCTGTCGTATTTTGAGCGTAAGAGCGCCATTATGTGAATTCAAAAGTAAATGTAAGAGTTTTTGTGAAAGTGAAACACGGAACCGGCTTGTATCTTAAAGTTTTTTAATTATGATGTGACAGCTCTATTGCGTCACTTGCGTCTCGTCTAATCTCTTCGTAGTGTTCAGACGTGTTTTTTCTATGCGCTCCGCTCATTTTTCACTAATTTTGCATTAACAGTAGGTGTTTGTTCAAAATCAACCTTTATCAAACTAACAAACTGTTTATTGTCAACGTCCATTAACCTGCTATCATAAAATCTATCCTGAGTCGCGAGTGCATGTCTATTTATTGTGTAAAACATAATTTAATAATTCTTTTTTGCGTCGGTTAACAGTGTGTTTTGGTTGTTTCTTTTCGTAAGTACGCATAAGCCGCTCACAGCTTTTGTTGTTTTATTACTCAGCCCTGTAACCCAAACTTAAACAACTGTTCTTCCTCTCTCGCTCTCGAAACTTTCCGTGCAGTAGCGCTCTCTGTCTCGTTAGCAGCTGCTGCAACCGCTCTCCTCTCTCCGATCAGTTTTTACTGATTCCGCTTTAAGCGTTTGTCAGGCACACTGGTCTGATTTCTATTTGTTTTGAAATACATTTTATTTATTTATTTTATTTAAAATTATTTAAAAACCTGCAAAAAGGAGGTCACCCCTGCTCAGCCAAATATCTCCTGCTATCTCTGGAAAAAAGTAGTGCACGCAAAGTGCGTTGGGTACTCAGGCCTCGTGGGTGATGCCATTTCCAAACATAATGGCTTGTATTACTGTTACGAGGCATGCCGGGTGGTTCATTTTGAGATGGCCAGGTTTATGAGGCAGACGCGGAATGGCTCTAAGGAGCTGACCGTTGGCTTTAAAAAGCAGTATGATCACCTCCTAGCCATGGAGTCTCACTTTAGCAGTTTGCAACTGCTGAATGCGTCTCTTAGGCGCAAAAAGGTCACTCCGCGGGATCTGCAAATTCCAACTCTCCCTCAGCCACCCGTTGCCGAAAAACTCCGACCACTCCAATTGTACAGCAGCTGATATCGTTTGCTACTCCAAGGGCAACGACAGCTGCTGGTGATGCAAATTCGGCTGCCGAATTTATCACCTCGGAGAACATACAGCCAGAAACTCCTGTAGCGTCCGTGTCTGTCGAGTCCGCCAAGCAACTAACTCTCCCGTCCATTCCGATCCCACCCACAAATATACGACCCCGACCACCGGGTACTGCCATCACAGGTAACAGGCATTTGGTGCCAAGACCAAGATTGGTGGTGATCCCACCTAAACGAAAAATTTCGCATTTGCATCCCACGTAATTGTGTTCACCGAGACCTGGTTAAAGCCGGAAATTCTGAAGTTTGTGAAGGAGCATACCCCTTCACAACGACGTAGGCCAGCGAGAAGCAACATTCGTCCTGGAGGCGAAGGGATACAGACCAGGCTGGAGCCTGCTAAGATTATTTTTATTTAATTTCTCCCCCTTTTGTTTTCTAGTTAGTAAGTCTTAATCACATAATATAAATATAGGGTAAGAAAAGGAAAAAAGGAAGTATTATTAAGCGCAGCACTGGCAGAGACCAGCAGAGAGATCACGGCAGAGACCAGCAGCAGAGGCCGGAGCAGAGACACGAAGGAGCAGAGATCAGAGCAGAGATCAACGGCAGAGACCAGCAGCAGAGGCCGGAGCAGAGAAACGAAGCAGCAGACACCGAAGCAGAGAGCAGACACCGAAGCAGAGAGCAGACACCGAAGCAGAGAGCAGACACCGGAGCAGAGATCAGAGCAGAGATCAGCAAGCAAGCCACGCACGACCCAAAGAGAGCGAGAGCAAAAGGCACGCGACAAAAGCGCCGGGTCGCGGCAGAAGCTGGGAGCAGAGGCTCGAACGGCCGGCTGAGCCAGCTGCCAAAATTATGGAGAGCAAAAGCTGCGCCAATAGCGCCCACGCACGACCCCGAAGAGAGCGAAAGCTGCGCCGAAAGCACCCACGCACGACCCAAGGAGAGCGAGAGAAAAAGGCACGCGACAAAAGCGCCGGGTCGCGGCAGAAGCTGGGAGCAGAGGCTCGAACGGCCGGCTGAGCCGGCTGCCAAACATGATGGAGATGGGGAGTGAAAATCGAGCCTCTACCAAGGGCAGTCGTGAGTGCGGGAAAATTAAAACGCCTGGAAACCAAAACGGACAACACGAGGTCCGCTATTTTCTGGACCAGCGAGGAGCAGCAGCCGCAGAGGAAAAAATGATGGACCAGAGTTCTACGGAGCAAGAGGGGTAAGCTGGCCTGGCGTAAGCGAGTGAGAGGGAGATAGGTGCGACGTAGGGAATTTGCGAACCTGACGCTCCCCCTTCCCCCTTGGTTTCCCTCCTTAACCAAGTCTTCCCCGTTGATGGTACAGTCGACACCACGTGCTCCACTCCACGTACACCGAGCTCCCCCCCCGGGTCACATATATATGTATAGATAGATAAGCAGGCAGACAATAAATCAATGAATTAAAACAAACTTCAATTATTCACATACCTATGACCATTGCACATGAACCACCGCCAATATCCGCCGCCCGATTGTTTTCACCCCTTCCCCTCTGTCATTGTACCTTTAAAAATATTCCATTTGCATGCCTGGGACCTCAGCCAGTGGAGTTGTACGCGGATGCCACGGCTTCCACGAACTGAGCTCTCCCCCTCCTAGTAGAAAACTCCTCCTGTAGAATACCCCCTTCCCTATCCTTGGGGACGCCAGTGAGCAAGTTTGTACGCGGACGCCACGAATTTGCGAACCTGACGCTCCCCCTTCCCCCTTGGTTTCCCTCCTTAACCAAGTCTTCCCCGTTGATGGTACAGTCGACACCACGTGCTCCACTCCACGTACACCGAGCTCCCCCCCCGGGTCATACGCCCCGCCTCCGCACGCGCCACGAGGTGCTGAGCACACCCTACCCCCTCCCCCCGGGACCACGGCCCCACAACACGTGTTTTCCCCGCCGGCGGCCACAGCCAGGCCGCCCGTGCTACGACCGGTCACCGTGGAGGATACACCCCTTCCACGCCCCAGCAAACCTAACCTAGGGTAATCTGTACTAGGCGAGCCACGTGTGTCGCCGGGTGACCCTCACCCGCGCGATCCCTTCGCACTCGCGAACCCCGCACCTGACACACGCCCCGATCCCTCTCTTTAGTCTGAAAATACAAATTTGCTGTATGGAAGATCGGGCCCTGGACAGACTGAGAGGCTGTACCCCGGCCTGAGACAGGAACTTCCTTACAAGTTTTGGCAGGTCGGTACACAACCTTTAGGAATGACTGTTCGTTTCGATGTGCAGGTGGGATCGTGATTGCAATAGACTCTTACTTCACGTCGGAACATTTTACAGTCCAGATTCAACAAGAACTGGAATTCCTGTGTATAAAACTGATTCTTCCCGCTTTTTCAGTCTTTATTACATGCTCGTATATTCCACCTTCTTCGGATATCGCAATTTATTAGCAGCACTTGTCCGCCTTAAGCGCTGGTTCTTCCTCGCTATCTGATAAAGATCATATGATAGTTCTTGGGGATTTCAATTTGCCAGGAACTGTTTGGTCTTCGGTAAACGAGTCTAATAACCTAGTGCCCATGTCACGACATGACTTTATAGACGGCTTACTCGACTTATCCCTGTCTCAAGTCAACCATGTGAAAAATTCCCTGGGTCGATTGCTTGATCTGTGCTTTGTAACGGATCCGACCATTGCGTTGTTAACCCGAGTCCCTCCGCTCACTATACCTGAAGACGCCTACCATCCTACACTTGAAGTGTCGCTCGATATAGGACCAACCGCATTGGATGGATCGGGTAGGCTACCTCGATGTGTCCGCTGCTTTCGTAAAGCCGAGTTTGCGAAGCTTAATAACATCATTAGGGATTTTGATTGGTCCGCTTTGTATTTGTGCACTGATGTTACGATATGCACAAACATTTTCTACGATGCACTTGACTCTATTTTTGATTCTTGTGTCCCGCTTTCCTGTCCTATTAGATCTGGGAAACCCACTTTGTTTACCAGAGTTATCCAGTCTTAAAAACTTAAAATCAAGACTTTACAAAAAATGTTAAGTAGTTGGGTCTCCTTCTTCTCTCTCTCGCTTTGTAATGGCTCGGTCAAAATGTTCCTAACATCCTAATCTACAGGGCGTGTTTTACCCCTGCACCGATCCTTCTCTACAGGGCTTGTTTTACCCCTGCAACGATCCTTCTCTACAGGGTGTGTTTTACCCCTGCAACGCTACTTCTCAACAGGGCGTGTTTTACCCCTGCAACGCCACTTCTCTACAGGGCGTGTTTTACCCCTGCAACGATACTTCTTCTCGGGACGTGTTTTACCCCTGCATCGATCCTTCTCTACAGGGTGTGTTTTACCCCTGCAACGATCCTTCTCTACAAGGCGTGTTTTACCCCTACCACGATATTTCTTCTCGGGGTGTGTTTCACCCCTGCAACGATCCTTCTCTACAGGGTGTGTTTCACCCCTGAAACGATCCTTCTCTACAGGGCGTGTTTTACCCCTGCCACGATACTTCTTCTCGGGGCGTGTTTTACCCCTGCAACGATCAGTGCCATCAAGGAGCGGGTATCTCTCTGGAGTACTACCCGTAACACATTCCCGAGACCTACGACCGACGATGACGACCAGCACGCAGCAAACAGCCACGTGCGGCCGAGTAGCCAAGTTAGAAGGAAGACCCAGAAGGAAGACCCATCCGGAGGACCCGAGATGACCCAGCCTCACATATTCAATCTGTAATGTTAAGAATAATAATAATAACAAAGGAGACTAGAACAGCTGGCAATAAGTGAGGCACAAAATAGGAGATCGCGGAGCGCAACTCCAAAAAAGAGCCCAAGACAATCACCAAGACCCACACATAGAAACCACGGTGGAGGAGGAAGAAACCAAGACGGAACAATCCAGACCTCCAACGCCAAAGGCAAACGGAAGCAAGCACACCATGGAGGAACCTCTAGGAGAAGCAAGAACAGCAAGGAAAAAATCACCATTCCCGAAACAGATGCGGAAAGGATCGCCGGAAGCAGTGGCAATTATTGAACGAATACGCAAATGGGAAATCACCTACACAGGGAAAGGAGATCTGCTGGAATTCCTGAGCAGAATGGAGGAACTAGCAGAGACATTCGGAATAGAGAACGACCACTTGGTTTTTGTAATGCCACTGATATTGGAAGAGAGCGCATTAGACTGGTGACATAGAAAACCAACATCTGTAAATACATGGAAGGAGGCAAAAGAGGGACTCAAGGAAAACTTCATCTCACCAAGGTACCAGGAGGAACTAGCGAAACAAGTGACAAACCGTAAGCAAGCCGAGACGGAAACGGTGAGGCAATATGTACAAGATCTAAGGAATTTGATGAGATTCAGAAGATACACAGAACAGCAAAAGCTAGAGATTACTTACCAGAACTGCCCATTAAACTCTATACCCATTAAACTCTATATGAAAAGAAGTGAATTCAAAACCCTAACAGAATTCATGATCACAGCAGAGGAATTCGAAAAATTGGAAACAGAGGCGGGACTCTCAAAGGCTACGGGACGACAAGGGAACAACCTGACATATTACAACAAAACTTGGAGACCAAAATGCCGCAGATGCGGGCAGATGGGGCATGAAACCAGAACATGTAATAAAGAACCGATCATATTCTGTTGGACCTGTAACAAACAAGGAGTCCGGACAATAGACTGCTGTAGGAGGCCGCAGGAAAACGCGCAGGGCTCGGGAGACACTCGCCAAACTACCGAGGCCCAGAACATCACAAGCGGGACACAACCCATCTAATATACGAAGAAAAACAACTCCTAGGCTGGGCCAAGATCGGCAGAACTATGATGGAAGTAATCATCGACACAGGGGCCACAAGATGCATGATCAACGAGGAAACAGCAAAGAAACTACAAAAGGAGGGAAGCGAAGGGGACGAAAGGAGGTTGATACGACTGGCGGATGGAAGCATACGAAGAACAACAGGTAGGTTCGAAACGACAGTGGAACTAAGAGGACGAACATGTGCACAAGCATTTCTAATTATGACCGGATACCAGACACCCCGATACTAGGAATGGATTTTCTAGAAACCACAGGTGCTGAAATAAAATGCGGAAAAGCGACAATAGTCATCGGCGAGGGACGTACACCGAGAAAAACGGAAGAACATTTAAGAAGCACACAGCCGGAACCAGTGGACAAGGAACTGGAGGAGTGGATTTCGTCGGAAGTAAACAAATTCGAAACACTGAAAGGAGTAGGCACAATACCAAACACAAAAACTACTTAAAAGACGACAGACCCATCAAGCAGAGATATTACCCGCGCAACCCAGGGCAAATGGAAATAATAAATAGGGAAATTGACGAATTGAACAGGAAAGACCTCATAGAACCATCACGTAGCCCATACAGCGCACCAGTGGTCTTAGTAAACAAAAAGGAAACGGACCAATTGAGACTCTGTGTGGACTACAGGTTACTGAACGAGAAAACGGAGAAAGACGCATACCCAATGCCAAGGATGGATTTCACATTAAACCAACTAAGGGAGGAAAGGTACATTAGCACTCTCGACTTGAAATCAGGGTACTGGCAAATACCAATGGAAAGACGAAGCCGACCATACACCGCATTCACCACACCTGGGCGAGGATTGTTTCAGTGGAAGGTAATGCCATTTGGGCTAACGACAGCCCCGGCGCACGAAGGAGGAACACCAGCAGAAACTACAGGAAGACTTGGAGCGACTGAGAAGTGCGAATTTACGGATCAACGAGAAAAATGCCACTTCTTCCAGAGGAAGCTAAAGTATCTAGGACACATGGTAAGCGAGGAAGGAATACACACGGATCCAGATAAAATATCTGAGGTACGAGAATTAGCAGCACCACCGACACTTAAACAAGTACACAGCTTCTTGGGGCTAGCAAATTGGTCAAGGAGATTCGTTCCAAACTTCACGGAGCGAGCAAAGGCGCTACAGGACTTACTCAAGAAATGCCAAAAGTTTACCTGGGACGGGACACATCAAAACGCGTTCAATGACCTCAAACTGTGTCTAACCGAATCGCCAGTGCTAGCATGCCCGGACTTCGGTAAACCGTTCATCCTGAAAACCGATGCAAGCGACTGTGGAATAGGGGCGGTATTAACACAAGAAGACGCAGACGGAGAGCACGTAATCGCCTATGCAAGTCGAAAGCTAAAAAGCGAGGAAACAAGATACTCCGCTGCGGAAAAGGAATGCCTCGCCATCTACTGGAGCATCCACAAAATGAGAATGCATCTGGAAGGATATAAACTCATAGTGGTCACTGACCACCAAGCGCTTAGATGGCTCAATTCCATCGAAAGTCCGTCCGGCCGAATAGAAAGATGGGCGTTGGGATTACAGCCTTTTACATTCGAGATAACATATCAGAAAGGGAAGTTAAACGCGGTGGCGGACGGATTATCCCGCTTACAACGCGAAGATGTTGATGCCGCTTCTATTCTCCAGATCAAGGATGAATCCGGCTCGAAGCAGCAAATGTTGATGTTGATGAGTTGAGTTGTAAATTCGAACTGTTTTATTTTCAAAACTTATGCACTATATATAGGAAAATATAAGGTAATTAAAACTAAGACCAACGCTAAGAAAAGGAGGGATGTGCGGTACTTATTCCCACGCTCATCCCTTCTAATGACACCTAATACATGCAAACAACATGTGTTAATAGATTTGGGTTCGACGTGCCCATGTATATGATTTTATGGTCGAACTCTATGTGTCCTTTTTTCTCAAGTGGCCTCCTTCAAGTGGACTGTATTGTTTATTGGTTGGTCTGTGTCGGTTCCTGTTCATGTTTTATGAACATATTGCGCGCGGTTTGCTAAAGATGTGATAACTGCGAGTTTGTTGGACTCCTTCAAGTGGACTGTATATTTTTATTTTTGTGACGCTACCTGCTGTCGGGTCCTGTTCATGTGCATGAACATCTTGACCGCGGTTCGCCAGGGGTGTGTAATTACTGCGGCTTGACCTGGTGTCCGGTTCTGTTCGTATTTTGGACATCTTGACGATCTACCAGTGTTATGGGAACTGTCTTTTAATTTGACTTTCTTCCGTATATACAGCATCAGTAAAAAGAATTCGCTGTACTCCTGTTTGGGAAGCAAATTGAGTCCTTTCAGCTTTAGTCGCTTATCCTCAGCTTGTTTCCAAAAGTTCCTTTGAAACTTTTGAACCAGTTTCCGTTTTTTAAGAGATTTTTTGGCAACATCTTCTTTTGGAACTGGTATTAGCAATGTGGATTTACGAGTTTCAAAATCCCCTGGTGTCAAAACATCTTCGCCATTTATTTTACTTGATATACAAAGTGGACGAGAGTTTTTTAATGTTTAAATTTGATTACTGCTTTCTGAGTATTCCTTGATCTTAACGAGAGGATACACTTTATGTATGTTGTGATATCAAACCGAGACGAGTTTGTTTTAAAATTTGGCCACGCCCCCTTCCGCCCCCACAAAAGATGAAAATCTACAATTTTGAAGATATGGGAAAACCAAAAACGCAGAATCATAGAAAATTACTATATCTATCAGAGTATTGAATTTGGATCAGATCGGATCATAAATATAGTCAGAAGGAACAAATGAAATTTCAGTGGCCTCCCAAGCGCAGACTGATTCCCTCTCTCTCTCGCACACAGCCGTGTATGTATATGTAGGAAGTAGATAAAAACAAGTAGAAATGGCAGATGTAAAAAATTTATGTTAACCAATATGGAAACATCTAATAGATCAAAATCTCCGAAAAGGTTCGACTTAAATTGTTTTTTTTTGGCTAAAATTAAATTTTTTTCTTTTGCGAACATGTAATAAATTACAACAAGCTCACATACATATATACTGACCGTGTACCGGGTATAAAGTAGAGCCGCGGTGCAGACGCGGCTCATAACGTTCCCCCTCGTTATTTACTGTGTCTCTTACCACTGATGGTGGAGATCAGTGTCCTTTTTGTGACTTTATTTACTGTGTCTCTTAAGACTGGTGGTGGAGATCAGTATCCTTTTTTAGATTTTATCTACCGTGTCTCTTACCACTGGTGGGGGAGATCAGTATCCTTTTTTGGATTTTATCTACTGTGTCTCTTACCACTGGTGGGGGAGATCAGTATCCTTTTTTGGATTTTATCTACTGTGTCTCTTACCACTGGTGGGGGAGATCAGTATCCTTTTTGCGACTTTATCTACTGTGTCTCTTACCACTGGTGGGGGAGATCAGTATCCTTTTTGCGACTTTATTTACTGTGTCTCTTACCACTGGTGGGGGAGATCAGTAACTTATTGTCGTCTTTTTTAATTATAATAGTGACTTTGGTATTGAAACCCAAGGGATTACGCTATTCTGTTTTTATTGCCACTATCAACTTGTTATAAAATGCAAGGGTTTACGCTATTCTGTCTCTTACCATTGGTGGAACAGAGGCTTGGTGTTTTTTAGGTTGCGACCTTAATTTCGAAGACAGGAAAACAAAAATAGGGGGCATAGTATGGGTTAGAACGCACCCACTATCTAAGAGAATAGAAAAAACGACTGCAAAACTAGAACCGAAATACGACGGACCCAGTAAAATCCTCGAGCTCATATCCGCAATAATCGTAACAGTGAAGGACATAAATACTAACAAAAAGATACGAGCACACGTCTCGCAACTAAAACCTGCGAATACAGAAACAATAGACACAATAAATGCACCAGAGACTGAAGAACTCGACGTCGGGCCGAGCACATCAAAGGCAGCATCACAGCGACGAGACCATAAAACCGCGCCGGAATTGTACGAATGTCCGAAGAAAAAGAGAGTGAGCAGAGTAACCAAAGAGATGCCAACGTTGACCTCACCGCCAGAGAAGCTGTCCTGGGCACGACAAGTCGAGGAGCATGAGGAGGACAATGACGTTCTAAATATGGGACAAGCACACGCGCCGGATGAGCACCATACAGCAGTCAGTAAGTCAGTAACGGCCAACAATTGATAACGACTTCCTGGATTCTGGACCGGATGAGCAACGAGCGCCAGACAACGATACACACCAGACCCCGAAACCAGCCAATGAGTTGGAAGACGCAGGCAACATTCTACCCGAATGGTATGTGCCAGAGGGACACCAAATTTCGGCAAGACTGATAAAAATAGTGCTGAACAGTGCAAAGACGCGACAACCCCATACACAACGACGGTTCCGGATCTGGAATATGAATCAAGAGGCATGCTGGGTACGGATCAACAGAGCCGGGGATGTGCGCATCGGAGCCGGATCCAAGCCAAGAAGAGAGACGACGCCAGCCTAGGAGAGGAGGGGGGAGTGTGACGCCCAGCGCCATATCCAACTGCGCCGGCGCCACATGACTTACATGTCCATTTCCACCATACATAACCACCATACATAATCATAGAACAAAAAAGACAAACCTGCAGTTCCTCATCATTAAAAATAATTAAAATATAACCAATCCAAAAAAAAAACATAAAACTATGACTCAAATTTTAAGTACGCGGCCAAAACACAGTGGGACCATCACCCGCCAGTGAACGGTCACACTGACCAGTGATCGCCAGCACAGCCACCAACAAGCACACTATCAGCTGGAACCCGGAACGCGCTAGAAACCAAAGACACGCGCTAGCCCCAAATCCGAGGAAAAATAGCTGACGTTCGGATATATAAGGAGCCTCGCCAGTTCGAATCGAAGCAGTCCAACTCGGAACAGCCTGGGAGTCATCTCTCAATATTTTCTCGGCGGTGCAAAGTACCAAAAGGTAGATCCCTACTTTTAACACTTGCCTGCTAAATACATTTCCCCCTTCCTAACATCCTAATCTACAGGGCGTGTTTTACCCCTGCAACGATCCTTCTCTACAGGGTGTGTTTCACCCCTGCAACGATCCTTCTCTACAGGGCGTGTTTTACCCCTGCCACGATCCTTCTTCTCGGGGCGTGTTTTACCTCTGCAACGATACTTCTTCTCGGGGCGTGTTTTGCCCCTGCAACGATCAGTGCCATCAAGGAGCGGCTATCTCTCTGGAGTACTACCCGTTACCCATTCCCGAGACCAACGACCGACGATGACGACCAGCACGCAGCAAACAGTCACGTGCGGCCGAGTAGCCAAGTTAGAAGGAAGACCCATCCGGAGGACAAGAGACGACCCTGCCTCACATATTCAATCTGTTATCTAAATAATAATAAAAACTTGTTATACTGCTAACCTACGCTTTCTTCTCGAACCCGACATCCCTTAATTATAGCTACCACACCCAGAAACATACAAATTTCTGTAAACCCCGGCGCGGCGAGCATATCCCGGCCGTAGCAACGTCACAATACGTCGGCAAATACTGATCAGGATCATGGCCCATCTTTTTGCCCAATTCGTTCAACGAACCTATTCACAGGAAAGCTACTCCGGTCAGCCGTACCCATACGGTTTACACAGGTTAACCGGCATTTTCAGTCCCTTGCTAAATGAAAGCTCGCTGCTTCATGATCTCCGAACAGTAAAGCCGGTGTATTCACCGGGTCCTGACGGAGTTCCCGGCTGTGTACTCAAGTTCTGCGCCGAGTCTCTGTGTGGACCGTTGCTCAAACTATTCAGCCTGTTCATTAATTCTTCATGCTTCCCCTCGATATGGAAGGAGTCGTTTATAATTCCTCTCCATAAGAAAGGTAGTAAGTCTGACGGGAAGAACCATAGAGGTATATATAAGTTATCCGCTATTCCTACAGTGTTTGAGTACATTTTAACTCCGCACCTGCAGCATCTTTGCAGATCACTTATATCTCCTGCTCAGCATGGATTTATAAGGCGGAGATCAACAACCACGAATTTGTTGGAGTTCACCTCATTACATCATTAAAGGCTTCCAAGTTAATCACAGATTTCAGTAAAGTGTTCGACTCTGTAAACCACTCTCTCCTAGACTAAAACTTGACCTTTTAGGGCTTCCACCCAATCTCTTGAGAAGAATTCCTAGCTACCTTTGTTCCAGGTCTCAAAGAGTCCTCTTCAAAAACTCCCTGTCTTCGCCAGTTATGGATATTTTGGGGGTACAACAGGGCAGACATTTAGGCCCCTTCCTATTTACACTCTTCATTCATGACCTGCCTTCGGTATTAACATACTCTCGAGTACTTATGTATGCGGATGATTTTAAGCTGTGTGTCCAGTACAAGGATGGTTTATCTCAATCCAGGTTGCAATCCGATCTTAATAGCTTTCAGTCATGGTGTTGTGCAAATTTGTTATACCTTAATGCATCGAAATGTAAAGTAATGACATTTCATCGCTCCAGCTCCTTTCTGGCTCCTTACACCCTAGGCGGGGGTTCTCTTGACAGAATTGCCCTAGTTGATGATCTTGGTGTTCTATTAGATCCCAAGTTAAAATTTTCTACCATACCAACACATTTCTACCATGGTAAATAAGGCCATGGAAGTGCTTGGGTTTATAAAGAGGTGGTCAAAAGAATTTGACGAAAACTATATAACAAAGATTCTCTATTTATCGCTTGTTCGTTCGATTTTAGAATACGGCTCTTGTGTATGGTGCCCTCAGTACAAAATACACCAGTCCAGAAAAACTTTTTAATTTTCGCTCTACGCGGCCTCAACTGGGATGCAAGTGTGAGACTGCCGTCTTACTCTAGTAGATTGCTTTTAATAAACCTTCCATCCTTAGTTAACCGTAGAAAAATGCTTGGTGTGATTTTTGTGTACAACTTGATCAAGGGTGACGTAGATAGCTCGGACTTGTTGAGCCGCATAAGCTTCACTATTCCTTTTAGAAACACTAGAAACTATATACCGTTGTTCCTTCCGATTTGTAGATCGAATTATTCCTTGCATGAACCTTTTAGAGTTTTATGCTCGGATTATCATTCCCTCTACCATATCACATCCACAACTAATTCCCTTCCTCTTCTTAAAAAACTATTACTCACATACCTGTGTCGTAATTAGAAATTGTAAGTGTACGATCCCAGGGAGGGCTGCGTTCCGGCCTGGGATTCGCGCGTAACAGCATTCGGCTGGTGTCCCATGGGCCACTTGATGGCGCAGTCATTGCATATCAACGTCCAAATATATTTAAACAAAACAAAAAAAAACCGATGAATGGTGGCTATTAAAACCTTAGAGCTCTAATTGATTGTGGGGCACAATGTACCATCATTTCAGAGGAAGCAGCACACATATTAAAATTAGCGCGTAAAAGGGACAACACCGAGGTGAGTGGAGTGTCATCGACAGATTCTTCCACTTCAAAGTATAAGGTAACTTTAACAGTAAAAACTCGGGATGCCGATAAAAAACCTCTTAATATTGAAGAAATCATTCTCCCAAAACTTATGAAGGCTTTACTTGTAAAGTCGTTCAAGATTGACAAATCGAAATCGAAATATTATGTGTTAGCTGACCCTAACTTTAATAAACGAAGTTGGGTAGATATAATAATTGGGGTAGATTTGTATGCCCATATTGTAAAAGACGGAGTAGTAAAAATAGATGGACTACTTGGTCAAAATATAGAATTCGGATGGATTATATCCGGTTGCACCATTTCAAAAGGAGATAAATTGATTGTGGCGACAGCAATTGAAGTCAGGGAGTTTGAGCGTTTCTGGGAAATGGAAAGCGAAAGTACTGATGAGGAAGAAGATGTTTGTGAGAAGCATTTCTTGGAAACCACAAAAAGAGAGGAAAATGGAAGGTGAAAATACCATTCAAAAAAGATAAGGATCTTGGAGATTCAAAGGCACAAGCTATTGCGCTATTTTATAATTTAGAAAAGAAACTCAGCGAAAATAAAAAATTATAGGAAAATTACATAAAGTTCATGCATGAATATAACAATTAAGGACATATGGTAGAGTCCAAGAAATAAGGAAAATATTATTTACCCCATCAGGGAGTCATAAGAGATTCCAGTCTAACGACAAAACTCAGGGTAGTTTTTGATGCGTCAGCAAAAACCACAAATAATAAAAGCTTAAATGATATCATGTGGGTGGGACCAAGAGTCCAATAACATATCTTCAATATTATGGTAAAATGGCGAAAGTGGCCATTTGTAGTATCAGCGGACATTGAAAAAATGTACCGGCAAATTAATGTTGATGAAGAAGATCAGCATTATTTGCATATAATCTGGAGAGACGCTCCAAACTAAAAATTAAAAGAATATAAACTAACAACCGTTACGTATGTTACAGCTTCAGCACCCTTCTTAGCTACTGGGGTGCTTGTAGCAATAGCAGATAACTGCGGAAATAAAGCAATTAGAGAAATCATAAAAAGTGATTTTTATATGGACGACCTGATGACAGGTGCTGATTCCATATTAGATACTAAAAGGCATGTAAAGGAATTTACCCAGGAGTTTGATAAGGTTGGGTTTAACTTAAGAAAGTGGATAACAAATATACCAGAAATTGTTGAGGACGTTAAAAATAACGAAGAAAATAAAGTATTAACCATTGAAGAGAATGAATCCGTCAAAACATTAGGACTTCAATGGGAGCCAGTTAAAAATGAGTTTAGGTTCAACTTCCATTATGAACCTACTAAGAAAACTAACAAAAGAATAGTTTTATCTACATTAGCATAGATGTATGATCCTTTAGGCTGGTTTCTCCAGTTACAATTGTTGGAAAATTGTTTATGCAAAAACTTTGGTTGTCAGACAAAAATTGGGATGAAGGCTTAATTCTCAGCATAGGAATCCGATGCAAATTCATGGTTTTGCCGATGCATCTGAGAAAGCTTTTGCTGCCGTAGTGTATGCCAAGGTAGATGGTTCTTCAATTATAATAGCCAGCAAAAGTAAGGTTAATCCGAAGAAGAATCGGAAAACCATTCCCATATTAGAACTTTGTGCAGCTCATCTTCTAGCAAAATTGATTGAACGGGTGAAAATAGCGGTTGGAAGTGAAGCAGAAAGTTATGCTTGGAGTGATTCTACGATTACTCTAGCCTGGATAAAGAATGGAGACAATAAAGACAAGTTTATTAAGCGTAGAACTGACGAAATTAGAATAGTTAAAGAAATTAAATGGAGACATGTCAAATCTGAAGACAATCCAGCTGATGTAGCATCAAGGGGCATTAGTGCAGATAAGCTGAAAGATTTTGAAATTTGGTGGAAGGGTCCTCAGTGGCTGGCGAAATCTAAAGAAGATTGGCCAAAAGAGCAGGTTGAAGAAAAAATAATTGTTAGCACAACGTTTATAATCGATAAAGCTAACATAATTAATGAGTTATTACAGAAATACTCGTGTATGCATAAACTAGAAAGAGTCATTGCATATATATTAAGATTTATTCAAATGAAAACCGAAAATAAAAAGTTTCCATCATATTTGACACTCAATGAGATTAAGATCGCCAAGATATTGATATTGAAAAAACAACAAGCTATGCAATTCAGTTCTGAAATAGCTAGCCTAGTTATTAAAAAGGAAATAGAAACAAAAAGTAAAATATTGGGCTTAAATCCGTTTTTAGGTGAAGATGGATTACTGCGATTTGGAGGAAGATTACAAAACTCCAGCGCAGAATTTGAGGTTAAACATCCCTTGATTTTAAATAAGTGTCACTTAACGTCTTTAATTATCAATAATGCACATAATTATGCAAAATTATATCCAGTGAAAGTATTGGATATTTTGGCTAAGAAACTGTTTAAAGCAAAAGCTTAAAAAGTGTGTTACCTGTGCTAGGTATCGTCAGATAACGGCAGAACAAATTATAGGAAATCTGCAGAAATACAGAACAACAATGTCATACTCTTTTACAAATACAGGGGTAGACTTCGCCGGACCTTACCATATCAGATGTTCTAAAAACCGTGGGCAGAAATCTTATAAGGCATATATTGCCGTATTTGTGTGCATGGCGACAAAGGCTATTCATTTGGAAGTTGTCAGCGATCTAACTTCGGATGCATTTCTAGCTGCACTTAGAAGATTTTTTTCAAGAAGAGGATAATGTGCAAAAATCTTTTCGGATAATGGAACCAATTTTGTGGGAGCTTCGCGTAAATTAGACGAAGAATACCAGAGAGCCCTTAAGGATAATATAAAAGTGGTTCCAATGTTAGAAAGAGAACAAATCGAGTGGCACTTTATCCCCCCGGCAGGACCTCTCTTTGAAGGTATTTGGGAAGCTGGGTTAAAATCGTTGAAATATCACTTAAAAAGAGTGATTGGGGACAAACCTACGAGGAAATGGCAAACCTCTTATGTCAAATTGAAGCTGTACTGAATTCACAACCGTTGTATATCGCTTCAAATGATATTGACGATATGGATGTATTAACACCAGGTCATTTTATTATTGGAAGGCCAATATTTGGCCCCATTGAAACAGTGTCAGATGAAAGAATTGGAAATCTGGATAGGTGGAAATTAATTCAAAAAATGAAGAGAGACTTCTGGATTAAATGGAAAGAAGATTATTTACAAACCCTTCAAGAAAGAAATAAATGGAGAATAGGAATACAGAATATTAAAAAAAGGCAGATAGTTTAAATAAAAGATGAAAACTGTCATCCAGCTAGATGGCCATTGGGGAAAATAGAAGGACGATAGTCAGAGTAGTCACCATCAAACATCAAGATGGGTCGATTAAAAGACCGATTACTAAAGTTTGTCCATTAGCTGGAATTGAGTCTGAAGAAAAGTACTCAGAAACGCCTCCAAAAGAAGCAAGAAGTACTCGCCGTAGACCTCGAATACCCAAACTAGGACTCATGGCAGTAATGTTAATGCTTATGTTATTTTTTCAAGTATCAAATGCAAGTATAGCTGCCAGAGGAAAAGAGAAGTGGTCGATTAAAAAAAATGAACAGTTCCACTTCAATATATTTGGACAAGATGGGAGATGTAGAAATAGTCGCCTCATCTTGGGATCTAATACATAGTTTATTATAATATGGACCCGTATTTTCAAATGATAAAAGAGAAAAGAATTAATTGGGAAAATTAGAGTAGTGTGCGGTAATCTTTACACTTTTGAAGAGCAATGCAACAATGTTTTAGATAACACTGACAGACAAATTGCAGATCTAGAAGAAAATAATAAACTTTTTATGGCTCAAGATAACAAAAGAAAGAAACGAGCACGCTTCGAGTTTATGGGCTCCCTTTATCATATATTGTTCGGAATAATGGACGCTGAAGATAGGGAAACTTTTGAAGGAAATATGAAAAATTTGTTAGAAAACCAACATAATATAGACGATTTAATTAAAAGGCAAACGTCAGTAGTAGAGTCAACGGTAAATATTCTCAAACGAACTACCAAGGAAATAAACGTAAATTTTAGAAGTATGAGCACTAGAATAGAAAACATAACGGAAGCGTTAAAGGAAAGTTACTATGTATACAAAGAATCTATAAACTTCTTTATGGTAAAAAAGCAACTAAGTTCATTGATTAATGAATGCGAGAAAATCCAAGCAGGAGTAATAAGTCTACTGATAGATATTAATCATGGTAGACTGAATCCAAATATTTTAAAACCTATGCAGTTAAAGGCAGAGATATCAAAAATAAAGGATAGGTTATTAGAAACATTAGTTCTTCCAGGAAAAAGAACAGGTACGGAATTGAAAGAAATTTATAGCCTATTAACCGCGAAAGGGATTTTCGTGGATAACAAATTAATTTTGAATGTGAAGATTCCACTGTTTGGTAGACATCCATCCCATTTGTTTAGGATTATTCCAATGCCAATTGAGCACGAAAGGGAATTGGTCAAGGCAGAGTTGAGCTCTAGGTACTTAGTATATAACTTCGAAATTGATTCCTATCATTCGATGACTGAAGCTACTTTAAACAAATGTCAAAAATGGCAAGCAAATAAAAGAGTATGTGAAGGTAATTGGCCTTGGAGAAGCGCCAATGACAATTCTTGTGAGATAACTCCATTCAAACCAAATAGTCATTCAAATTGTGTTTATAGAAAGATATCAGAGACAAGGTCATTTTGGGTCGAATTAGAAAAGAAAGGTAGTTGGCTCTTCAAAGTTCCAGTCAACACTAATGCTAGAATTCAATGTAGTAACTCAAATCAAGAGTTAATTGATCTCCCTCAACAAGGAATTTTAACAATAATAAATGGTTGCACTGTGCGAACCGATTATAAAATATTAGTACCTCATTATGGTCTTCATACAGAAACCTACGAGACAATTTCAACCTCTTATATAATATATAAGCATGTCAAATTGAAGCTGTACTGAATTCACGCCCGTTGTATACCGCTTCAAATAATATTGACGATTTGGATGTATTAACACCAGGTCATTTTATTATTGGAAGGCCAATATTCGGCCCCATTGAACAGTTTCAGATGAAAGAATTGGAAATCTGGATAGGTGGAAATGAATTCCAAAAATTAATTCTTCAACAAAGAAATAAATGGAAAATAGTTTTAATAAAAGATGAAAACTGTCATCCAGCTAGATGGCTATTGGGGAAAATAGAAGAAATACATAAAGGTAGGGTTTTCTTGACGACCGTGAGTGCGACATCATCCGCGAAGCCAACAATTTCGACTTCTTGTTGGAAGTCCAGGCGCAGTATTCCGTCGTATATTGGTGGTGTCTTATTGTCCAGGTCGTCAGTGACCACCGCTTGCAGGTATGGGATTCCGAGTCTCTTTAGGGAGGACAGTACATTGTTCCGGGATGCGGAGTTGAATGCATTGTTATGTATAGTGCTGCCACCAGACAGTAGTTTTTGGCCCCACCAAGCCATCTTGGGCCTTCTATTGACTTCTTGGATGTTAAGACCTTAACAGAAAAGTCGAAACACTTGCGAGTTGAGTTGTAAATTCAAACTGATTTTTATTTTGCAGGTTTTGAACATATGTGTAAATTTTACGGCAATGTTTGAGGTATAATCTTGTATTCTATTATTATAGCTAGACCCACGGAACGGGTACATCGTTACAGTTAGTGTGAAATTTTGAGTTCAATTATAAGTATTTTTGGACAAAATTAGATGCATAAGTGGCTCTAGTCCACTTGACTCGGGTTTGTCTTGTGTGGCTTGAGTTCACAGATTATTTCTCCCCTTACACCGTAGCAGTCATAATTTACTTATTTTATGTACGTTCCTCAGTTATATATAGATCAATGCGGTCCTGTCTACCTGTAGATCCTGCATTGTATATAGGTGTCTAAATATAGCTTCCAGTTGTTCACCTGCTGTTGCTGACCACTTGATAGGCCTTACCCCAGAGGTCTTTTTCTGCTTCGTCACAGAACTCTAGGAAGCATAGTTTTTTGTTGGCTTTGATCTCTTTCTTATATACCCTTCGTAGGCTTTGCTGCGCTCCGTGGTAGCTTCGCACCTTCGCTCGCAGTGTATTTCTCGCTGATCTGTTATGTCGTGGTTGCTGCTAGTCGTGCTTATGTAGGTGAGGTCGATGATAGATGTGGCACCTGTTCTGCTGAATGTTGGGGTAGAACCAGCGTTTTTTAGGACAATGTCCAGGTAGGCAAAATCCTCTTCCAGGACCCCTGGCGTTCGTTGTGGTGGACTCCCGTTCCGTGGCCCATGCATTGAAGTCTCCCGCTATTAGTGACGGCGAGTGTACTCTGATATCGTTTGGCAGGTCGTCTATCGCATCGCTGAACTCCTCGAGTGACAAGCAGGGTGGTAAGAAACTGCGTCCTTCAGGTCCTTCAGCCTCGCTCATACATATCCTCTCGCTCTTCTTACTCCGTCTAGGTGTTGTGCCTGTTTGCCGCAGATCCAAATTGTCGCTTTCCCCGATTAATAAACGACCCACGTGTTGGATCTAACGGGCTTGTAGGGCTCGGTCAACAGTGCCAGGTCAATGTTGAGCTCTTTTAGGGATTGGGTGAGGTCTTGTGCCATCCTGCAATGGTTCAGCTGGAGGATCCTTAACAATTTAATAATCTTACTGCCTAGCGGTACGCCGGGCACTTGAAGCTTCCAGACGCGTGGTCAGTAGGGCTTCCCTTTTTTGCACGCAGAGTAGGCAGTGTGGGTTCCTACTACCATTTCTAGCCTCGTGATCTTTGCCTCCACTCCGCTGCTCGGAGGTCCTTTCTTCAGGTGCAGGTTGTCGAGATGAGCCTGAACTCCAGGCATTTAAAGCAGTGTTTTGGAGACACAATGGGCTTTATGCGGCAGACTACCCACCCGATCCTCATTTTTCCTATCGCAGTGAGTTTTTTCGGCGTTGCTTGTCGGCAAGGATAGTGTGGCTATCTGCATTCCGCTTCTGATAGCTCGTAGGGATTTTACCGCGTCATCGGTGAGTGAGATTTCTCCTGTAGCAAATTGTACTGCTTCCAGTATCTCTTTGGTTGCGATCTCGTCTAGGTCCATGATCTCGGTCCTCGTTTGCTCGGTCAGGGCTCGCACGACCGCCTTGGCCCCTAGTGCATTTCCGACGGCCGTTTTTACCTCCTCCGCACTATGGCTCGGTATTCTCTTGAGGCGTAACAACAGATCGCCCTTTGTTGTCTTCCGTATGCTCTGTACGTCGCCGCTGACATGGCTCAGTGTTTAGTCTCCTTTCACCGATTCAGTAGTTGCTTCGACTTCGGCATCTGATCTCGCCTTCCTCGGAGCCCGCTTTTTTCTAGTTCCTGTGAAGCTGCCATTTTATATTTGCAGAGTTTCAGTTTTAGGTCTACCCATTTGTTGTTCTCGTGGCCTGAACCTCTTTGGTGGCCAGGCTGACAAGCTGTCTCTCATCCGCTGGTTTATGTCACTTTGACCCTTGAACTTGATCGAGAGGTCCTTAAGGATGAGTCCTATTTGGCTTACCGCGTCCGATAGGGACTTGGATGCCATACAAGGACTGCTTATCGATACGGACAGGTAGGCTGTAGAGCTATCAAAACATCGATGTTTGCGTACCTCGATATTTATCGATGTTTTGAAAAAAAAAAAGCATCGATAGTGGCGATATATCGGTGCATTTTTGAAAACCTTTATTTTCAACACCAGAAAATGGACGCAAGAAATGTAGTATACTAGCTCATTGTCCAGGCTTCTTTTGCGTGCAGATCGATTCATGTTTCTGCTCAATGTATGATTCGATTTTACCTACCGGTTTTTTTAGGCTTTTTTAAATGATCCGACGAATTGCTGGTGTTTCCACTAGTTTTTTTAGACTTTGTTACATAAAATGCACTTATAGCCTATTCCCACAGGCGACCATCCACCGTCCATTTCGGGGATGGTCCGTAAGAATTGGCGTTCCGAAATTTCCCATTTAGTTCCACCATCCATTTTGGATGTTTCTAAACCCGTGCGGTTTTCTATGCGATATTTAGCCGATGTTTTCAAATACAACTCTGAAAAATTGACGTTCACAGCGAAAAAATGGAATTCACTGTGAAAATGTAAACAATGAATGACAAGAATAACTGATATTCTCCAGAAAATGGCGAGGAGCTAGGAGGTTTTTTAATGGCAGATGCTCAATTTACAATTCGAAATTCTCAAATTTCTTCGGGAGAAGATGGCGAATAAATAAAAAGTAGCAATTGTAGCTTAAAAATTTTTTTTATATTTTTAAACAATGTTTTTCAAATGGATTTTTCCTCCAATATTGCCGACGCTTCCATCCGTTGTGCAAGGCTCGACTTTTGATAGAATGTCGAATCGTTGCACCTTCCTGGAAAGCCCATGTTCACTTGCGTAAATCTATATCTGAAGTAAATTGTAATGAAATACATTTGGAAGACTATGACGAGGACAAAAAGTGCCGTACTGCTTCTAAGCTACATAAAACATAGTCTTGTACATACAATTCTACTTGGATTTCAATTTACTAACAACCATCCACCCCTCTCTTGGCATACATTTACCAAAATAATTTAGCAATGCAATAAATTCTTCCTCATCGAATTCATTTATTTGGTTATCCGCACCATCAATTTTTGCAACAAAATTTGTTGCTGTTGAACCAATAATTAAATATTCCATATTTGTTGTTTAATTTTGACAAAATGCAGAGCACAAATTTTTGGTTTGTTGTCAGCTGTGTTTTCAATGGATGGTAGATGGTGGCCTGTGGGAATCGAGCTTTCACATCTGTCAAAAAATCCCACCGTTCGCCGTTAATATACTGTGTGGGAAAGGCTATTAGCTTATTATTATTTTAGAAAATCTCCCGTACTCTCGATTTTTCTGTCTTTCTTCTTATGGTTTCCTTCCTTCCTTCTTCTTCGTTGTCGGAATTGATTGCCGCTCCGACCTTTATGCAAAACATGTGACTATTAATATCAAATGGCATTCATATTTATACATGTGTGTAAATTACTTACCCACCTTACTTAAACCTGGAACGTGCTCATACCGTCACCGGCAACACGCAAACTTGCAAGAACACACTTAAAACCAATAAAGATTTATTAAAATAAATCAAATATTTTTTCACAATGTTTGCCTTTATGTGCGTAGCAAAATTAAGTGAAAAGTAGTGAGCAACAAGATTTATTTGCACTATCGAACTATCGGGGGGAAAACCTCGATAGTCCAATCAGTGAAGACACCATCGATACTATCGATAGTGTTTCGATGTTTTTACAGCTCTAATAGGCAGCTACCGTTCGACTTTTTTCCATTAGAAAGGACTCCGCCTGGATGTATGTACCCTCTTTTGTTTTATTATACCCGGTACTCGAAGAGTAAAGGGGTATATTAGATTTGTGCAAAAAATTAATGTGTGTAACACCCAGAAGGAAGCGTTTCCGACCCCATAAAGTATATATATTCTTGATCAGCATCAATAGCCGAGTCGATATAGCTATGTCTGTCTGTCTGTCCGTCCGTCTGTCCGTCTGTCCGTCCGTCCGTCTTCATTAGCGCCTATAGCTCAAAGACCATAAAAGCTAGAGGAACACTATTTTGTATCCAGACTCCTGTCCTATCGCACTGTTACAAGTGTATTTCAAAATTTCGCCCCGCCCCCTTCCGCCCACTCCAAGGACGAAAATCTGTGGCATGCACAATTTTAAAGATACGAGAAAACTAAAAACGCAGAATCATAGACACTGACCTTATCTATCAGATTGTTGAATCTGGATCAGATCAGATGATAAATATAACTACAATGAAGAAAATCATTTCGAAATGCATCGTTCCCTCTCGCTCTCTCTCACACACAGGGGTAGGCGCTATGCCTGATCGAATTTTTTGACGCCTAGTTCTCAGAGACTATAAGAGCTAGAACCACCAAACTTTCTATCCAAGCTCCTGTGATATCAAACCGAGACGAGTTTGTTTTAAAATTTGGCCACGCCCCCTTCCGCCCCCACAAAAGATGAAAATCTACAATTTTGAAGATACGGGAAAACCAAAAACGCAGAATCATAGAAAATTACTATATCTATCAGAGTATTGAATTTGGATCAGATCGGATCATAAATATAGTCAGAAGGAACAAATGAAATTTCAGTGGCCTCCCAAGCGCAGACTGATTCCCTCTCTCTCTCGCACACAGCCGTGTATGTATATGTAGGAAGTAGATAAAAACATGTAGAAAAGACAGATGTAAAAAACGTATGTAAACAAATATGGAAACATCTAATAGATCAAAAACTCCGAAAAGGTTCGACTTAAATTGTTTTTTTTTGGCTAAAATTTAATTTTTTCCTTTTGCGAACATGTAATAAATTACAACAAGCTCACATACATATATACTGACTGAGTACCGGGTATAAAGTAGAGCCGCGGCGCAGACGCGGCTCATAACGTTCCCCCTCGTTTTTTTTATTTTTGATTGTACTATTGACAGAAGCTGGTTGCTACAATATTAGTGATAGTTACAATATGGGTGATGGTTTTCGCACTATCCAACACTAGTGCATCGATCAGCTACTCATGCCCATATGACATTAGACTTTGCTAAATTTGCTGCGAAGAGAGAGATAGCATGATAGACATCGATAAATTAATGCTGGTAACCGTCGCGCAGTAGTTGAACATATGTTTTGTTTTGCGGCGGGAAGCATTTGTATACTGTACAAACATTTTTACTAAAAATGTTGTGAACGGAGGAAGCTACAGAGTTCCTTAAAAATCTTGTTAAGAACTCCCCTCACGTTTGGGATTCTTCGCATACCCGATATAGAATCAAACACCTAAAGCAGGCTTACCTGTACTTACCTTATGTACTTACCCTTTAACTCGCCCTTCAATAGCCATTTCGCCGACCAAATCTTTCTCTTTTTTTTGTTCTGCTGTTGCAGCATGTGACACGCAATCATATTATTATTTTGAACTATTAAAAAAGCTGCACAAAGCATTTTTCGTCTGTGTAAATCCAATATGCTTGCCATTTTTTTAGTTGTTTACATTTTTTCATCTTCTTCTTCCTCTTCTTACGAATTATAAACACTGCATTTATGATATTATACAACACACATTGCCACCAAGCCAGCAAAATCGTATCTAGAAACTATAGCATTCGATAATCTCTGCCGCAGCGCTGCTCCCAGCTCAACTGGAAAAACAACTGGACGCATATATCTGTCTCGCTCTCACTGCATGGTTTTTGCATAAGGCTGTCTCTATTTTTATACCCGGTACTCGAAGAGTAAAGGGGTATATTAGATTTGTGCAAAAAATTAATGTGTGTAACACCCAGAAGGAAGCGTTTCCGACCCCATAAAGTATATATATTCTTGATCAGCATCAATAGCCGAGTCGATATAGCTATGTCTGTCTGTCCGTCCGTCTGTCCGTCTGTCCGTCCGTCCGTCTGTCCGTCTTCATTAGCGCCTATAGCACAAAGACCATAAAAGCTAGAGGAACACAATTTTGTATCCAGACTCCTGTCCTAACGCACTGTTACAAGTGTATTTCAAAATTTCGCCCCGCCCCCTTCCGCCCACTCCAAGGACGAAAATCTGTGGCATGCACAATTTTAAAGATACGAGAAAACTAAAAACGCAGAATCATAGAGAATGAGCATATCTATCAGATTGTTGAATCTGGATCAGATCAGATGATAAATATAGCTACAATGAAGAAAACCATTTCGAAATGCATCGTTCCCTCTCGCTCTCTCTCACACACAGGGGTAGGCGCTATGCCTGATCGAATTTTTTGACGCCTAGTTCTCAGAGACTATAAGAGCTAGATCAACTAAACTTTCTATCCAAGCTCCTGTTATATCAAACCGAGACGAGTTTGTTTTAAAATTTGGACACGCCCCCTTCCGCCCCCACAAAAGATGAAAATCTACAATTTTGAAGATACGGGAAAACCAAAAACGCAGAATTATAGAAAATGACTATATCTATCAGAGTATTGAATTTGGATCAGATCGGATTATAAATATAGTCAGAAGGAACAAATGAAATTTCAGTGGCCTCCCAAGCGCAGACTGATTCCCTCTCTCTCTTGCACACAGCCGTGTATGTATATGTAGGAAGTAGATAAAGACATGTAGAAAAGGCAGATGTAAAAAAAGTATGTAAACAAATATGGAAACATCTAATATATAAAAATCTCCGAAAAGGTTGACTTAATTATTTTTGTTTGTCTTTTTTGGCTAAAACTAAATTTATCCCTTTTGCGAACATGTAATAATGTAATTTATTACAAGCTCACATACATATATACTGACTGAGTACCGGGTATAAAGTAGAACCGCGGCGTAGACGCGGCTCACAACGTTCCCCCTCGTTCAAGTTAGTCCAGCTTCAAAGTCTAATGTCATATGGGTATCAAGTCGCCGAACAAATTTAAAAACGCTTAAAAGTGCGCGCGAAAAAACTTTGTTTTTGTGCTCTCAACGGAGAGAGAGTTGGAGGTACCGGGACTAGATCCCTAGATGCTCAGACGGGTATGTTGTGGTATCTGTGGGTGCAAGTGGTTCAAATGGATTCGTGCAAGACTCTAATACGCACATATGCAGAAAACTAGATACTTTCTTTTGTTGCCGAAACATTAATACATTATTTTAATTATTGTAAGCGATTATACTCGGTTGTTTGGTGGTTAAAAACATCTGGGTGTGAAAATTACCGTACATCTGCCGGTGGCCAGGGCCAGTTCTCTCATCCACATCTACCGCGAAACTAATACATCCCTAAACTCTTCGAGTACGGCGTATAACAGCATTTCTTTTAATTGGGTAATCTTAAAAAATGGTATTTATCAGTCTTTTTATATCGATTGCTCTTATGATCGCTATCCCGAGCTTTAACAAAACGAAAAAGTGCAATCAAACTTTAAAAGAGGAATTCCAATCAAACTTCTATAATATACATGATGCTGGCGGTTTTAATTGGGGTTTAATGTATTAAAATGAGATTTATATAGCTCAATCAAATAAATAACTGCAAATATGGTATTAAAGTTAGGCATCGGTAGTAAAATATGTACTGTTTCAATTTATTTAAATTAACTTACCATACTATTCCTTGGGCACCAGATCCTATGGGTCTTAGGTTAATGTAGCGACTATGAATAGTAAAATTAGTATCGCCTACTTCTACGGTATAGTGTTGGTGTTGAGCTGCCATTTTAAATTGCATATATATATGTGATTCCTTTCAATATTAATCAATGATCAAATTAGCCTGAAAAAATAACTGGATTTAATAATATGATACAATTTGTTTAAAAGAGACAAATCAAATAAAATAAACTCGTATAAAACGGTTTATTCGACTTATCAAAACTGGGCGATGGTATTTGTTCAACAAAATCTTTCTTTGTATAAACTGACTTTCGAAATGAATTCTTTTTTTTTCTATCGAAAAATTAATGTATAAATTATTTGGCCTTTGGGAACAGGCGACATGTGTATGTTACCAATGATATTGATTTTATCTGTAAACGGGAATGCGTAATGAATTTTGAATGCGAACGACGCGCAGTGGAACAGTGAACGAATAAAGATATCTTCATGAAATAAACTGCATTTGAAAGATACATTTTTAAAAATTCAGCACGTACATGATGATCCAAAGTCTAAAAACGTAACAAAACTGTTCGGGCCAGCAGTTACTAATTCATCCTAATTTAAAAACATGCAAAATATTTCCGTTGCCTATAAGATTACATGTAACATTCAAAATAACAACCTATGTAAACGCTAATGTTCGGCAGCGCTGCTTCGCTCTCTCTGCTAAGGGCTGCCGACGTTACTAAATTCACTTCTATGCTAATCACTCAGAGCGTTGGTTGCATACCGATCTCATTTTCGAGAGCATTTATCTGGCCGGGCAAAGATACAGCAATCGGCTTCTGCTAGCCTTCTGTATGGAATAAACATTATTCAGTCAATCAATTCGTTCTCATTTTGTGTCTGTCTAAAAAAGGTGCCAAAAAAGCTTGGCATCTTAAACATTGATGATCCGACGTGATTAAAGACATTTGCTAATCGCGCTTCATTTAAAACATAAAGTTATCAAATACACTCGATGCTGTGCAGTTAAATACAAACAAATACATTTGTTGCACAATAAATAACACTTTTATGTGCAAAGTCAGTGAGAGTGCCGGTCGTCTGAGATTCCGTTATTTTGACTGTCGAATCTCTCATTCTATGCTCGACCGCAGCCACGGTTCTTGACTTTTCGTGTCCCTCATTCTCGCTCTCGCTGTTCACCGTCGCATAATCGTCGAATCTCTTATTCTCCGCTCGACTGCAGCCACGGTTCTTGACTTTTCGGGTCTTTCAATATCGCTCTCGCTCTGTGCACCGTCGCTTAAGCGGCATTCTATTCTCCGTTGTTTCGTCGCATTGCACACCGTTAACCATGGACAGCGATCCGAATACAGGCGTGGGCGGAAATATTGCGACGGTTGATACCATGCTGAATCTTTATAAGCGTACAGTTCAGTCTGTATATGATCGGATGCGAAATTGATAAATTACCCGCCGCGGAAATCGACATTCGCATCGATTTGTTGGCAGAAATGCGGGAGGAGTTCAATAAGACATATAAAGAGCTGGAGGCGCTCAATCAAGATGAGATTGGCAGTGAGATGCGCAACAATTTCGATACTCTCTTCATATCGTTGAAAGCTGAGTTGCTGGCTGCCTTCAAAATGGGCCACTCACGCGCCGCTGCCAATTCAACCACCCTGCCAGGCCATTCTGGACACAGTACCATCATCATGGCTCACAAGCATCGGCTTCCTGAGCTGAAGGTGCCTAAGTTTTCCGGTGGTAACGTGGAATACTCGGATTTTATGGCGATATTCAAATCGGTCATTGAATCGGATTCGGACCTCAGCGACATCGAGAAGTTCCAGCATTTTCGCTCATGCCTTGCAGATGTGGCCTTGGACTCGGTTCGATCGTTGGAGCTCTCCAGTGCCAAATATCGTGCGGCTCTGGATATTTTTGATAACCGTTTTAATAAAAAACGTTTTTTTTTTCAGGCACACATCAAGAAGATTCTGGGGCTCAAGAGGGTAGATTCGCCATCGCCTAAAAGGCAGTCAATCTGCATATGCGTGCTTCGCAGACATTGGGAACAGATGAGGAGATCTCTGACTACATGTTAATCAACGTTCTGGTGCAGAATCTGGATGCTAAGACGCAAAGAAAAGAGGAGGACACATTGTCGGATGCCATACACACAAGAGCGGAGCTCTACGAATTCTTGGAGAAGCGCTGCTGGAAAAAGGAGAGTTTGGAATACGCTACAACGGCACACGCTAGTAGCGCTCAGTTAGGAAAAAACCATTCACTCCTCATTTAAAACAAAAGTTCGTTGCCTCCAATTCTTACGCCGACCCGTCTGGATGCACCTTTTGCCTTTCAGAGGGCCATGGAATGTACTCCTACAAGATATTCGGAAATCTGTCACCGTAGCTGCGCCACAAAGAAGTGAAGAAGCTTTCCCTCTGCTTCAATTGCCTAAGCGCAGGGCATCGCTCTCGTGCATGCAATTGTGCAAAATGTGAAGTATACGTCGGAAAGCATCATAGCTTGTTGCATTTCGAGACTCAGCAATCCACAACGCAAAGCTCCCCAGATATTTCTCATCCAGATCTAGCGCTTCAACCAGAAACCATTTCGTCTGTTCAGGATTCTGCTAGCAGCTCACCTTCACATGCGTCTACCTCTTTTGCTGCTCAAGGTCTTCCATCCGATGTGCTTCTGGCTACAGCCGTGGTCCTCGTTAAGAATCGGCGTTTTAGTTCTTTTTCGTATCGCAACTTCATCTCGTCACATCGAGGTTCGCCCAGCAGCTTCAGCATAGGAGAACTCAATTGTCTGCACTTGTCTCTGGGCTCGGTGATACCAGCGTGTCAACTGAAGCATTCACCGTGAACGTCTAGCTACACAAAGGCTGTTACTGCTCTCATTGCCCCTATGATCACCGATTGTCAACCAAGTCTGGCAGTCAATGTATCCGATTGGAGTATTCCCTCCAATATTCAGATTGCCGATCCTGCATTTTTCAACCCTTTGCGTATGGATCTCCACATTGGTGCGAACATTTTTTTATGATCTCCTCGTGCAGGGCAAATCAAACTTCTTCTGTAGAAGACTCGGGTACAACAACTGGATGTTCTCTAAATGATGTGATGGTGATTAGCCCTGTTATTCAGCCTGCATTGTTTAACATACTTATTCTCTTTCGCACATATTCAGTCGCTCTCAATGGGGAAATTTGTAAAATGTACCGCTGCGTAGGATTGTCTGCACCTGACAATTATTTTCAGTGTATTCTGTGGCGGGATTCTATCCAGTCCGAGCTTCAAGCCTACACATTAGATACCGTCGCCCTCAATTGATGCCGACGACATCGGCTTCCATCGCCATTTCCTTGGACAGTTCTACACCATCTAAACCCCTCGGGTTGTACTCACTTCCGCCTTACCCATTAAAAATTTGACCCCTCCACCTACTCTTCTCGCTCGTGCTCCTCTAAAATCAATTTTTGTGTCCCGACTGTTGGACACGACTACGGATGTTCTGGTTAGAGATTACATCTTTTCTAAACTCAATATTGATAACTCCTCTGGCCTAGTAGTTACTAAAAATGTAGTATTTCTTCATTTAGAATTCTAGTTCCGGTTCATCTGTAACAGAATACTCGATCCCTCTTTCCGGGCGAATCATACGATTTGCCACTTGTTTACTAAGCGTACCTTTAACCCTGAACCTAGAGTTGGTATTATTTCAACTCCATCATCGTCCGCTTCAAAAACCTGAAATCTCCCCCTCCACTAAAGATCTCTTATCAGAATGTAAGTGGCCTGTGCAGTAAGCTCAGCAAACAATATTCTGTTAGTGCAACATTTTATTCTGATATTATCGCCTTTACTGAATCCTGGCTCAATTCCTCAATTTCGGATTCCGAGATTTTTATAGACAAATATAACATATATAGATCTGACCGTCCATCCCGAGGTGGCGGAGTCTTGATAGCCGTGCGTTCCGACTTAACTCAACTCCTTTCCATTGAAGAGTGTAACAAGTTAGAAAAAAGTATAGTTAAAATTCGTCTGTGTTCTTTTAAATTATTAATTTCTTATTCTTACATCCCACCGTCTTCTGAATTCGCAAGTCCGTTTCGACCCAACTTAATGATTCCGATCGTCTTATTGACCTTGGGGATTTTAATCTCCCAAATATTACTTGGTCACCTTCTAAGGTGATTTTCCCATCGTCTGGAAGGAGTCCTACATAATTCCTGTCCATATAAAAGGGGTCGAAATAAGATGTTTCTAATTATCGTTGTATATCAAATTTATCTGCCATTCCTAAACTCTTCGAAAAAATTATTAACTCTCAGCTCCAGCACTTTTGTGCTTAGTTTCTTCTAATTTCCTTTAATTTTCCTCTTTTGCTAGTCAGTGCCAAACTGATGTAGTTTGCACTGATTTTAGTAAAGCCTTTGACTCAGTTAATCTCATAATCCATAAACTATCTCTCCTAGGGTTTCCGACTAATCTTCTCTACTTGACTAATTCTTATCTTTGTAATCGTTCTCAGCGTGTCTGCTTTAGCTACTCTTTCTCTAAACCTGTTCTAGTCACATCGGGTGTACCTCTGGGTCCCTTGTTATTTAATTTGTTTATTAATGACTTTCCTTAAGTCTTATCTCATTCCCGTGAACTAGTGTACGCTGACGATTTAAAGCTATGTTTTTCCTATAATGACCCTGCGTCCCCGTTATCTCTGCAATCAGATCTTGACGCTCTTAATAACTGGTGCCTCATTAACGATCTTCCATGACCTTCCACTGCCGCAAGCCATACCTATTTGACTACTCAATTAATAGCATTATCCTGCAACGCCATTTCAAAGTTAATGACCTGGGCATAATCTTTGTACCATATCTTAATCTTAATTTCCACTATCAAAGTTCCTGGATTTGTCAAAAGATAGTCTAAGGAATTTACTGACCCTTATACTAGTTTCTCTAGTCCGTCCTATCTTGGAATATGGTTCCAGTGTCTGGTCATAACATTACCAAAAATTTCAAGATATGCTTGAACCCGTTCAGAAACAATTCCGCATCTTTGCTATCCGTGGAATTAATTGGGACCTTGCGATACATCTACCTTCCCATGAAAGCAGGCTGCGTCTCATTAACCTCCAATCTCCTAAATCCCGTCGGGTTTGTCATGGAGTTCTCTTTCTCCACAAGCTTCTCTCTGGCGAGGTAGAATCATCTGCCCTTATCAGTCTTATTAGTATTGCTGTCCCGTCCCGCCCGACTAGGCATTACTTTCCTCTCCATCTTCAACCCAGTCTTACTAACTACTCTGATAAGGAATCTTTCCGTAGCCTTTGCCGTAACTATAACAAATTTTTTTATCTGTTCTCCTTTGATACTAGTTCTAATATGGTAAAATCTATCCTAATGATTAACGTACTTTAAATAACTTTAAATTGAATTTTTACGCTTTTCTCTGACCTAAATTTAGCTGCGGGTGGGACCATATCGGCTATTGAGCCAATAATCAGCCCCACCGGGTCAGAGTAACTGCCTTAGTCTCGTAGAATACACACTTGTCAGTTTCACACCTACACCTACAGTTTAACTGCACATTGTTAAACTTTAAACAAAATTAAACAATAAACAATACGGTACTAGGGCTGCATCATTTTAAGCAGTTCGCGCAATGCACCAGTTGGCCATCGACGAGGGTGATTACTGCCCTTTTCTACGTATATGATCTCATTTGTGGCAGTAACTCCGTCGCAGAGGTCATGGAGAAGATGCATCAAATGGCTGCAATGTATCTTCAAGAAGATACTAGTGATGGGGAAAATACCACACGCCTGGCTTAAGGCAAATATAGTCTTCATCCCCAAAGCGGGAAAAGCCTCACATTCAACTCCAAAGGACTTCAGAACAATTAGCCTATCGTCACTTTTTCTCAAAACCTTTGAGAGACTTGTCGGGCTACAACTGAGGACAACTATAAGTCCCCAGCTGTTGTCAGGCTCACAACATGCCTACCGGAACGGACAATCCACGGAAACGGCACTTCACGCAGTAGTCTCAGAGATAGAGACCTCAAAGAATACTCCTTAATAGCCTTTCTCGATATCGAGGGAGCTTTCAACAATGTCGTGTCGGATGCCATTACGGAAGCGCTGACCGCCCTGACGGTGGACCGCCACTTGGTGATGCTCATCGATCAATTGCTCACATGCAGGACGGTGACATCATCAATGGAATCGTCCACCCAGTCAAGGTATGTCAACAGAGGCACCCCGCAAGGTGGTGTCCTGTCTCCTCTTCTAAGGAACATAGCAGTCAACAAGATCCTATGTGACCTGGAGGAGGGGGCTGCAAAGTGGAGGCATACGTGGATGACGTTGCAGTTATCTTGTCGGAAAAATACACTTTTTCAGGGTAGCAGCAGACAGGTGGGTAGCACTGTTGGCGGCGCTCACGATCCCGCTCTCGCGCGTTCGTGGGCGCTCTCGTGATCCACGCTTCGCTCTCTCTCCACTAGTCTGTAAGCTCGAGCCCGATCAGCCCTATTACAAACATTGGTCCTTCGAGCCGGATCTTCCTCCTAATCAAAAAGGAGAAGTCCATCCCAGCACGCATCGGCGGATCATCCAAAGGTCAAGATAAGTACGATCCATCCTAAGCTAACAACAGTGCAGTGTTTGTGTGTGTGCAGCCCAATCCGAGTCCTGTGAGACCTGTATGTACAAACATCGGTCGATCCACATCGATACATAATTGTGCACTTCTTTTCCAGCCGTTCTCCGATCTTCCGTTCCGATCTTCCGTTTCGTGATTCTGTGTTCCGTGGTCTATGCCTGCTTCTCTGCCATTAAAGAGCATCCAAGCATCCAAATTATTTACATAGAACACACATACATTACATATATTCTATATATATAAATACATCATTACATTCCGAATACATTCCAAATTATTTACATAGAACATACATACATACATTACATATATTCTTTATATATAAATAAGTCATCACCACATATACTGTGCACTGCAGTCGCATAAGCCGCAGTACATAACGGTCATACCCAACCATACACACATACAAGCAGCAGTAGCTGTGCATTCTTTTCGGTTTCGCTTTAGCTTCTCCACCGCTGCTCGCGTTGTATTTGTTGGGAGAGCACATCATCGGTGCCGCTCTTGAGCATAACGGAGCGCCAAGCGACGCGCTACCCTATATTCCGCGGGTATATCGTTTTCGACTGCGAATTGCCAAATGACGCGCTACCCTGTATTCCGCAAGTATATCGTTTTCGATTGTGACTTGCCAACTGACGCGCCACCCCACATTCGAAGGGTATATTGTTTTTGAGCGTCACGTGCAACCGACTCTACATTGATACCTCGTACCTAGACTTCCAATATTGTCCAGTGTTCGGTCATTTATTTATTTAACATTTATTTTTTCTCGTGCCCGATCTCCATAACATACCTAAGTTCCTCCGACGTGCAAATATATCCATATATGTACATCAAAGACTAGTACATCCCGCTCTCCGTATCCATCCAAGGTCGTGTCCATCCGTCCGACAATCCCGCATCCGATTTTTCCTCGTCTTGTAAAATTCGAATATGCCCACTGGTGACGAGGACAGCAAGAAACTTTTGCCGCTGCCCACTCCAGGTGTTAGAAAGCCGCACAGCTCGTCCGCCCCGGGAGGCCAAAAGCCCGCAAGAACCCAGGCTCTCCAAAGCCCGCAAGCTCCACTGTTGCGAAGATCCAATCCGTGATATTCCCTTCGCCAGTCACGCTCAAGGTGCTAGCACCTAATAACAGCAGTCTCATCTGCTCTCAACGCGCCCTCAAAATGGCCCAATCTTCCGTCAGCTCCGCACGGGCAAAGTTTGAGGCAGCCATCGACAGGCTGACCGCTTTCGAAGCCCCATTCATTGCTCCGGGTATCAGCACCCCATCCCCCGCCATCTCTCTGGTCCGCCGAGACCATTTACGGAGCATGTGGGCGAAAGTGGATGCTGAATTCGAGGCTTGTTCCATAGCGATGCACTATGGTCCCAACGACCGGTTTTGTTGGCCAAAACCCATTTTTTCAAAGTTAACGAAATAACGTTATTTTGGTCACTCTGCATTGGAAAAAGAGTGACCATCAAAGTTGCGGACCAGAAATTTCGATAGATGGCGCCACATTCGCGAAATCTGTTGTGCAACACAGATTTTGTTATCGATAATCTCGTGCAGAGAAAAAGTGCAAATTTAATAGCAATTTAAAATCATTGATAAATTGAAAAAAACCCACTAACTGATCAAATTTTTGTAATGAATTTTAATCAGAAAGGTTTGAACTACGTGTTTTGTAATGTGAACTGTATCTAGTAGTTGTGACGTCTTCGTAATTGTATGTTAAAGTTAGTGGTTCAAAATTAACCAAGTTGTTATGAAAACTAATTTTTGAATAGACTTTCAAAGTGAGTCCCACCTAGTCCCACCTTGAAACCTATTGTGTGTCGTAGATTAATAGATCCTTTTTAAAATGTATATAGTAAAAAATGCCACATTTTGCCACAATTCTTGAAATTTGACTTAATAGATCATAACCTCAAATTCAATCATTTGAATTTGAAAACTTAATAGCTTCCAGACGGTAAGCAGCAACTGCAAAGTTTTTGGGTCCGATTGATAGCTGCATTTATCAGAATTGCTTTTCAGAATTGCTCATTTTAATACAACCAGACGTGAGATGCTTGGGTAATGTGAAAAAAAGAAGCACTACCACTGAAAAAACATGCAAAATAATGCCAGACTTCAAAAAATTCTATAAAAAAAACTACACTCTGAAAAATAAACCATAATTCATCAAAAAATTTTTAATTTCAAAATCAGAAAAAGTCGGTTTGGGCCATAGCGGAAAAAAATATTTAATTTTGTTTGCCTTAATTAAAAAAAGGCGGTGCCACACCCATTTTTTTTTTGTAAATCCACTTCGTATTGATTATATCTATCCAATACAAAAAACGGAATAAAAAAATCTTGTTTCGTTCGCGAGTTATTAATTTTGGCCAACAAAACAGGTCGTTGGGACCATAGTGCGATGGTTGACGAGGATACAGAGGCAAAAAAGGAAGTCCAAGCCATGTATCGCGAGTGCTATGGCAGCTATGAGCGATACATGGCTGACCTCACTGTCCAAGCTGCCAGTCCAGCATGTCCTCCTTCTGCACCGTCCGATTCTCATGGCGGCTGTCGATTGCCCCCATGTGACACCGAAGTGTTCACTGGGTATTTCGTCCGCTGGCCCACCTTCCGGGATCTGTTCACACCAATCTACATTAAAAATCCACGACTGTCTCCAGTGGAGAAGCTGTACCAAGGGACGATCCATGGGGTACTGACCGCACTAGCACACTACAAGGTCTCCACCGAGAACTGGGACAGCTTGCTGGTGACGATTTGCGCATCCAAGCTTCCTAAGTTGACCCGGGCTTTGTGGGAAGACTTCGTCACCACAAAGAAGAAGATGCCGTCGTGGAACGAAATGGACTCCTACCTGAGTCAGAGGTATCTGACGCTGGAAGCCATCGAAGGCAACCCTTCCACGCACGTTTCCAAAGGCGATCCGAATCCGTTCCGTTCCCAAGGGAGCCCTGTTCCAAGAAGGGTTCACTCGTTCGGGACTACCGTGGTTCCAAAGAGGAGATCGTGTGATCTCTGCTCCAAGGAGAATCACCCCATCCGGATATGCCCTCACTTCCTCCAGATGACCGCTGATGCTCGTTCCAGCTACATTAAGCAGAAACAGCTGTGCCTCAACTGCTTCACAAGAGGCCATCAGATGCGTGAATGCCAAAGCGCCCACAATTGCGTCACTTGTGGGGAACGACACCACTCGCTGCTGCATCGGGGCATTCCAATTTCCAGTGAACCCCGTTCCACATCCGTTTCGAATCCAAGCTCTTTTGAACCGCAACCCAGCGCTCAAAACTGCTTCGCCTCTGGCCAACGGGCTGTCCTTCTAGGCACAGCGGTCATTAACATATGCCACCTTGGTACGACTTTCCGAGCCCGCGCTCTTATTGACCCGGGTTCCGAGGCGACGTTCATTACAGAGCGGCTCTTCAATATCATTAAGCTGCCATTCCGACTTATCAAGGTACAGATTTCGGACCTTAATCAGACAGTGTCCGCTCGATCCCAGAAACTTTGTAATTTTTGCATCCGTTCCCCGACAAAAACGAACTTGCAGCTCGACGCAGCCACCTACATTTTGCCGGAACTGGCAGGCAACGTTCCGTCCAATCCGATCCCGCAGAATTCAATGCGAGACTTGCCGAATCTGCCATGGGCTGATCCTACATTCTACGAAAGTTCCCAGATCGATGTCCTGATTGGAGCTGACCTCCTTCCGTCCATTCTTTTAAACGGAGCACAGACCAACATCTGTGGGTCTCTCTTCGGGCAGGAGACTATTTTCGGCTGGGTACTCACCGGCGCAATGTCCAATACTGCTCAAGGCAACATCTCGTCGTTTTCCACACGAGTTTCCACCGAATGTGAGTCTCCATTAGACAGACTTCTCACAAGGTTCTGGGAAGGGAGGATCTACCCAGTAAAGTGGTAAGCGAATCTGATTTCTACTGCGAAAGTAATTTCCGTCGAACCACGTCGAGAGCGTCAAGTGGAAAGTATGTCGTCACGTTACCATTCCGCGACCCCGACCGTCCCGGATCAGGTCTGGGTCCTGAAATGGCGGTATTTCCGTTTCGTGTTTAATGTCGATATCACTAAGATGTATCGCCAGATTTGGATAGATCCGAAGCACACTCCGTTCCAGCGAATACTATTCCGAAACACGAATGGAGAAATCCGCGATTACGAACTAAAGACTGTCACCTTTGCAGTCAATTGTGCTCCCTTCCTCGCCATCCGGGTGCTGCAGCAGCTGCCAGACGACGTCCAGTCCCGATTACCGAAAGCAAGCCATATTATTCGATCCTGCATGTATGTAGACGATGTCTTAGCAGGAGCAAATTCCACCACTGAGGCTCAGCTAGCCATCCGCGAGCTGCAGGCCGCGCTTAGTTCTGCAGGTTTTCCGCTAAGAAAGTGGACTTCCAACCATAAGGACGTTTTGACCAGCATTCCGAATGACCATCTCCTACACAACTTCCTTGAGCTTGAGGCCGAGAGCACGGCCAAGACCCTCGGGATTCGATGGAAAGCTACTTCCGACGGGTTCTTCTTTGCCCCTCCCGAATTAGCGCTTGAGTCCTCCTATACCAAGCGAGCAGTTCTTTCCCAGATTGCGAAGTTGTTCGATCCGGCGGGGTGGCTGGCCCCATTCATTGTCCGTTCCAAAATTTTCATGCAGGATATCTGGCTGCAAGATTTGGAAGGGGACGACGATCTCCCTAGCGAAATGTGTCAGCGCTAGCAAAGTTTTCTGCAAAGCTACTCCGAGTTCAATCAGATCCGCATTCCCAGATGGATTGGTTCCCAACCATCGGTGACCATCGAGCATCATGGTTTCTGCGAGTCGCACCCGTGAAGACTGTATCGCTCCCCCGACTGGAGTTGTGCGGTGCGGTGCTATTGTCCGAAATGGCGACGGCTGTCCTGCCAAACATGCCGACGGCGAGCACAAGCTGTTTCTACTGGACTGACTCCACCATTGTCCTGGCATGGCTGAGAAAGACTGCGTGCCACTGGGCAACCTTCGTAGCCAACCGGGTTACTCGAATATCGCAAGCCACCGAGGCCGAGAAATGGTTTCATGTTCCATCCTAACAAAACCCCGCAGACTTAGCCAGTAGAGGCATGCCCTTACAGGATCTGATTGATAACCAACTCTGGTGGCATGGACCAGATTTTCTGCGAAAGACCAGAGACCAATGGCCAGCATAAGTTGACTGGTCGAACGTTTCTCGAACGTTTCTCCAACTGGGAGAGAGCGCTGCGAGTCCGGGCGTATGTCTTTCGTTTCATAAACCGCTGCCGGAAAGTGGCCCCCGCAAAGGAGGACCATCTTACCAGCGGAGAAATTGCCGAATCTGAGCGAGCTCTTATCCTAGAGACTCAGCGTCGCGAATATCCCACGGAGGATCACAGCCTAAGTGCTAAGCGTCCAGTGCCAAGGTCAAGCTCTTTCCTGACCCTGAACCCGTTCCTAGACCGACATGGGCTCATAAGAGCATGCGTCCGTGTCGCAGGTTCTGAAGCTGTAAAGTATGACGAACAGCATTCAATTATTCTTGCGTACAGTTGTCGGCTGTCCCGGCTTCTTGCTCAGTTCACGCACCGGATAACTCTCCACGGCGGCAACCAACTAATGGTGCGCCTTATTCGACCCAAGTATTGACCCAAGTATTATGAAAGGGGTAGTCAACTCCTGCAAAGTATGCACTATCCACCGAAGGAAGTTGCAAACCCAAATTATGGGAGATCTTCCAGCGAAGCGGACTTCCTTTTCCAGGCCGTTCACGCATACAGGGATTGACTATGCCGGTCCTTTTGAGATACGCAATTTTACAGGAAGAGCGTGTCTGATTACCAAAGGGTATGTGTGCGTATTTGTGTGCTTTTCCTCGAAGGCGATCCATTTGGAGGCCACGTCCGACCTCACCACCGAAAAGTTTCTCGCGGCCTTCGCTCGGTCCGTCGCACGACGCGGATGTCCACAGCGGATCCATTCAGACAATGGTAAAACGTTCGTTGGTGCGGCGTCTGTGCTTTCCCGGGACTTCCTAGACGCAGTCAAGGACTCGGTGACTGATGAGTACAGCCATCAGCGGGTTTCTTGGCATTTCATCCCACCAGGAGCTCCACATATGGAAGGCCTGTGGGAAGCCGAGGTAAACATTTTCAAAACTTTGTTTTACAAGGCCACTTCCACACGGAGATACACGTTTGAAGAGCTTTCCACGCTTCTCGCAAAGATCGAAGCATGCCTCAATTCCAGGCCGCTCTCTCCGATGTCCGAAGATCCGACCGAACTGTTAGCCCTCACTCCCGGGCATTTCCCTATTGGGGGACCTTTGATGTCTGCGGCTGAGCCCGAAATGAGGAGTTACCTCAAGTCGATAATCAATCGATGGCAGCATTTGAAGGCCCTCAACCAACAGTTTTGCCAGAGGTGGAAAGAAGAATACCTCAGAGAACTCCACAAACGCACTAAGTGGCAGACGCCAACACCAAACCTTTAGGTGGGCGATATGGTTGTCGTTAACGAAGACAACCTGCCTTCCAATGAATAGCGACTCGGGAGAATCCATTCCGTATATCCCGGCGCCGATGGTAATGTCCGGGTTGTGAATATTTTCACGACCCGCGGCGTCCTCAGAAGACCCATTGTAGTTCCGTCCAACAATAATGTGCATGTGACCCGTTCCTAGCTCATTGCTAATGCTCCTCGTTTTTTTTATACCCTTCTAGATTCTTTTCGCATCCAGACATGGGCCCACGTTCGCGCGCCGACCGCATCATGGAGAGCCGACGCGCTCGCAATCTGAATTCCTACCGGTGCCGAGTCTGCCCAGGGGTGCATCCGCTACGGACCTGCCACCATATCCTCCGGTTAAGCGCTGTGAAGAGACTCTGAGCCGTCCTCATCAACAAATACTGCGCGAACTGCCTGGCGCATCAGCACTCCGGCAGGGACTGTCGCAGTGGCGGATTGTGCAGGGTGTGTGGCAAAAACCACCACACGCTGCTTCACCTACCCGCGTCGCGTCGCCCAGCCTCGGCAGCATCGTCGCCACCTCCGTCGTCCCATGTCAGCCGCCGCCCTCGGCGCCGCCCCAGCCGGCCTGTCGGAGAAACGGCAGCACCCTCGCCCTCTGTGTCAGCATCCCGAGCCGAGCGCCACCTGCGTCTCCCCGTGAGCCAACCCATGGCAAGGGCCCCAGCGCCATCCGTACACTCGCTTCTCCAGCATCGGAGCCTCAACCTCATCCCGACGGCACTGGTGGTCCTGGATACGGGTTCCCAAAACTATGAGACGGCGGCGCTCATCGACCCGTGCACTCCGGTGAGCTGCATTGACGACTCCTTGGCTAACGCCTTCAAGTTGGCTACCACTCAGGTCGGAGACGAGAAGGCGTGCACCGCCGTCATCCGGTCCAAAACGAGAGATTTCCGATTGGAAGTGGTACTAAAGGTCGAACCCAGTTTGCGCATCCGCACGCCGATCCGACAGTTGAGCGACCCCGTCCGAGCCCGATTCAGCGATCTTAGTCTCGCCGACGAGCAGTTCCATTGACCGGCCACCATCTCTCTTGTCTTGGGAGTGGACGTGTACCCGAAGGTGATCCAGCCCGGGCTCCTTGCACGCGACGAGGGCCTTCCTGTGGCGCAGAGCACCGTTTTCGGATGGATCATATCCGGGTCGTGCACGCAGCCATAGGAACCAACTTTGCAACCTGCAAGGGGGGGGAGGATGTTCAGGGTAGCAGCAGACTGGTGGGTAGCACTGTGGGCGGCGCTCACGATCCCGCTCTAGCGCGTTCGTGGGCGCTCTCGCGATCCACACTTCGCTCTCTCTCCACTAGTCTGTAAGCTCGAGCCCACACGTAAAAGTACTCTGGCTTCCTACCCCGTTTCGATCGGCCGCATTCTTTCTACGTCTTTTTCGGTATCTTACATATATATATGGTTAAAATTACACCTTTGAACATTGGATAGATATTGATCTTCCCACCACTCCAAATGATGCGCTAAATGCCATCTTATGCCTCCATAGCCTTGACCTGGTAGAAATAGAGCGTGCAGAAATTGCAGCAATACGTCTGAGAGACTCCAACCAATGGGCAACACAGCACATATGTCACTCATCAATACTAAATAGCAGTACCGTCTCCACAAAAACGGATTACTGCGTCCCAAGGGAACATACAGACACCGCGTACAATATAATCAGCCCCAACAGAGACGAATGGCTCGAGGGACCTCCAGGTCCACAAAGGGCCATAAACATCTTCACAGATGGATCGAAGCTGGACAACAAGGTCGGAGGAGGAATCTACACCAAATAACTAAGCATACGGCACTCCTTCAGGCTCCCAGATCACTGTAGCGTCTTCCAGGCGGAAGTCATTGCAATCAAGGAAGCACTGAACGGCCTTCAGGAAGTTACCGTCATGGTAACTAATGTAAACATATACCGTAATAGCCAGAGCACAATTTTGAAGATACTAGTGATCTTTTTCACCAGCTTTTACGAAGTAAATTTAAATAAAGTAAAGCGTTTAAATAACAAGAGTGATTTATTGTATATGTATGTAGAACAATGTTGGATGATGGATATTAATTTATCCTGGTGGCGACGAAGCTCAGTTACCGACTGCTTGCAAAGGCTGACGGCCTAATTGCCGTGCCCTATGAAGCAATGCTTAAAGAGAGCGAGAGAGCGCGATAAAGGCGAGAGTAAAACAGCTCGGGCTGCTGCTAAGCCGAGTGCGAAGATCGAAAGAGGCGATATAAAGAGGCGAAAGAACACCGCTGCCGTGCGTAAGCATATGCAGGAACAATCAATTTTACAGTGGGCATTGCAAGTGACAAACAATAATCTGAATTTACTTTAGGCCGCACCACTGACTATAATTTATAATATTTAGACGACGTCATATTGGGGTGGGAAACCCGACATACTCCCCCCGCTGAAAGCCTGAGTTTCAACAGACTTTAAAGGGTTTAGCAGCCGCAGCTTGTTGGTGATTCGATTTATCACTCCTGTTGTCATCTTCACTTCAGCAAAGCAACTCGGGAAACACAGACTCCACGTCCTTAGGGAGGTGCCTCGACCTATTGATGCGAGACAGGTCTCATTCTTGGCCAAATCAATTTCTGGCAAGCGAGGGTAAGGAGAACGTTTTGAGCGATGCTGCAGCGACGATAAGCAAGCTTCCTTCCATAGCAACCAGAACATCTGCTGCATGTAAGCGACGTATTGCCCGAGATATGATTGGTTGTTGTAACTTGAGCTGATCACATTACGCTCAGCAAGCGAAGAGGGAGGGCCGCCATTCAAATGTGCTCGAATTAGCACATCCAGATCGGTAGGACTCTCTGTAATTGAAACTAAAAATGTAGAATTAGTCAAGGCCAAGATGTGGCCACAAAGCTCCATTGCAGATCCACTTCCCCCAATAGACCAATATGGGGATGGACTTAGTCCAAGAAAAGCTCGAAGTCCAGCGCGAAGATTCTGCTTATGATCCTTGATGAAAGTTGATTCGGGAATTTACTCAACTAGATGCTTCCTGGGTGGGATGACTGGATGACTGCCAGCAAAGTTCAACGAGGATTGAGGTGAATAGGCCAAGCGTGTGGGCTCGCTCAGATCAGCTGGAAGAGTCCTATGCGAAGGAATATCAGTCGGATGCGGAACGTTTGCATTGACGTAGGGCTTAGTTGACAAGTCAGGAAATGCGCCTCTGCAGGGAAGCGACGATGATTGATGATTCGAAAACGAGGAGATAGGTTGATCAGTAGCCAGCGCTGAAGCTGGTGCCAGTGTTGTAGAGACATCGCTGTCAATGTCCAAGTTCAAAAGGGATTCCGCAGGCCCCACCGAGTGCCCCAATTTGCATCCCAGTTGAGGCCGCGAAGAGCGAAAATCAAAAAGTTTTTCTGTACTGATTCTATACGGTCCTGGTGTACTTTGTACTGAGGTCATCATACACAAGAACCATATTCTAAAATCGGACGAACAAGCGATATATAGAGAGTCTTTGTTATATAGGGGTCGTCAAATTCCTTTGAATACCTCTTTATAAACCCAAGCACGCCCATGGCCTTATTTAAGATGGCAGAAATGTGTTCAGAAAACTTTAACTTGGGATCTAATAGAACACCAAGATCATCAACTAGGGTAATTCTCTCGAGAGAACCACCGCTTGGTGTGTAAGGAGCCAGAAAGGCGCTGGAGGGATGAAATGTCATTACTTTACATTTCGAAGCATTAAGGTATAACAGATTTGCACAACACCATGACTGAAAGCTATTAAGATCGGATTGCAACCTGGAGTGAAATAAGCTATCCTTGTACTGGACATACAGCATCCGCATACATAAGTACTCGAGAGTATGTTAATACCGAAGGCAGGTCATTAATAAAGATGGCTGCCCTGTGGTACGCCCGAAGTAACCATAACTGGTGAAGACAGGAAGTTTTTGAAGAGGACTCTTTGGGACCTGGAACAAAGATAGCTAGGAATTCATCTCAAGAGATTGGGTGGAAACCCTAAAAGGTCAAGTTTTAGTCTAGGAGAGAGTGGTTTACAGAGTCGAACACTTTCCTGAAATCTGTGTAAACGACATCCGTCTGTTGATTAACTTGGAAGCCTTTAATGATGTAATGAGGTGAACTCCAACAAATTCGTGGTTGTTGATCTCCGCCTTATAAATCCATGCCGGGCAGGAGATATAAGTGATCTGCAAAGATGCTGCAGGTGCGGAGTTAAAATTTTCTCAAACACTTTAGGAATAGCGGATAACTTGGATATACCTCTGTAGTTCTTCGCGTCAGACTTACTACCTTTCTTATGGAAAGGAATTATGAACGACTCCTTCCATATGGAGAGGAAGCATGAAGAGTTTATGGACAGGCTGAATAGTTTAAGCAACGGTCCACACAGAGACTCGGCGCAGTATCTAAGTACACAGCCGGAAACTCCGTCCGGACCCGGTGAAAACACCGGCTCAACTTTCCAAAGATCATGAAGCAGAGAGCTTTCATTTAGCAAGGGACTGAAGATGCCGTTCGACCTCGGTAAACCGTATGGGTACGGCTGACCGGAGTAGCATGCCTGTGAATAGGTTGTTTAAAAGAATTGGGCAAAAAAATCGGCCATTGCCTGATAAGTATTTCCCCACGTATTAAGAAATGATAGCGAGGATGGATGTGCGGACGTTTTACGCTTACTGTTTACGAAGCTGTAAAACTTCTTAGTGTCCTGAGAAAAACGTATCCTGCATCTAGATAGGTTGTTCTTATAGCACTGGGAATTAAGAACTGAAAAGTTTGACCGAGCCATTACATAGCGAGAGAGAGAAGAAGGAGAGCCAACTTCTTGAAATTTTCTGTAAAGTCTTGATTTTAAGTTTTTTAGACTGGATAACTAGGGTTAACAACGCTATGGTCGGATCCGTTACAAAGCACAGATCAAGCAATCGACCCAGGGAATTTTTCACATAGTTGACTTGAGACAGGGATAAGTCGTGTCAGTGCCCATGTCATGTCGTGACATGGGCACTAGCTTATTAGACTCGTTTACCGAAGACCAAACAATTCCTGGCAAATTGAAATCTCCAAGAACTATCATATGATCTTTATCAGATAGCGAGGAAGAAACAGCGCCTAAGACGGACAAGTGCTGCTCATAAATTGCGATATCCGAAGAAGGTGGAATATACGAGCATGTAATAAAGACTGAAAAAGCGGGAAGAATCAGTTTTATACACAGGAATTCCAGTTCTTGTTGAATCTGGACTGTAAAATGTTCCGACGTGAAGTAAGAGTCCATTGCAATCAGAACACCACCTGCAAGTCGAGACGAACGGTAATTTCTAAAGGTTGTGTACCGACCTGCCAAAACTTCAGAACTAAGAATTTCCGGTTTTAACCAGGTCTCTGTGAACACAATTACATGGGATGCAAATGCGACGCTATCCCGATACAGAGTGCTGAGCTTACTACGCAAGCCTCTAACATTCTGGTAGGTGATTAAGAGAGAGGAAGTTAGTTTTTTGGGTGGGTGGACTGGGAAGATGAGGATGGAGCACTGGCCTGATTAGTATTAGGAGTTATTGGGGGCCTACTCTTCTTCTTTGCCTTAAACTCCTTCACCACCATGTTGTCTGACCAAAATTTGGCAGAGCAAATGGTGTCAAATTGAGTCGGGGAGACGCTTATTTTGAAAGAAGCTACCTCCCTGGCATAAGAGAAGTTAAACACCTTTAAGCTGACGGCCTGTATATTGCTTTGAACAAAAGCTGTAACGTCATCTATAGTGGTGTAAGGGGCAAGCCGTGAGACAAAAATTTGTCGTTTAGGTGGAGGTGTGATCACCACCAATCTTGGGTTTGGCACAACAGGCCTCGTGCCTGTGATGGCAATACCCGGTGGACCGGGTCGTATATTTGTTGGTGGGATCGAAGTGGACGGGATATTTGGATTGTTGGCGACGGACACGGACGCTACGGAAATTTCTGGTTGTGCGTTCTCCGAAGTGATAAATTCGGCTGCCGAATTTGCATCACCAGCAGCTGTCGTTGCCCTTGGAATAGCAAACGATATCGGCTGCTGCACAATTGGAGTGGTCGGAGTCGGTTGTTTGGCAACTGGCGGCTGAGGGACAGTTGGGGCTTGCAGATCCCGCGGAGTGACCTTTTTTCGCCTAGGAGACTCATTCAGCAGTTGCAAACTGCTAAACTGAGACTCCACGGCTAGGAGCTGATCGTACTGCTTTTTAAAGCCCACGGTCAGCTCCTTAAAGCCATTCCGCGTCTGCATCATAAACCTGGCCATCTCTATGTGAGCCCCTCGGCATGCCTCACAACAGTAGAACAAGCCATTATGTTTGGAAATTGGACTACTTTTTCGCAGAGATAGCAGGGGATACTCGGCTGAGCAAGGGTGACCCCCTGTTTGCAGGTTTTTTTGGTACAGATAATAGGGGATTCCAATTTAAATACATAAGAGAAACACAATTTATTTCAAAACAAATATTAATCAGACCAGTGTGCCAGGCAAACGCTTAAAGCGGAATCAGTAAAAACTGAGCGGAGAGAGTGAGCGGTTGCAGCAGCTGAAATGAGAGAGAAAGAGAGCGCGCATTGAAAGTATCGAGAGTCTAACATCTATCTTTCCTGCATGATCGCGATCGGTTCGGTTAACGAGTCGCGCGTCAACGTATTAGTGCCTTTCGTCTAAGATGTTTCTTTCTAATATCACACCTTTCTAACCATTCAATGGTCTGTTTAAGTTCATGTATTTTTCCATTAAGAAATAGAATATTATTCGTTCGAAATATTACTCCTTTCCGACACCATTCTTCGTTAATTTTGCGTGATTTTGTACAAGAGCTCTCTTTATCGTCTCCAAACTTTTCAGGGCATCTGTTCTGTTTTTATTGCCGCCAGCACCTTGTTATAAAATTCAAGGGTTTACGCTATTCTGTCTTTTACCACTGGTGGGGGAGTAGAGAGGCTTGGTATTTTTTGTTTGCAACCTTACTCAATAAGGCAAGGGTTTATGCTTTTCTTGGCGCTGATACTTCCGAATTTCTTACCACGGGTGGGGGAAACACAGAGGCTCGATGGACCAAATGTTGATGCTGCTTCTATTCTCCTGATCAATGAGGAATCCGGCTCGAAGGACCAAATGTTGATGCTGCTTCTATTCTCCAGCTTAACGATGAATCCGGCTCGAAGCAACAAATGTTAATGTTGTTGAGTTGAGTTGTAAATTCGAACTGTTTTATTTTCAAAACTTATGCACTATATATAGGAAAATATAAGGTTATTAAAACCAAGACCAACGCTAAGAACAGGAGAGATGTACGGCACTTGTTCCCACGCTCATCCCTTCTAACGACACCTACTACTTGCGAACCACATGTTTTAGTAAATTTGGGTTCGACGTGACCCATGTATATGAACTCTATGTGTCCTCTTTCTCAAGTGGCCTCCTTCAAGTGGACTGTATTGTTTATGGGGTGGCCTGTTCATGTTTTGAACACTGCCAATAAAGTAAAGTCAATGGAATGGGCGAATCAGTCAACCGATCATAATCCAATCGATAATTGTAAATAGAGCAGTCTAATAAATAAAACGAGGGGCAACGTTGTGAGCCGCGTCTACGCCGCGGCTCTATTTTATACCCGGTACTCAGTCGGTATATATTTTATACCCGGTACTCAGTCAGTATATATGTATGTGAGCTTTTTGTAATTTATTACATGTTCGCAAAAGGGATAAATTTAGTTTTAGCCAAAAAAAAACAATTTAAGTCGAACCTTTTCGGAGATTTTGATCTATTAGATGTTTCCATATTTGTTTACATAAATTTTTTACATCTGCCATTTCTAAATGTTTTTATCTACTTCCTACATATACATACACGGCTGTGTGCGAGAGAGAGAGGGAATCAGTCTGCGCTTGGGAGGCCACTGAAATTTCATTTGTTCCTTCTGACTATATGATATGATCTGATCTGATCCAAATTCAATACTCTGATAGATATAGTAATTTTCTATGATTCTGCGTTTTTGGTTTTCCCGTATCTTCAAAATTGTAGATTTTCATCTTTTGTGGGGGCGGAAGGGGGCGTGGGCAAAATTTAAAACAAACTCGTCTCGGTTTGATATCACAGGAGCTTGGATAGAAAGTTTGGTTGATCTAGCTCTTATAGTTTTTGAGAACTAGGCGTCAAAAAATTCGATCAGGCATAGCGCCTACCCCTGTGTGTGAGAGAGAGCGAGAGGGAACGATGCATTTCGAAATGGTTTTCTTCATTGTAGCTATATTTATCATCTGATCTGATCCAGATTCAACAATCTGATAGATATGCTCATTCTCTATGGTTCTGCGTCTTTAGTTTTCTCGTATCTTTAAAATTGTGCATGCTACAGATTTTCGTCCTTGGAGTGGGCGGAAGGGGGCGGGGCGAAATTTTGAAATAGATGTGGCCCCAAAGCTCCATTGCAGATCCACTTCCCCCAATAGACCAATATGGGGATGGACTTAGTCCAAGAAAAGCTCGAAGTCCAGCGCGAAGATTCTGCTTATGATCCTTGATGAAAGTTGATTCGGGAATTTACTCAACTAGATGCTTCCTGGGTGGGATGACTGGATGACTGCCAGCAAAGTTCAACGAGGATTGAGGTGAATAGGCCAAGCGTGTGGGCTCGCTCAGATCAGCTGGAAGAGTCCTATGCGAAGGAATATCAGTCGGATGCGGAACGTTTGCATTGACGTAGGGCTTAGTTGACAAGTCAGGAAATGCGCCTCTGCAGGGAAGCGACGATGATTGATGATTCGAAAACGAGGAGATAGGTTGATCAGTAGCCAGCGCTGAAGCTGGTGCCAGTGTTGTAGAGACATCGCTGTCAATGTCCAAGTTCAAAAGGGATTCCGCAGGCCCCACCGAGTGCCCCAATTTGCATCCCAGTTGAGGCCGCGTAGAGCGAAAATCAAAAAGTTTTTCTGTACTGATTCTATACGGTCCTGGTGTACTTTGTACTGATGTCATCATACACAAGAACCATATTCTAAAATCGGACGAACAAGCGATATATAGAGAGTCTTTGTTATATAGGGGTCGTCAAATTCCTTTGAATACCTCTTTATAAACCCAAGCACGCCCATGGCCTTATTTAAGATGGCAGAAATGTGTTCAGAAAACTTTAACTTGGGATCTAATAGAACACCAAGATCATCAACTAGGGTAATTCTCTCGAGAGAACCACCGCTTGGTGTGTAAGGAGCCAGAAAGGCGCTGGAGGGATGAAATGTCATTACTTTACATTTCGAAGCATTAAGGTATAACAGATTTGCACAACACCATGACTGAAAGCTATTAAGATCGGATTGCAACCTGGAGTGAAATAAGCTATCCTTGTACTGGACATACAGCATCCGCATACATAAGTACTCGAGAGTATGTTAATACCGAAGGCAGGTCATTAATAAAGATGGCTGCCCTGTGGTACGCCCGAAGTAACCATAACTGGTGAAGACAGGAAGTTTTTGAAGAGGACTCTTTGGGACCTGGAACAAAGATAGCTAGGAATTCATCTCAAGAGATTGGGTGGAAACCCTAAAAGGTCAAGTTTTAGTCTAGGAGAGAGTGGTTTACAGAGTCGAACACTTTCCTGAAATCTGTGTAAACGACATCCGTCTGTTGATTAACTTGGAAGCCTTTAATGATGTAATGAGGTGAACTCCAACAAATTCGTGGTTGTTGATCTCCGCCTTATAAATCCATGCCGGGCAGGAGATATAAGTGATCTGCAAAGATGCTGCAGGTGCGGAGTTAAAATTTTCTCAAACACTTTAGGAATAGCGGATAACTTGGATATACCTCTGTAGTTCTTCGCGTCAGACTTACTACCTTTCTTATGGAAAGGAATTATGAACGACTCCTTCCATATGGAGAGGAAGCATGAAGAGTTTATGGACAGGCTGAATAGTTTAAGCAACGGTCCACACAGAGACTCGGCGCAGTATCTAAGTACACAGCCGGAAACTCCGTCCGGACCCGGTGAAAACACCGGCTCAACTTTCCAAAGATCATGAAGCAGAGAGCTTTCATTTAGCAAGGGACTGAAGATGCCGTTCGACCTCGGTAAACCGTATGGGTACGGCTGACCGGAGTAGCATGCCTGTGAATAGGTTGTTTAAAAGAATTGGGCAAAAAAATCGGCCATTGCCTGATAAGTATTTCCCCACGTATTAAGAAATGATAGCGAGGATGGATGTGCGGACGTTTTACGCTTACTGTTTACGAAGCTGTAAAACTTCTTAGTGTCCTGAGAAAAACGTATCCTGCATCTAGATAGGTAGTTCTTATAGCACTGGGAATTAAGAACTGAAAAGTTTGACCGAGCCATTACATAGCGAGAGAGAGAAGAAGGAGAGCCAACTTCTTGAAATTTTCTGTAAAGTCTTGATTTTAAGTTTTTTAGACTGGATAACTAGGGTTAACAACGCTATGGTCGGATCCGTTACAAAGCACAGATCAAGCAATCGACCCAGGGAATTTTTCACATAGTTGACTTGAGACAGGGATAAGTCGTGTCAGTGCCCATGTCATGTCGTGACATGGGCACTAGCTTATTAGACTCGTTTACCGAAGACCAAACAATTCCTGGCAAATTGAAATCTCCAAGAACTATCATATGATCTTTATCAGATAGCGAGGAAGAAACAGCGCCTAAGACGGACAAGTGCTGCTCATAAATTGCGATATCCGAAGAAGGTGGAATATACGAGCATGTAATAAAGACTGAAAAAGCGGGAAGAATCAGTTTTATACACAGGAATTCCAGTTCTTGTTGAATCTGGACTGTAAAATGTTCCGACGTGAAGTAAGAGTCCATTGCAATCAGAACACCACCTGCAAGTCGAGACGAACGGTAATTTCTAAAGGTTGTGTACCGACCTGCCAAAACTTCAGAACTAAGAATTTCCGGTTTTAACCAGGTCTCTGTGAACACAATTACATGGGATGCAAATGCGACGCTATCCCGATACAGAGTGCTGAGCTTACTACGCAAGCCTCTAACATTCTGGTAGGTGATTAAGAGAGAGGAAGTTAGTTTTTTGGGTGGGTGGACTGGGAAGATGAGGATGGAGCACTGGCCTGATTAGTATTAGGAGTTATTGGGGGCCTACTCTTCTTCTTTGCCTTAAACTCCTTCACCACCATGTTGTCTGACCAAAATTTGGCAGAGCAAATGGTGTCAAATTGAGTCGGGGAGACGCTTATTTTGAAAGAAGCTACCTCCCTGGCATAAGAGAAGTTAAACACCTTTAAGCTGACGGCCTGTATATTGCTTTGAACAAAAGCTGTAACGTCATCTATAGTGGTGTAAGGGGCAAGCCGTGAGACAAAAATGTGTCGTTTAGGTGGAGGTGTGATCACCACCAATCTTGGGTTTGGCACAACAGGCCTCGTGCCTGTGATGGCAATACCCGGTGGACCGGGTCGTATATTTGTTGGTGGGATCGAAGTGGACGGGATATTTGGATTGTTGGCGACGGACACGGACGCTACGGAAATTTCTGGTTGTGTGTTCTCCGAAGTGATAAATTCGGCTGCCGAATTTGCATCACCAGCAGCTGTCGTTGCCCTTGGAATAGCAAACGATATCGGCTGCTGCACAATTGGAGTGGTCGGAGTCGGTTGTTTGGCAACTGGCGGCTGAGGGACAGTTGGGGCTTGCAGATCCCGCGGAGTGACCTTTTTTCGCCTAGGAGACTCATTCAGCAGTTGCAAACTGCTAAACTGAGACTCCACGGCTAGGAGCTGATCGTACTGCTTTTTAAAGCCCACGGTCAGCTCCTTAAAGCCATTCCGCGTCTGCATCATAAACCTGGCCATCTCTATGTGAGCCCCTCGGCATGCCTCACAACAGTAGAACAAGCCATTATGTTTGGAAATTGGACTACTTTTTCGCAGAGATAGCAGGGGATACTCGGCTGAGCAAGGGTGACCCCCTGTTTGCAGGTTTTTTTGGTACAGATAATAGGGGATTCCAATTTAAATACATAAGAGAAACACAATTTATTTCAAAACAAATATTAATCAGACCAGTGTGCCAGGCAAACGCTTAAAGCGGAATCAGTAAAAACTGAGCGGAGAGAGTGAGCGGTTGCAGCAGCTGAAATGAGAGAGAAAGAGAGCGCGCATTGAAAGTATCGAGAGTCTAACATCTATCTTTCCTGCATGATCGCGATCGGTTCGGTTAACGAGTCGCGCGTCAACGTATTAGTGCCTTTCGTCTAAGATGTTTCTTTCTAATATCACACCTTTCTAACCATTCAATGGTCTGTTTAAGTTCATGTATTTTTCCATTAAGAAATAGAATATTATTCGTTCGAAATATTACTCCTTTCCGACACCATTCTTCGTTAATTTTGCGTGATTTTGTACAAGAGCTCTCTTTATCGTCTCCAAACTTTTCAGGGCATCTGTTCTGTTTTTATTGCCGCCAGCACCTTGTTATAAAATTCAAGGGTTTACGCTATTCTGTCTTTTAAAGGTGGAATATACGAGCATGTAATAAAGACTGAAAAAGCGGGAAGAATCAGTTTTATACACAGGAATTCCAGTTCTTGTTGAATCTGGACTGTAAAATGTTCCGACGTGAAGTAAGAGTCCATTGCAATCAGAACACCACCTGCAAGTCGAGACGAACGGTAATTTCTAAAGGTTGTGTACCGACCTGCCAAAACTTCAGAACTAAGAATTTCCGGTTTTAACCAGGTCTCTGTGAACACAATTACATGGGATGCAAATGCGACGCTATCCCGATACAGAGTGCTGAGCTTACTACGCAAGCCTCTAACATTCTGGTAGGTGATTAAGAGAGAGGAAGTTAGTTTTTTGGGTGGGTGGACTGGGAAGATGAGGATGGAGCACTGGCCTGATTAGTATTAGGAGTTATTGGGGGCCTACTCTTCTTCTTTGCCTTAAACTCCTTCACCACCATGTTGTCTGACCAAAATTTGGCAGAGCAAATGGTGTCAAATTGAGTCGGGGAGACGCTTATTTTGAAAGAAGCTACCTCCCTGGCATAAGAGAAGTTAAACACCTTTAAGCTGACGGCCTGTATATTGCTTTGAACAAAAGCTGTAACGTCATCTATAGTGGTGTAAGGGGCAAGCCGTGAGACAAAAATTTGTCGTTTAGGTGGAGGTGTGATCACCACCAATCTTGGGTTTGGCACAACAGGCCTCGTGCCTGTGATGGCAATACCCGGTGGACCGGGTCGTATATTTGTTGGTGGGATCGAAGTGGACGGGATATTTGGATTGTTGGCGACGGACACGGACGCTACGGAAATTTCTGGTTGTGCGTTCTCCGAAGTGATAAATTCGGCTGCCGAATTTGCATCACCAGCAGCTGTCGTTGCCCTTGGAATAGCAAACGATATCGGCTGCTGCACAATTGGAGTGGTCGGAGTCGGTTGTTTGGCAACTGGCGGCTGAGGGACAGTTGGGGCTTGCAGATCCCGCGGAGTGACCTTTTTTCGCCTAGGAGACTCATTCAGCAGTTGCAAACTGCTAAACTGAGACTCCACGGCTAGGAGCTGATCGTACTGCTTTTTAAAGCCCACGGTCAGCTCCTTAAAGCCATTCCGCGTATGCATCATAAACCTGGCCATCTCTATGTGAGCCCCTCGGCATGCCTCACAACAGTAGAACAAGCCATTATGTTTGGAAATTGGACTACTTTTTCGCAGAGATAGCAGGGGATACTCGGCTGAGCAAGGGTGACCCCCTGTTTGCAGGTTTTTTTGGTACAGATAATAGGGGATTCCAATTTAAATACATAAGAGAAACACAATTTATTTCAAAACAAATATTAATCAGACCAGTGTGCCAGGCAAACGCTTAAAGCGGAATCAGTAAAAACTGAGCGGAGAGAGTGAGCGGTTGCAGCAGCTGAAATGAGAGAGAAAGAGAGCGCGCATTGAAAGTATCGAGAGTCTAACATCTATCTTTCCTGCATGATCGCGATCGGTTCGGTTAACGAGTCGCGCGTCAACGTATTAGTGCCTTTCGTCTAAGATGTTTCTTTCTAATATCACACCTTTCTAACCATTCAATGGTCTGTTTAAGTTCATGTATTTTTCCATTAAGAAATAGAATATTATTCGTTCGAAATATTACTCCTTTCCGACACCATTCTTCGTTAATTTTGCGTGATTTTGTACAAGAGCTCTCTTTATCGTCTCCAAACTTTTCAGGGCATCTGTTCTGTTTTTATTGCCGCCAGCACCTTGTTATAAAATTCAAGGGTTTACGCTATTCTGTCTTTTACCACTGGTGGGGGAGTAGAGAGGCTTGGTATTTTTTGTTTGCAACCTTACTCAATAAGGCAAGGGTTTATGCTTTTCTTGGCGCTGATACTTCCGAATTTCTTACCACGGGTGGGGGAAACACAGAGGCTCGATGGACCAAATGTTGATGCTGCTTCTATTCTCCTGATCAATGAGGAATCCGGCTCGAAGGACCAAATGTTGATGCTGCTTCTATTCTCCAGCTTAACGATGAATCCGGCTCGAAGCAACAAATGTTAATGTTGTTGAGTTGAGTTGTAAATTCGAACTGTTTTATTTTCAAAACTTATGCACTATATATAGGAAAATATAAGGTTATTAAAACCAAGACCAACGCTAAGAACAGGAGAGATGTACGGCACTTGTTCCCACGCTCATCCCTTCTAACGACACCTACTACTTGCGAACCACATGTTTTAGTAAATTTGGGTTCGACGTGACCCATGTATATGAACTCTATGTGTCCTCTTTCTCAAGTGGCCTCCTTCAAGTGGACTGTATTGTTTATGGGGTGGCCTGTTCATGTTTTGAACACTGCCAATAAAGTAAAGTCAATGGAATGGGCGAATCAGTCAACCGATCATAATCCAATCGATAATTGTAAATAGAGCAGTCTAATAAATAAAACGAGGGGCAACGTTGTGAGCCGCGTCTACGCCGCGGCTCTATTTTATACCCGGTACTCAGTCGGTATATATTTTATACCCGGTACTCAGTCAGTATATATGTATGTGAGCTTTTTGTAATTTATTACATGTTCGCAAAAGGGATAAATTTAGTTTTAGCCAAAAAAAAACAATTTAAGTCGAACCTTTTCGGAGATTTTGATCTATTAGATGTTTCCATATTTGTTTACATAAATTTTTTACATCTGCCATTTCTAAATGTTTTTATCTACTTCCTACATATACATACACGGCTGTGTGCGAGAGAGAGAGGGAATCAGTCTGCGCTTGGGAGGCCACTGAAATTTCATTTGTTCCTTCTGACTATATGATATGATCTGATCTGATCCAAATTCAATACTCTGATAGATATAGTAATTTTCTATGATTCTGCGTTTTTGGTTTTCCCGTATCTTCAAAATTGTAGATTTTCATCTTTTGTGGGGGCGGAAGGGGGCGTGGGCAAAATTTAAAACAAACTCGTCTCGGTTTGATATCACAGGAGCTTGGATAGAAAGTTTGGTTGATCTAGCTCTTATAGTTTTTGAGAACTAGGCGTCAAAAAATTCGATCAGGCATAGCGCCTACCCCTGTGTGTGAGAGAGAGCGAGAGGGAACGATGCATTTCGAAATGGTTTTCTTCATTGTAGCTATATTTATCATCTGATCTGATCCAGATTCAACAATCTGATAGATATGCTCATTCTCTATGGTTCTGCGTCTTTAGTTTTCTCGTATCTTTAAAATTGTGCATGCTACAGATTTTCGTCCTTGGAGTGGGCGGAAGGGGGCGGGGCGAAATTTTGAAATAGATGTGGCCCCAAAGCTCCATTGCAGATCCACTTCCCCCAATAGACCAATATGGGGATGGACTTAGTCCAAGAAAAGCTCGAAGTCCAGCGCGAAGATTCTGCTTATGATCCTTGATGAAAGTTGATTCGGGAATTTACTCAACTAGATGCTTCCTGGGTGGGATGACTGGATGACTGCCAGCAAAGTTCAACGAGGATTGAGGTGAATAGGCCAAGCGTGTGGGCTCGCTCAGATCAGCTGGAAGAGTCCTATGCGAAGGAATATCAGTCGGATGCGGAACGTTTGCATTGACGTAGGGCTTAGTTGACAAGTCAGGAAATGCGCCTCTGCAGGGAAGCGACGATGATTGATGATTCGAAAACGAGGAGATAGGTTGATCAGTAGCCAGCGCTGAAGCTGGTGCCAGTGTTGTAGAGACATCGCTGTCAATGTCCAAGTTCAAAAGGGATTCCGCAGGCCCCACCGAGTGCCCCAATTTGCATCCCAGTTGAGGCCGCGTAGAGCGAAAATCAAAAAGTTTTTCTGTACTGATTCTATACGGTCCTGGTGTACTTTGTACTGATGTCATCATACACAAGAACCATATTCTAAAATCGGACGAACAAGCGATATATAGAGAGTCTTTGTTATATAGGGGTCGTCAAATTCCTTTGAATACCTCTTTATAAACCCAAGCACGCCCATGGCCTTATTTAAGATGGCAGAAATGTGTTCAGAAAACTTTAACTTGGGATCTAATAGAACACCAAGATCATCAACTAGGGTAATTCTCTCGAGAGAACCACCGCTTGGTGTGTAAGGAGCCAGAAAGGCGCTGGAGGGATGAAATGTCATTACTTTACATTTCGAAGCATTAAGGTATAACAGATTTGCACAACACCATGACTGAAAGCTATTAAGATCGGATTGCAACCTGGAGTGAAATAAGCTATCCTTGTACTGGACATACAGCATCCGCATACATAAGTACTCGAGAGTATGTTAATACCGAAGGCAGGTCATTAATAAAGATGGCTGCCCTGTGGTACGCCCGAAGTAACCATAACTGGTGAAGACAGGAAGTTTTTGAAGAGGACTCTTTGGGACCTGGAACAAAGATAGCTAGGAATTCATCTCAAGAGATTGGGTGGAAACCCTAAAAGGTCAAGTTTTAGTCTAGGAGAGAGTGGTTTACAGAGTCGAACACTTTCCTGAAATCTGTGTAAACGACATCCGTCTGTTGATTAACTTGGAAGCCTTTAATGATGTAATGAGGTGAACTCCAACAAATTCGTGGTTGTTGATCTCCGCCTTATAAATCCATGCCGGGCAGGAGATATAAGTGATCTGCAAAGATGCTGCAGGTGCGGAGTTAAAATTTTCTCAAACACTTTAGGAATAGCGGATAACTTGGATATACCTCTGTAGTTCTTCGCGTCAGACTTACTACCTTTCTTATGGAAAGGAATTATGAACGACTCCTTCCATATGGAGAGGAAGCATGAAGAGTTTATGGACAGGCTGAATAGTTTAAGCAACGGTCCACACAGAGACTCGGCGCAGTATCTAAGTACACAGCCGGAAACTCCGTCCGGACCCGGTGAAAACACCGGCTCAACTTTCCAAAGATCATGAAGCAGAGAGCTTTCATTTAGCAAGGGACTGAAGATGCCGTTCGACCTCGGTAAACCGTATGGGTACGGCTGACCGGAGTAGCATGCCTGTGAATAGGTTGTTTAAAAGAATTGGGCAAAAAAATCGGCCATTGCCTGATAAGTATTTCCCCACGTATTAAGAAATGATAGCGAGGATGGATGTGCGGACGTTTTACGCTTACTGTTTACGAAGCTGTAAAACTTCTTAGTGTCCTGAGAAAAACGTATCCTGCATCTAGATAGGTAGTTCTTATAGCACTGGGAATTAAGAACTGAAAAGTTTGACCGAGCCATTACATAGCGAGAGAGAGAAGAAGGAGAGCCAACTTCTTGAAATTTTCTGTAAAGTCTTGATTTTAAGTTTTTTAGACTGGATAACTAGGGTTAACAACGCTATGGTCGGATCCGTTACAAAGCACAGATCAAGCAATCGACCCAGGGAATTTTTCACATAGTTGACTTGAGACAGGGATAAGTCGTGTCAGTGCCCATGTCATGTCGTGACATGGGCACTAGCTTATTAGACTCGTTTACCGAAGACCAAACAATTCCTGGCAAATTGAAATCTCCAAGAACTATCATATGATCTTTATCAGATAGCGAGGAAGAAACAGCGCCTAAGACGGACAAGTGCTGCTCATAAATTGCGATATCCGAAGAAGGTGGAATATACGAGCATGTAATAAAGACTGAAAAAGCGGGAAGAATCAGTTTTATACACAGGAATTCCAGTTCTTGTTGAATCTGGACTGTAAAATGTTCCGACGTGAAGTAAGAGTCCATTGCAATCAGAACACCACCTGCAAGTCGAGACGAACGGTAATTTCTAAAGGTTGTGTACCGACCTGCCAAAACTTCAGAACTAAGAATTTCCGGTTTTAACCAGGTCTCTGTGAACACAATTACATGGGATGCAAATGCGACGCTATCCCGATACAGAGTGCTGAGCTTACTACGCAAGCCTCTAACATTCTGGTAGGTGATTAAGAGAGAGGAAGTTAGTTTTTTGGGTGGGTGGACTGGGAAGATGAGGATGGAGCACTGGCCTGATTAGTATTAGGAGTTATTGGGGGCCTACTCTTCTTCTTTGCCTTAAACTCCTTCACCACCATGTTGTCTGACCAAAATTTGGCAGAGCAAATGGTGTCAAATTGAGTCGGGGAGACGCTTATTTTTAAAGAAGCTACCTCCCTGGCATAAGAGAAGTTAAACACCTTTAAGCTGACGGCCTGTATATTGCTTTGAACAAAAGCTGTAACGTCATCTATAGTGGTGTAAGGGGCAAGCCGTGAGACAAAAATGTGTCGTTTAGGTGGAGGTGTGATCACCACCAATCTTGGGTTTGGCACAACAGGCCTCGTGCCTGTGATGGCAATACCCGGTGGACCGGGTCGTATATTTGTTGGTGGGATCGAAGTGGACGGGATATTTGGATTGTTGGCGACGGACACGGACGCTACGGAAATTTCTGGTTGTGCGTTCTCCGAAGTGATAAATTCGGCTGCCGAATTTGCATCACCAGCAGCTGTCGTTGCCCTTGGAATAGCAAACGATATCGGCTGCTGCACAATTGGAGTGGTCGGAGTCGGTTGTTTGGCAACTGGCGGCTGAGGGACAGTTGGGGCTTGCAGATCCCGCGGAGTGACCTTTTTTCGCCTAGGAGACTCATTCAGCAGTTGCAAACTGCTAAACTGAGACTCCACGGCTAGGAGCTGATCGTACTGCTTTTTAAAGCCCACGGTCAGCTCCTTAAAGCCATTCCGCGTCTGCATCATAAACCTGGCCATCTCTATGTGAGCCCCTCGGCATGCCTCACAACAGTAGAACAAGCCATTATGTTTGGAAATTGGACTACTTTTTCGCAGAGATAGCAGGGGATACTCGGCTGAGCAAGGGTGACCCCCTGTTTGCAGGTTTTTTTGGTACAGATAATAGGGGATTCCAATTTAAATACATAAGAGAAACACAATTTATTTCAAAACAAATATTAATCAGACCAGTGTGCCAGGCAAACGCTTAAAGCGGAATCAGTAAAAACTGAGCGGAGAGAGTGAGCGGTTGCAGCAGCTGAAATGAGAGAGAAAGAGAGCGCGCATTGAAAGTATCGAGAGTCTAACATCTATCTTTCCTGCATGATCGCGATCGGTTCGGTTAACGAGTCGCGCGTCAACGTATTAGTGCCTTTCGTCTAAGATGTTTCTTTCTAATATCACACCTTTCTAACCATTCAATGGTCTGTTTAAGTTCATGTATTTTTCCATTAAGAAATAGAATATTATTCGTTCGAAATATTACTCCTTTCCGACACCATTCTTCGTTAATTTTGCGTGATTTTGTACAAGAGCTCTCTTTATCGTCTCCAAACTTTTCAGGGCATCTGTTCTGTTTTTATTGCCGCCAGCACCTTGTTATAAAATTCAAGGGTTTACGCTATTCTGTCTTTTACCACTGGTGGGGGAGTAGAGAGGCTTGGTATTTTTTGTTTGCAACCTTACTCAATAAGGCAAGGGTTTATGCTTTTCTTGGCGCTGATACTTCCGAATTTCTTACCACGGGTGGGGGAAACACAGAGGCTCGATGGACCAAATGTTGATGCTGCTTCTATTCTCCTGATCAATGAGGAATCCGGCTCGAAGGACCAAATGTTGATGCTGCTTCTATTCTCCAGCTTAACGATGAATCCGGCTCGAAGCAACAAATGTTAATGTTGTTGAGTTGAGTTGTAAATTCGAACTGTTTTATTTTCAAAACTTATGCACTATATATAGGAAAATATAAGGTTATTAAAACCAAGACCAACGCTAAGAACAGGAGAGATGTACGGCACTTGTTCCCACGCTCATCCCTTCTAACGACACCTACTACTTGCGAACCACATGTTTTAGTAAATTTGGGTTCGACGTGACCCATGTATATGAACTCTATGTGTCCTCTTTCTCAAGTGGCCTCCTTCAAGTGGACTGTATTGTTTATGGGGTGGCCTGTTCATGTTTTGAACACTGCCAATAAAGTAAAGTCAATGGAATGGGCGAATCAGTCAACCGATCATAATCCAATCGATAATTGTAAATAGAGCAGTCTAATAAATAAAACGAGGGGCAACGTTGTGAGCCGCGTCTACGCCGCGGCTCTATTTTATACCCGGTACTCAGTCAGTATATATTTTATACCCGGTACTCAGTCAGTATATATGTATGTGAGCTTTTTGTAATTTATTACATGTTCGCAAAAGGGATAAATTTAGTTTTAGCCAAAAAAAAACAATTTAAGTCGAACCTTTTCGGAGATTTTGATATATTAGATGTTTCCATATTTGTTTACATAAATTTTTTACATCTGCCATTTCTAAATGTTTTTATCTACTTCCTACATATACATACACGGCTGTGTGCGAGAGAGAGAGGGAATCAGTCTGCGCTTGGGAGGCCACTGAAATTTCATTTGTTCCTTCTGACTATATTTATGATCCGATCTGATCCAAATTCAATACTCTGATAGATATAGTAATTTTCTATGATTCTGCGTTTTTGGTTTTCCCGTATCTTCAAAATTGTAGATTTTCATCTTTTGTGGGGGCGGAAGGGGGCGTGGCCAAATTTTAAAACAAACTCGTCTCGGTTTGATATCACAGGAGCTTGGATAGAAAGTTTGGTTGATCTAGCTCTTATAGTTTTTGAGAACTAGGCGTCAAAAAATTCGATCAGGCATAGCGCCTACCCCTGTGTGTGAGAGAGAGCGAGAGGGAACGATGCATTTCGAAATGGTTTTCTTCATTGTAGCTATATTTATCATCTTATCTGATCCAGATTCAACAATCTGATAGATATGCTCATTCTCTATGGTTCTGCGTCTTTAGTTTTCTCGTATCTTTAAAATTGTGCATGCTACAGATTTTCGTCCTTGGAGTGGGCGGAAGGGGGCGGGGCGAAATTTTGAAATACGCTTGTAACAGTACGATAGGACAGGAGTCTGGATACAAAATTGTGTTCCTCTAGCATTTATGGTCTTTGAGCTATAGGCGCTAATGAAGACGGACAGACAGACATAGCTATATCGACTCGGCTATTGATGCTGATCAAGAATATACAGTGATGGAAAAAATAATAGAAACAACATATTTTTTTCTATATTTTTCAAAATTTTGTTCAGTGAAATTTTTTTTTTTTCAAATTTAACAATTTTACTTGAAAGTCTATACAGTAACGCATAAAAATATAACAAAATAATAATTTTCAAAAAACCTAAACTAACAAAAATTAATTAAATTAATTTTTGAATTTTTTAGGTCTGGAAAAAATAATAGAAACGCATTTAACTTTTGTTCTAATCTTGTTTTAAATCGGTTGAAATCGTGTATTACAGGTAACATTCCATAAAATAAAGATACAAGAAGATAAGGAATACATATTCTTGGGGATCCCGTTTCGGTTGTTGTTGTTATTCGTTTCAGAATGGGTCGAGACGTACATTGTACGGCAATTGATAGAAAACAGATTCTAAGTCTACGAAATAAAAGCACAACTAAGTCAGACACAGCCACAATTCTAAACTGTTCAAAAAAAATGGGTTTACGGCTATTCACTACAAAAAAAACCCAAATACACGCGAAAAAACGAGCGCATTATCAAAGAAATTCGACACCCTCCTTGTTATAAAATAAAAAGAAAATCCTTTTCTGTCATCGGAAGATCTGAGAAATTATCCAAATGCATCAGTCAATAGCCGTACTATAATATATAGTCTGATTGGTGTCAATTAAAAAGACCACAAAGCTCAAAACGTATCATACCTTAAAAAAAAAATTTCAGAATAAATTTTGCGAAGTTGCATTTTTGCTGCCCAAATTGCAAATATTTGTTGCAGTCGAATGAAACTAAGATCAATTGGTTTGGATTTGTTGGTAAACTACATATTAGGCACTTAAAGATCGCTTTCCACCACCCAAGGTACTCTATTAAAACGGTTAGGCATTGTGGTAGAAACATCGTGCGGTGGGGATGCGTTTCTTATTCGGGTGTTGGTCGAATATATTGGATAAAGGAAAAAATGTGTACCTTCCTCTACGTAAATATACTGGACAGTATAATGCTGAATAGAAAATGCAATTAAAGTGGGATTTCCCGTAGGATAATGACCCGAAACACTCCCAAATGCTGACCTCGAAATGGTTATTGGGCAACAAAGTTCCACTGATGAAATGGCCTACACAGCCACCAGACCTTAATCCTATAGGCCAGTTTTAGGGGATCTTAAAGAATAGGATTGGAGGCTATAAGTTCAAAAATTAAAATGATTTGTGGCAAAAAGTTCAATCCGAATGGTACTCCATTGATCCATCAATTTGGGCCGAACTGGTCGACTCCATGGGTCGCCGAAGTGCCGAAGTCTCTAAAAATCACAGTGCCATAACCACATATTAAAGTTAAAAGTAAATCTACTAGCCTTTGAAGCTAAACATTTGTTTTTCTTAGCCTCAAGTCTCCCGTTTCTATTATTTTTTCCAGGCCTAAAAAATTCAAAAATTAATTTAATTAATTTTTGTTAGTTTAGGTTTTTTGAAAATTATTATTTTGTTATATTTTTATGCGTTACTGTAGACTTTCAAGTAAAATTATTAAATTTGAAAAAAAAATTTCACTGAACAAAATTTTGAAAAATACGAAAAAAATATATCGTTTCTATTATTTTTTCCATCACTGTATATACTTTATGGGGTCGGAAACGCTTCCTTCTGGGTGCTACACACATCCACTTTTTGCATAAATCTAATATACCCCTTTAATCTTCGAGTACCGAGTATAAAAATCTACTTTGGGACGATGTAGAAACATCCTGGACCACGATTTTAATTAAAAAATTCCACAATTTGATTAACTCCATGCCAAAGCGCTGTGCAGCCGTTACAGAATCGAAGGCTCCTCAACTAAATATTAAAATTTACTACACATATGGATGTCTTATAACGGATATAAAAGACACTCTCAGAAAATTTTGTTAGACCGTAATGTCTTATAAAAAAATGCACTACTATTATTTTGAACGAGTAATTTTAAAACAAATTTTACATTTTAATTTTTTTCTGGATGTTTTGAGGGCAAAGCTACTATAGAAATTTACTAACTTTCAGGGAAGCGCTCCAAAGTCTTGATATTGAGGAAAAATGAAAACTTGTATGGGCACTACTATTACGTTGGACGCAGCTGTATGTATATTTGGCTACTTGCCTTCATCTTGCAATATGCGCCCTCTGACTGAGAGCACCCATATTGACTGAGTATGGGTATATGTAAATGTAGAGTACCATGAATAATCATGAACATTTATGGGGATTTTTGTACGACTTCTCTCCTTGATCGCAATCGCTTGAATTCTCAGCGTCACTTCAAAACGACTATATTTTGTTGTCAAAATGTCGAGAGTTGAGCATCGCTCTCACAACTGAAGAGGACTTCGAAATGGACTCGAGCTCTTCGTAGAGTTAAAACAATTACGAAGTATTGCACCTACAACCATCAAACGGCTATTGGAGGTTCTTCAATATATCTCTACGATTTCAATTAAAGTAAAAAATCGTATGGGTACAAATTGTTTGAAATAAAGATTGCGGAGACATTTTGTTACTGGTACATGAAACGGTGGCATACACATTTCAAATTTCAGCATACAATTGCCATATTGACAATTATCAGAAGAAACTGAAGTTACATCAACAGACTCAGTTGATTCGTACAATATCGTTGAAAAATATATTACCGAAAACTTCCCAATGCTGGATTTCTTAGAATCTTGCTAACTTTGTCAGTAAATGTTGCAAGCGGGGAGCGAAGTTTTTCAAAGTTGAAACTGATTAAGTCCTACCACTAAGCAAACAACACATAGAGGCGCCAAATGGACAAGAAGCGGTCGCATAAAATGTCTGGGCTATTGGGTCCCATTGCTCTCTCGAAATTTTGTTCTACACCCAGGGAAAGAGAAATGCTGTATGTCGGGACCATCAAGACTTCGTGCGAGCGAGACAGCGCGTATTTTGTCACATACAGAAAATACAGCATTTCAAATTTGATGGGCAAATATGACAGTACAATCTGTATAGACCAGGGCTCGGCACGGCCCTATCTAATGAGGATAGGAAAAAGTCTCTGCTGCTGCGCTGCCGCTCACGGACAGTATAAAAAAGCAGCAAGCCTTCGTGTGGCTTCGGCAATGCGAGTTCGGCTGTTGCTATCTCCTTTTGTAGACTGCGTGTGCAGTAAAATGTTTTCAGTTGCTGCTGAGCCGTGGAGAATGCAAGACCACGCTGCGCAACTGTTTGATTTAACACTGGGAGAAAATTATGTTCAACGAGAAGTGGGAAGAAAATTTTTTTTTCATCCAAAATATGGATGGCGATGCGCAATGCGTTATATGCTATTATATTGCCTGCAAATGCGATTAATTTGCTATTGAAAGACATTTCAATAATTTGTATTTTATACGACAGTTTCCGCATGAAACATTTGCCATTTACCTACAAATTTTGTCGCAGTGTAAAGCAGTAAACCGGTTTCGCCATCAGGCATGTTCGGGTTTTTGCTACACACACCAGCGTGTTGAGTGTATGCGTGCCGAGCCCTGGTATAGACCCATTCATACCTATTTATATGCTTTTATATGTGAGATCACATTTTTAATATTACATTACATTTGTTATATAAAATATGTACAGATATATATATTTAATAAAAATGTACATATGTATATTCTATATTCAACAAAATAATCATCTAAAGCATATATGTGCAAAATAACAGTTCTTCTGATATTGTAGCGCAAACGTATTCAAAAACTGTCAACTCTAAAAATGCTAAAGTTAAGGGTGTGAGAGCCCAGAAACCCAAAATTCTTCAAATGCCAGCAATTCGAAAACCTATGCATGCATGCAGGATATTATACTACGTGTACACCCATACATTAAAATACGTTGGAGCCAAAACAGAAGTCAAAACACATTTCTGCTGCTCGTTCTCATATGCACACAGACAGTTAAATCTCCGCCTCACATAGAGGGCGAGAGAGCGGCTGACTCAAAAGAGCTATCTCTCTGGGTGTAGAACAAAATTTCGAGAGAGCATGGGACTCAATAGCCCAGACATTTTATTTTTATTTAATTTTTTCATATGCATGTATATGTATATCTACCTACATACATACAAAATCTTATGGCATCTAGTCCCAAATATCCAAAACTTGCTCTCCTCGCTAAAAAGTATTTTTTCCAGAACTCAGTAGGCATATTTTGGAACTCTTTTGCAAGTCCGTGCGTTTGGTTTTATGGTGATGGTGGCGTTATGGTTTGGGGATGTATGGGGACTAGTGGTGGCCCGCAGGATGGAGACAAATAAGGACCCTCGTCCGGATGGAATCGCCAACCGGGCGGTAAAACTGTCAGCATCTTATAGGCCGCAGGAGTTCGCGACGGCGTTTACGCAATGTGTCCGAGAAGGACTCTTTCCTGCTCAATGGAAGACACCTAGTGCTTATACCGAAGCCGGGTAAGTCATCAGAGGATCCCTGCTCGTTTCGCCAGATATGTCTGATAGATTCATTGGGGAAGTCTTTGGAGAAAATAATATGCACAAGACTGGAAAAGGCAGTGGATGAGGCTGAGGGGCTATCGGCCAACCAGTTCGGCTTCCGAAAAGGGAGATCAACGGTGTGGTAAAGCGGAAGATGGAACGAGATGGAAGGGGGGCAAAAAGGAGTACTGCCTAATTGTCACCCTAGACATAAAAAACTATGTATGTACACATAATATAAGTACATATATGAATAAAAAGTGGTATACGTACGTTCTTAGCCTTATAATGAAAGGACTACAATATTGAAAATGACTAGTTTCAAAAAATATTCTCCAGAAAGATGAATACCCATATTGAAACGTTTAAATCTATCTTTACAGCTCTTTTGGAACTCAGTAGAATCTCTAAAAAATAACTGCATTCAGCCTCTTTTGACGTCAAGAACCGTATACTAACCGTATAATCTTCTGGGCGAGGTTCGTTTGGATAAAATTTGGGAATGAAGCGGCACTTCTAATTTGGAATCTGATCGAGATCGGTCGAACATACGAGTTCGGAGTAAACGTTTATAATTCTTGTGTAATGAGTTTAATTAAAAAATGTTTAGCACCAAGTTCGAATATAAAATCAATTATCAGAGAAGTATTTTAATTTGTATTCAAGACAGATAAGCTATTGATTTGTTGTTTTGGGGCGATTTGGGAGAACACCGAACACAGTAAAGTACAATATGTACGTATTTGTATTCCATGACTTGAGTAGCCGTGGCTGTATAGCCATTTCTTCGCATAAATTGATAGGAGCTTTACAAACATACACATGTACATTATGCCCAATATTGATCTCAAAATAGCCATGCCCAGCACGTAAAATTCCGTAGGAAAACGTAGGAAGTTTCAAGTTTTTGTACTTGATTTTCGCAGTGGTTCCTATGGTGCTTCATTCACATCAAATCTACGAAAATTTTAATGTGTTCAGTTCAGTTTCAATAGATGAAGTTTTAGTTTTTCGTAAAACGGTATGTGTACATTTATGTACAGTGGAGGAAAACAAGTGAACATACACCCCCATTTTTCCGAAATTTCCAGGAAACCGCAATAAAAAATAAAAAATCAAGTATGCCATCATTTAGGGGACTTAAAGCTAACATAATATCAGAAAAAAAATTTATAGGAAAATATAAGGTGTGTAAATTATTAGGAAAAAACATAAAAAGGACCGGGGGAAAATTCTACATACTACGAACACTGGGCAAAACAGTCAATCTATCGGAATTAAACTCATAACTTCTAAAATAATGAAATTTTGTTTGTTTAATGATAATAATATAATGCATTTTTGGGGGAAACTTAAAAAAAAATTTTTTTTTTAATTAAAAGTTTTTTTTACATTTTATTTTATTTTTAAGTCAAAAAGTTTGGTTTTACGTTGTTTTTATCCTTTAATGTTAGTAAAAATATAAAAAAAGTTAATTCAATTTAAAAGATGAATAATAAGTATTCCTAATTATTCTGAGTCTGAGCTCTATCTTTAAAATGATTTTGTAAAAACTATCCGTCTATTGCGGCCTAAACTACAAATTTACAAATGTAATTAATCACATTACCAAAACAAACGAGGGGGAACGTTATGAGCTGCGTCTACCGCCGCAGCTCTTCTTTATCCCCGGTACTCAGTCAGTATATATGGATGTGAGCTTGTTGTAATTTATTACATGTTCGCAAAAGGGACGAATTTAATTTTAGCCAAAAAAGAAAAAAGGAATTAAGTCGAACCTTTTCGGAGATTTTTATCTATCAGATGTTTCCATCTTTGTTTACATACATTTTTTACATCTGCCTTTTCTACATGTCTTTATCTACTTCCTACATATACATACACGGCTGTGTGCGAGAGAGAGAGGGAATGAGTCTGCGCTTTGAAGGCCACTGAAATTTCATTTGTTCCTTCTGACTATATTTATGATCCGATCTGATCCAAATTCAATACTATGAAAGATATGGTCATTTTCTATGATTCTGCGTTTTTGGTTTTCCCGTATCTTCAAAATTGTAGATTTTCACCTTTGTGGGGCGGAAGGGGGCGTGGCCAAATTTAAAAACAAACTCGTCTCGGTTTGATATCACAGGAGCTTGGATAGAAAGTTTGGTTGATCTAGCTCTTATAGTCTCTGAGAACTAGGCGTCAAAAAATTCGATCAGGCATAGCGCCCACCCCGGTGTGTGAGAGAGCGAGAGGGAACGATGCATTTCGAAATGGTTTTCTTCATTGCGGCTACATTTATGATCCGATCTGATCCAGATTCAACACTCTGATAGATATGCTCATTCTCTATGATTCTGCGTTTTTAGTTTTCTCGTCTCTTTAAAATTGTGCATGCCACAGATTTTCGTCAATGATGCGGCCGCATCTTTAATCATGCGGCCGCATCTTTAATCATGCGGCGCATCATTGGCATGTGTTGCCGTATTCTGTGTAGTATTTTTAAAAAATAATGAAATTATTCGGGGCATCGACGGGGTATTGAGAGGAAACATCTGTTTTTGTCAAACAATAACCGCCAAACCGTTCCTAAACATTTAAATTAAAATTTGATAGGTACAAATCTGATAGCAAACAACAAAATGGTATCACAACAACTTACAAGGGTCCACAAAGATCTTTTGGGATGCACTGATTCCAACTTTAAAAGTGCCACTTGAAAATTAAAGTCGGCAGCACAAAATTTTTGTTTGATGGAGCCAACGATAGCTTCACATACATCGGACTCCTCCTTAACGATTGGGTGCTCGTAGTAAAACTCCCAAATGCACCGTTTTCCACATTAAAAAGTAAATCGCTCATTGTTTTGACAATTTCTTTAAATTACAATAAAAATTATTTTCGTCTCTTCTTCTTACTCACAGCGTTTGTTTACTTTAGCAGCCCGAACAGCTGACAAAATTATGCGAAAAAGATGCTGCTTAGGTCTAAACGCCTCGCATCATTTTTCCGCACCTTCGACAATGATGCGGCAGTGTAAATTAAATGCTTACAGCTGACAGAATATCGAAAAAATAATCGTAAAATATATCGATAGCCTAAATAAAGTATTAGTAATCGCCAGTAAAACATATGCGCCTATTATTACTGAAGTGATTGTAAAAAATGGAGTCAAAACCTGTTCGAAAAAAAAACAAGAAATATGCAAATTTTCAAAGTGAGAAGAAGATTGTTTTAATAAAAGCAGTTGAGGCAAGGCAATGTCTTTGACGAATTACAGAAAATTATGACATTTTGATCATTTTGACATTTTGACGACTCCGTCTGCGCTGTACTTCCTATTTTTTGTTTGCAACAATATATGCCGCCCCCAACACCATAAATTTGTCGTGAGAGTCAATTTTTTTCCTTTTCAATTTTAATTGAATTATAACGATTCGCTTTGTTTACAAAACACAGGTGATTCATCGAGTGACCGATCTTTTTTTAGGTACTTGGTAACACTATTTCCGTTTCGTTCCACATACACACGAAATAAAGATAAGATTCCTGGCAGTAATTTTCCGCGGTGCTGGATAGTATGTTTTAAAATCAATTAATGTCTAATAGCCTTTTCTCACACAGCACATTTACGGAAACGATGGGGTTTTTTGACAGATGTGAAACCTCGATTCACAATCCATTGAAAACACAGCTGACAATAACAAACAAAAAATTTGTGCTCTAAATTTTTGTGAGAATATACATCAAATATGGAAAATTAGGCGCCAGCTCTTATAGTTTTTGGTAATATAATTGAGAATTGCGGTGGTATGTAATGCACGAAAGTGAACCTCTAATGACGTCAGTGCCAGTGACCCCGATTATTGGGGGTTTTTTAGCGGGGATTCAGTTGGGGTAGATGCACGCAATGGCATTGCACCCACTATGTCCACCTCAGTAGAATCCAAGGGCTGTCTCTCCCTTCGAACGAATCGACTCACTTTAACTGATTGTGGCCAGAATTCATCGCTGAGGACAGTTCGATAATGATGCTCCGGGACACCAAGCTTACAATTGACAAACTTCAACGTATTTATATCTACACCTTTTTTTGTTAAAGAATGGCATATTATGATGTCAGAATTCACTTTCAGCTTATCAGCAATAAACTTGCACAACGCCTCTGGCTTTGTGTTTACCGCAAATTTGAGTATATGCAAAAATGGTTTGCTCGGCAAAACTTCGAACTGATCACACGTAGGCGCAAAACCAATTATGCGCTTCTTGTTGTTGCGATGTTTTTTGTTCTTCATGGGAACAACCTTAAAGCCCTCTGAATGGGTAGTTGATGCAGCCGGCGCACAGTGGGACATTCTGCCATTTCAGCTTGCTAAATTAATAACTTCTGAACGAATGAAGATATTTTCATAAAATAAACAGCATTTGAAAGATAAATTTTTTAATATTTAGTATGCAATATTACGTGGCGCTACATTGTTTGGAAGCTTACCTATAAAAAGCCAATTTTGAACTTTGTTGCCGGTGCATATTTTCCTATGTAATGTGCTGAATTTAAATTTTTTTGGATCGATAAAGTACTTTTATTGGCCAATTTTACTATACATAGATACATACTAGATTTTTAAGCTCAATCTGATTTCACAAAAAAAAAATTGTTTATTCTGGAATTTGGCTAAAACTAAATTTATCCCTTTTGCGAACATGTAATAATGTAATTTATTACAAGCTCACATACATATATACTGACTGAGTACCGGGTATAAAGTAGAGCCGCGGCGGTAGACGCGGCTCACAACGTTCCCCCTCGTTTTTTCCTTGATTATGTCAATATCCACACCAGTTATTTCTGCAGTAATTTCAACTTTTTCAAAGAATGTCCGTGATGAGTTTCCATCGTTTGTGCTTCCATATCCTTGTTTGGGGCAGTCCACCTTCAGTCATAGTTGTTCAACGAATTTTTCTTGAATAATTTGTTTCCTATTGTTTTGTTTTTCCTTAGCACATTTTAAGGTAGATTTAGTATTAGTTAGTTCGTTAAGTACTTTTCCATCAATCATTCTAGGGAAAAATTCAAAATTGACATGAATGGTTTTTTCATCCTTGAATATTTTTAACGGCCTTATATTAGAAATCTCGTTCTTAATATCTTTTACTGTGGACTTTATTAACTCCGAAGACGAAGGTCGCGGATTTTTCCAATATTCCGATCTATCCGATTTAAGCCGCAGGGGTACAAGAGAAGCCATAAACATGTTAGAATCTGTTATGGTTTTATCGTCTGTGGATATTGCTTGCCTACATTCACTTTGCTGATCCATCACAGCCCCATTTGCTGATCAATATGAGATTTTGCGGAAGACTCTCAATCTGATGGTGATGTAAACTCTCAATGAGCCGTTTCGCAGTGTGCTCCATCAGATTTTGAAGTTTTACTTTTTTTTCTATCGTTATTTACTATGTTTATGCTATGAATTTCATGAATTCTAGAATACGTGAAATTAAAGTAGCACCTGTTTATCCGACGGAGACGAATACATGAAATCATATCAGCAAAGTTGCCAGACGTGTAACTTGGCAATAATTTTGAAGTAACATCTTCCTCCTTCACCAGCGTAAGAAGCTCAGTCACCTCGGCAGCAGTCAAAAGGGATCTTTTTGATTCCACATACATTTTCTATTAATTTTCTTGTTTCGTCGTCACTTATTTACTTTTTTCGCCCGGCGTTGCCACCTAATTTGTACACCATTTCATGAATTCATGCTGAATTCATAGTCAACTTTCGTGTGTTAACGAATACATGAAATGGTATTTATGCACACACTTTTTTCCCCATTGCATGGAATGATTTCATGAAATGGGCCTAGCATAAACACAGTAATTGTTGATTCCGGCACTGCCTTTAGTTTTGCTTGTGTAATGTTTCTGTATTCAGGCAGAATGTCTACATTATGATGGATTAAGGAATTCCGCAATATTGAATATTTCTCCTTAGACATTTCCAAATCCAAAAACAATGCTAAAGCCTCTTCAAATGTGTACTTCCTTGGTTGTGAATTCTGTGGCGTGAGGATGCTATCCTTGGTCCTGTCAAGTCTCACCGGGCTTGCATTAGAAACAGCTTTTGTAATACACGACCTCTTGTTTTCCTTGTTGTTCGTATATTTGTTTGACAGTGCCTCTGATAAATGATCCGTACTTATATGACATGTTGCATCTACCGGTTTTCTCTTTCTTGTATAATCTGAACAGTCATCCAAGGTTTTTGTTGGTCTTCCTGTGACTCGTCCTGTAGAGGTGGAGGGTCTGTTTTCGAGGTGCGAGGTAGCTGTTTTTCGTGCGAGGAAGCCTCACTTAAATCGACCTAGAAGCCAAACGCCTCAAAATCGCAAATAGGGATTTGGAACATAGATAAAGGAATATTCAATGAACATATAACAGAACAACAACAGAATATGTTTTTATTGATTACTAATAACAATGAATATACCTAAATGGAAACACTAAAAACAGAATCATACGTTACGTAGTTTACTTTTAATTCATCCTCAAAGATGCAGCAAGTGAAAAAAGTTGAATACATTTGTGCACACTGAAATAATTTTCAACTTTGAATGCTCATATCTCCCAAATTAAAAGTCAGATTATCTTGAAATTTTTTTTGAAAGCTCTAGGAAAATCTCTGTTAGATACGTGTATTCCTTTTTATTCAAAGTAATCAAAAAAATTCTTCGATTTTTGCCACCTCTTTTCGTCTGATGTCCCACTGTGCGGCGGTTTGGTAGAAGGTTTGTTCACCTTCTTCCGCTGATTAATGTTAACAATTGCCGGGGCAACTGCAGATTCTGAAAAAGCGATTTGAAACTTTTAGTTTCAAATAAAGGCTTGTAAGTTCACGAATTTCCTCCATGATCTCATCCGTCTTTGAGTGCGAATCATTGCTCACTAGAGTAGATTTGGCAAATTAATTATTAATTTTATTGCCTCTTCAGGCAGATCGACACAACAAGTGTGGAAAGTGCGAAGACAAAGCGATGAACAGCGAACCGCCTCGAAACCACGAAGCTGCGTCGGTGTAACGACGACACTGCACTCAGAACACGTATAGGTGGTCATAACGAAATAGACAAACGCGTCTGCTCGCAACGAATGCTGATCAGAGACTCAAATTTAGTGTGTTTGATACGGGTAGCCCTTTAAGTTTTATCCATAAGTCTTTGATACCAAACTCGGCTAGAGTCAAAACCTACAATCAAGTCCGGAAATACTGTGGATTAGGCGGACAGCCAATTCCCATTTGGGGAAAATTTTAGTGCCGTATTGAATTGTTCACGAAAACATATATAATTTTGCCGGTGTTGTTGGAACGCGATGCCCTTAAAGTTATTGAAGTAAAATTAGTCCATAAGAAAAATATTAATGGGAATCAGTACACACCGTTAAGTTCATTAAAGGAAAAAGCCATTAATTCAACGTGTGCGTCCTGGTTCATCAAGCGGAAAAATAATATTACCCTAAGACAGTATGATAAGCAATTAGAAAATAGCGAAATAAGTAACCTATTTAAAAATCAGAAACAAGGAAATTGAAAGACTGATCAAGTTATCAGCGAGGATATGAATGAATGTGATGAATTTAGTACATTTTGTGCGTCTGTAGAGATTTATGAGGATGATATGTTAGACGTAGGGTTAGAATTTGGTCATGATATTGCCGAAAAGTGTAGAGAAGTTATTAGGACCTATTATTTAGATAAAGAATTTGACTTTAAAGCACAGCCAAAGAATCAGATGCAGATTCGGGTAAAAGAAACAACACAATTTCATTGTACTCCGCATCGTCTATCATATCATGAGAGAGAGAAAGTAGCTGATATAGTAGATGATCTGTTAGAAAAGAAAGTAATCCGTCAAAGTGACTCTTCTTATGCTTCCCCGTTGGTCCTAGTGAAAAAAAAGTCAGGAGAACTTCGAATGTGTGTTGATAACCGTGGTCTGAAAAACCGAATTGTTAAAGATAATCTCCTCAAAATGTAAAATCATTCCTTGGATTCTTTTCCTATTTTCGACGTTTCATGCTGTCATTTGCGACGACAGCTAAACCCTTAGTGAAGCTGCTAAAAGAAGGTGGTCCGTTTCCTATGAATAGAGAACAGGTGGGGACGTTTGAAACTCTTAAAAATGCGTTAGTAAATCCTCCGGTATTAGCCATTTTTAGTGCAAATAGAGAAACGGAATTAAATACAGGCGCAAGCTCATATGGTTATGGCGCAATACTGATGCAAAGACAAGATGATGGAAAGATGCACCCAGTGTCCTATTATTCCGGCAAAACTACAGAAACAGAATCTCGGTATCATAGTTTTGAACTAGAGACATAATTTATGCATTGAGACGATTGAGAGCATATCTGGAGCATAGGTATTTTAAAATAATCACGGATTGTAATTCGCTAGTGCAGACGTTAACCAGAAAGTCTATTAGCCCTAAAATAGCGCAATGGTCCTTAGAGTTAGAGAACTATGATTACTCTATTATGCATAGACCTGGGGCCAGTATGGCGCACGTTGACGCGTTGAGCAGACAAGATCAAGTAATGAATATGCTGGAGGATAATCATCTCAGGCTCAATAGAAAGTAGCCTGAGGAACATTGGTAGTAATGGCAGTTTCAGGGGGAAGGCTTATAGAAATCATTGATAGTTAGGGAAGTAGGTGCAACGCCAGAAGATGTCGATTTGATATTGCAAACTTAGCAGATGCGGGATAAGGAGGTAGTGAGGATTCAGAAAATGCTAGAGGATGGAATGAGTTTGAAATGATAGATGGTATCGTATAAAAAAGAAATAGGGAGAACAAACTATGTTTATATGTACCAATGTTTACGGAAGAGCAGTTGATAATGCGGTCACATGAGAAACTGCTGGTTTCCGTCAATGAGAACTAAAGTAGCAAGGTTCGTTAGAAACTGTTCACCGTGTATATTACATTCAATGCCTAAAACGATTCATAATAGAACGCTCCAAGTATTCCAAAGTCGTGTGTACCCTTTCATACCCTACATCAGGGGTGCCCAGAACTATGCTCTAGGGCTCGCTTTGTTTTTGTTTTTACTCTTGGGATAGGAACTCACAGAACGTATACATGAACGGCACCAAGAATAAAAAAACCCAACACATGCAAAAATTATGTGAGTGTATGCTATGCGTGGAACCGAAACCGTTTCTGTTTGCTTGTGTGGGTCGTCGTTGCTCGCGAACGCAAACTGACCAACAACAATTTCGATGCTTTTGTTGTTTTCTTACTCATTTTGCTTCTGCCTTGTCTTCGAGCTTGCACTGAAAAAAACCTTTTTTGTCTTCAACCTGCCGGCAAAATGTTTAATAGCGCATGTTTGAGTACATTTTGTTTCGCTCAAAACTATTGTTGCGAATAGCAGTGCATTATATATCCTACAAAATTGATTTTGAATACAAAATTTAATCATTTGGTAAACCATATTTTTCACATAAGTGAAAATGTAGCAAAATCGTTCGCCTCTTGGTATTAGTGTTTTTCTTTGTGAGTGTTGGTGATTGCTCTTCCGTATGCTGGCTTTGGGCACCCCTGCCCTACATATTGATCGTTTGGGTTAAATTGTTTAAATTGTTCCCGGTTAACAGTAACAGTACGCGGGAAGCGAAGGATGCCTTAAGTAAATATTCTGATTTCTATAGTCTCCCTACTAGGATAATAACGGATCGAGGGACATGTTTCACATCGTTAGAATTATCTAGTTTATTGCTGGAAAGAGGGGTAGAGCACATTACCTACGGGTGCACCGCAGGCGAATGGCCAAGTGGAGCAGGTGAATCGTGTTCTGACTTTGATGTTAGGGAAATTTTCGGAACCCCTCGAGCAAGCCGATTGGTAAAGATCACGGGTGCCCAGGCCTATGCTCTTGGGCTCGCTTTGTTTTTACTCTTGGGATAGGAACTCACAGAACATATACATGAACGGCACCAAGAATAAAAAAAACCCAACACATGCAAAAATTATGTGCGTGTATGCTATGCGTGGAACCGAAACCGTTTCTGTTTGCTTGTGTGGGTCGTCGTTGCTCGCGATTGCAAACTGACCAACAACAATTTCGATGCTTTTGTTGTTGTCTAACTCATTTTGCTTCTGCCTTATCTTCGAGCTTGCACTAAAAAAAAACTTTTTTGTGTTCAACCTGCCGGCAAAATGTTTAATAGCGCATGTTTGAATACATTTTGTTTTGCTCAAAACTATTATTGCGAACAACAGTGCATTATTTATCCTACAAAATTGATTTTGAATACAAAATTTAATCATTTGGTAAACCTTATTTATCATTTTAGTGAAAATGTATGCAAACTTTTTTCTTCCCGTGCACAAATTGAAATACAAAAAATCGTTCGCCTCTTGGTATTAGTGTTTTTCTTTGTGAGTGTTGGTGATTGCTCTTCCGTATGCTGGCTTTGGGCACCCCTGGTATAGATTAATGAACAAGGTAGAGCACGCCATTAATAACGCTGTTAACAGTAGCACGAAAAAGACATCTAGCATATTGTTATTTGGGATACCCCAGAAGTGACCTGTGGTAGATGAATTAACTGAATACCTAGAGGAGAAGTTAGCTTCAGATCATAGAGAGTTGGAAACCATTAGAGAAATAGCAAGTGAGAATATACGGCGTTCGCAGATAAGAAATGAGAAGATGTATTCAGATAAACATATAGCTCCGTTAAGGTATGAACCTGGTGATTATGGCTAGTCCGACATGTTGACACAACACTTGGGGTCAATAAGAAGTTTGCACCCAAGTAACGAGGACCATACAGGATTAATAGAGTATTGGATAACGATCGTTATGAGGTTGTCGATATTGAGGGCTGTCAGTTGACACAGATGCCATTGTGCCGAAGTGTTCTAGAACCAGCGAGGCTCAAACCCTGGGTAGAGTGTAAGGATAAAACTGTAACCTCATGCTGCTAATAGATGAATAACTTAATTACAAATTGTATTCCTTAGTGTGTAGATCGTGGGCGATTTGTAGTCAGGTCGGCCGAATGTAAGATATGAATATTATGTTAAGATTTACTTATCGATAGTATTTTAAGATATGCCAGGGCACATTCATTCGAATAAATACAGTGATGAAATAAAGACATATAATACAACGAGCACTCCAAAGTTTATAAAGCCTTTCCTTAACTCGGCAAGAAAAGCGCAACGCCTCAATTTTTGTCGCGAGCTTGTGGCGTGGACCTCGCAGTGGCATAGCGTCGTATTCTCAGACGAACAAATGTTTAATTTAGAAGGCCCTGATGGTTATAGTTACTATTTCCATGATCTCCGCAAGGTATCTCATCATTTGGACTGTTTGCATAGCAGAGCTGGAGGTGTTATGGTTTGGGCGGCCATTTCCTACTATGGCACCTACAAACTAAAATTCTTGTCATCAACAATTAATGCGTTGTTTCACAAGGAAATACACTGGGCCCTCGCTTAACACGGACTCTTTTAGCACGAACTCGATCTTACATGGTTACAAATTTGCTACCTTTCCCCTTTTAACACGCTGAAAAACTCGTTCTTTCACGATTGCGAAGTATCATCATAATTATTTTTTGTCAATTATTGCGTGAGACCTTTTTTGTATGCATCAATACGTATTTGAACCTCTAGAACAGGGGTGCCCAAAGAAAGCATACGGCGGAGAAATAATCAACACTCACAAAGAAAAACACCAATACCAAGAGGCGAACGATTTTTTGTATTTCAATTTGTGCACTGGAAGAAAAAAGTTTGCATTCATTTTCACAAATGTGAAAAAAATGTTTAGCAAATTATTTAATTTTGTATTCAAAATCAATTTTTTAGGATATATAATGCACTGTTATTCGCAATAATAGTTTTGAGCGAAAAAAAATGTATTTAAACATGCGCTATTAAACATTTTGCCGGCAGGTTAAACACAATAAAGTTTTTTTCTAGTGCAAGCTCGAAGATAAGGCAGAAGCAAAATGAGTAAGACAACAAAAGAAGTATCGAAATTGTTGTTGGTCAGTTTGCTTTCGCGAGCAACGACGGGGCACGACGACCCACGACAAGAAAAAAGAAACGGTTTCGGTTCCACGTATGGCATACACACACATAATTTTTGCATGTGTTGGGTTTTTTTACTCTTGGTGCCATTCATGTATACGTTCTGTGAGTTCCTATCCCAAGAGTAAAAACAAAAACAAAGCGAGCCCAAGAGCATAGGCCTGGGCACCCCTGATATAAAGGCTTAAAGGCTATTTGTAGGCTTTTTCCCATGAATTTTTAATTTTGTTTTTATTTTTTTGGTTAATATAACGACGAATCCCAGTTTTTTTTTAATAACATTTGTTTATTAGTCCCCTAAATGATGGCATACTCAGTTTTTAAATTTTTCCTGCAGTTTCCAGAAAACTTGAAAAAATGGTAGTGTATGTTCAGTTTTTTCCTTCACTGTATATTCCAAACGCAAACAATTTATATTTCCATGTTAATGCACTAGTCAGCACACGGGCCTAATATAAAATAATTTAAAATGTTGTGGTGTTTGCTCTGCTTTTTTAATAAAAAAAAAAATATAAAATGATAACAACTAATCTCATGTTCGTCCCGGGCGTCATAGCACCTAAAACCGGCCCTGTTCAGATTTGACTGTTCCTATTTAGCAACTTATCAAGCAGTATTGACGTCAAAACTACATTAATATGTTTAAATTGGAAACAACATATTCACCGATTACAAAATATGTACATGAAATGCACTACATGTGTAGTACACATTGTGTATATAAGAAAAAAGGCTGATTTGTGTGTGGTTTTTAATTGAACTATCATTTTAAATAAACGTATCTACATACAGTGACGCACTAAAGTGATGGCACAGCTTCAAATTTCAATTTTAAATGCTATTGCCAGGCTTATGCAGAATTTTAATGAATACATTTTTTGTATATATTTTAATTAAACATTTGTTTATTCATGGGTAACATTTCTTTTGTTTTTTTTTTAACGTATTTAAAACTATTTAAACTTAAAAACAAAAGGAACTTATTTCGTGACACAAAAGTCTTGGCACAGATATTTAATTTATTTTTATCTCAAACCCAATCTGTTCACTCTGTTTTATGAATATCATTACGGTACTTCCTCTCAAACACATGCATCGAAAAGGAAAATTAAAAAAAAAGTACTCTGAAGGTCAATATGTCAGATTCGTTCACTTTTATTCAAGACAATGATCCCAAGCATTCTGCCAAATATGTGCGTTTGTGGCTCACCTACAATGCAGCACATGTGCTGCCACATTCACCTGACCTTAATCCGATCGAGCACCTGTGGTAGGAGTTGGATCGACGGATGAAAAAAACATTAAATTTCATCAAAAAATGACTGTAAAAAGGCATTGTTGGAAAAATGGGAGAATATTTCAGAAGACACCACAAAAAAAGTTGGTTCATTCCATGCCAAGACGTCTTGAAGATGTCATCAAGCAACAAGGACTATCGACCAAATATTAATTTTTATGTTGGCTATGAAAAAAAAAACATTAGGTGAAGTGTGTCACGAAATAAGTTCGTTTTGTTTTAAAGTTTAAATAGTTTTAAATACGTTAAAAAAAAAACAATAAAAATGTTACCCGCGAATAAACAAATTTTTAATTTAAATATACATATACAAACAAATTTATTCATTAAAATTCTGCATAAGCCTGGCAATAGCATTTGAAGTTGAAATTTTAAGCTGAGCCATCACTTTAGTGCGGCACTGTAGATATGAACATATAAATACATACATACGTTTTTCTTCAAAAAAAAAATCGATCAAATGTCTTTAAAGCGAACTTATAAACACATATTTTTAAAACTGAAGGCTGACGTTGTAGGTATATATGTACATATCAGAACCACCTCTTTTATGTTCTAATGTTATGTTCTAATTTAACATACTTAAGTGTATACATAAGTACATAGATACATACAAAAAAATCCATTCACATATGTAGATTATCAAATAGACAAACTTTATATTAATGGTAAATGGATAACTTACAAGCACAAAAATCTTTTAATATTTGTAAAATAACGCTTAACTTATACATTTAAACGCATTTAAAATTTGACCACTAAAACTGTAAATCGTCAGGAAATTATATATCAATTTATTTTTATGATGTAATATTTTAAAACCGGCACTTCTCTTTTCAACACTTCCGTTAAATTATGTGATGATAAAATTTTATCGTATCAAACGGAAAACATGAATTTTTGTAAGTACATCTTGAAACATTTGACTAGGGATGTAGCTCCTTATATTTAAGTTTGATATCAATGTATTTTCTGAACGGTGTGACCAGATTTTAAAACAAAAATCTGGAACACTTTATTCCACTTTCTTACGCTCAGCATAGTACTCAGATCCGAACACAGCTAGCTAGCAAACAGTGCCCATATATTCTGTAGCCGAGGGTAAGCAGATGTGCATGTTGTAATGTATTTGCCTAATACCCGTTTTACACTGGGGCGCATCATTGGCTTTTTCGTTATTATGGAAGCTGCAACAATGCTGCCAGTAAGAGCCCTGTGGATAGAAAGAGACAATGCTGTGGCCGCATTATTTATGGAGCGGCGAATCATTGGCAAGTGTTGCCGTATTCTGTGTAGTATTTTTAAAAAATAATGAAATTATTCTGGGTATCGAGAGGAAACATCTGGTTTTGTCAAACAATAACCGCCAAACCGTTCCTAAACATTTAAATTAAAATTTGATAGGTACAAATCTGATAGCAAACAACAAAATGGTATCACAACAACTTACAAGGGTTCACAAAGATCTTTTGGGATGCACTGATTCCAACTTTAAAAGTGCCACTTGAAAATTAAAGTCGGCAGCACAAAATTTTTGTTTGATGGAGCCAACGATAGCTTCACATACATCGGACTCCTCCTTAACGATTGGGTGCTCGTAGTAAAACTCCCAAATGCACCGTTTTCCACATTAAAAAGTAAATCGCTCATTGTTTTGACAATTTCTTTAAATTACAATAAAAATTATTTTCGTCTCTTCTTCTTACTCACAGCGTTTGTTTACTTTAGCAGCCCGAACAGCTGACAAAATTATGCGAAAAAGATGCTGCTTAGGTCTAAACGCCTCGCATCATTTTTCCGCACCTTCGACAATGATGCGGCAGTGTAAATTAAATGCTTACAGCTGACAGAATATCGAAAAAATAATCGTAAAATATATCGATAGCCTAAATAAAGTATTAGTAATCGCCAGTAAAACATATGCGCCTATTATTACTGAAGTGATTGTAAAAAATGGAGTCAAAACCTGTTCGAAAAAAAAACAAGAAATATGCAAATTTTCAAAGTGAGAAGAAGATTGTTTTAATAAAAGCAGTTGAGGCAAGGCAATGTCTTTGACGAATTACAGAAAATTATGACATTTTGATCATTTTGACATTTTGACGACTCCGTCTGCGCTGTACTTCCTATTTTTTGTTTGCAACAATATATGCCGCCCCCAACACCATAAATTTGTCGTGAGAGTCAATTTTTTTCCTTTTCAATTTTAATTGAATTATAACGATTCGCTTTGTTTACAAAACACAGGTGATTCATCGAGTGACCGATCTTTTTTTAGGTACTTGGTAACACTATTTCCGTTTCGTTCCACATACACACGAAATAAAGATAAGATTCCTGGCAGTAATTTTCCGCGGTGCTGGATAGTATGTTTTAAAATCAATTAATGTCTAATAGCCTTTTCTCACACAGCACATTTACGGAAACGATGGGGTTTTTTGACAGATGTGAAACCTCGATTCACAATCCATTGAAAACACAGCTGACAATAACAAACAAAAAATTTGTGCTCTAAATTTTTGTGAGAATATACATCAAATATGGAAAATTTAATTATGGCTTCGACTGTGAATCACCATCAACAAATAAGGCTGCAAAAATTGATGGTAGCGTTAGTCAAAAATGAGGAATTCGATGAGGAAGAATATATTAGTCATAGTCTTCCAAATGTACTTCATTTTAATTACCTTCAGATATAGATTTTTGCAAGTGAGAATGGGCTCTCCAGGAAGGTGTAACGATTCGACATTATATCAAAAGGCGAGCCTTGCACAACGGACCCAAGAAAATTGGCCGAGTGTCGGTACCAGTAATAAGCAAAACATTGTTTAAACAAATAAAAACATTTGTGAAGCTACAATTTTTTTTTTTTATTTATTTATTTTTTATTTATTTCGAATTTTTAAAAACCTCCTGGATCCTCGCCATTTGCTGGAGAACATTAATTATTCTTGTCATTCATTGTTTAAATTTTCACAGTTAATTCCATTTTTCCGCTGTGAATGTATATTTTTCAGAGTTGTATTGGAAAACATCGGCTAAATATCGCATAGAAACGTACGGTTTAGGAACATCCAAAATGGATGGTGGAACTAACTGGGAAATTGAGGAACGGCAAAACCTTACGGACCATCCCCGAAATGGATGGGGGATGGTGGATGGTTGCCTGTGGGAATAGGCTATTAATAAAACTCTGTTTTAATTATTTAAATAAATCAAATAAGAGATCCAAAATTAAAATCTCCCATCACACAGATACCAACAGGGTCATCTAGGCTGGCAAATATGGTGGAAATGTTATACATATGTGCTAGATATAGCGCATAGTCCTTTCCAGGGGGTATATAGGGGGCAATTATTAAAATTTTCCCTGACACGCCCGACACCTGGACAGCCAACTGGTCCAGTAGCGAGTCCTCATTTACAAGTCCAACTGTTATGCAGCAGAGAGTACGGCGGACAGCCACGATGACACCTCCTCCTCTCTCGCACTGCTGAAGTCCCTATCCTTCCGATAGACGTGGAACAAGTTTGGATCGAAGAAATCATTGAAGCTGAAGTTCGGGTTAAGCCAGGTTTCAACTAGTATTATGACGTCATAATCGCTGTTGGAAGTATTCATGAAGACAGATTGAGTTTTAGTTCTCGTTCCAGATATGTTTTGAAAGTAAATTTTGAGGTGGCTACTTCTAATCCTCTTGTCCGATGAATTTACTGGAACTGTTGCTATAGCTACTTGACGGTAATCAGGTGTTAGGGTAAAATCCGCATTAGAGACACCCGACGTCTGCACTGCACAGCCAAAGGAAGCATTAAGAACCCTGCGCAATATTTCCGTTCTAATACGTATTGGCGAAATATTAGATGCTATACTTGTAGATACTTCCGCAGTCAGCGCGCGCCGTTTTCAGCGCAATGCAGAAAGCTCATCATCAAAGAGCGGCGACCTAAGAGAAACTTGTTAAGAGAGCAAGAGTCCGTTGAAAAGTAAGTAATATTAACATCCCACATTGCCAGCTGTGAAGAAGAGAGCGGTACTCGATCCACCATACCCACTTCGGGGCTGCCAAAATAAAAAGCAAAATCATCTGGTGTTGTTGTTGTCGCGAATAAAGCTGCGGCTGCGTGCGTGTCAACCGAGGCAGCGGGAGAAGAAGAAAGCGCCACTCCGAAGTGAACGCTACGAGCAAATGCATCGCTTGCGGGTGTGTTGGGAGCATCACACAAAGCGGTCGTCAAGAGCGATTGAGCGTACGAAGCTGCACGTCGAGGAGAGAGCGCAGGTCCGCCGAGAGCATTGTGTGGGAGCGCAATTATACCGAGTTCAGGGCTAGATAAATAGAACGGCAAAATCATCTGGCATCGGAGGTATGTAATGCACGAAAGTGAACCTCTAATGACTTCAGTGCCAGTGACGCCGTTTATTGGGGTTTTTTTGGCGGGGATTCAGTTGGGGTAGATGTACGCAATGGCATTGCACCCAATATGTCCACCACAGTAAAATCCAAGGGCTGTCTCTCCCTGCGAACGAATCGACTCACTTTAACTGATTGTGGCCAGAATTCATCGCTGAGGACAGTTCGATACTTTCAGCTTATCAGCAATAAACTTGCACAACGCCTCTGGCTTTGTGTTTACCGCAATTTGAGTATATGCAAAAATGGTTTGCTCGGCAAAACTTCGAACTGATCACACGTTGGCGCCAAACCAATTATGCGCTTCTTGTTGTTGCGATGTTTTTTGTTCTTTATGGGAATAACGTTATCCCTCTGAAGGAGGGCTATATGGCCCGTACTTGGAAATAACAATAATAATTTCAAGAGACCAAAAAAATATGTTATGCCTACATTTTGGTTAAAGTATCCAACACCGCGGAAACGAAAAATTACTGCCAAACTTTATATAAAAAATATGGCCAGGAATTTTTCGGTTGCGTTTTACTGGCCCCTGGTATGGAGATGGAGTCAAAAACTGTGAGCAAAACCAAAAAGAGAGATACAAATTTTCATCGTTAGAAGATTGTTTTAATAAATGTAGACCATGTATTTGGCGGATCACGGCAAATAAGCATTTAGATCATTTTGCCATTTTGGCGCCTCCGTCTGCATACTTTCTCCTTTTTATTTTTAAGAACAATTCGTCTGAGTCAACTTTTCCCCTTTCTTAATTTTAATTGAACTGTCACAGTTGGCGTTGTTCAGAAAACAAAGCCGATTCATGAGAGTGACAAACCCTTTTTTATGTTCTTGTTCAAACTATTTTAGATTCCTGTCAGTTATTTTTCGCACTGCTGGATAAGGCCTTAATTAATTTATTTTCTTGCCTGTTTCTCTACATAGGTAAAAAGTTTTTTGTATTGGTTATTCTGGATGATATATTGATTAATATATGAATAAAGTAATATTTGGATGACAGATGTTAAACGAGTAGTTAATTAATGCAAGGCAAGATAAATATGTTACTGCCATTCGGCGCCTAAGCTTCCTAAAGGCAATCCCGCAGCTGCCGGCCACGAAGCCCGCCGCTGCAGGTGGCGGCCGCATTTGGTGATCGTGACGGCCGTAATCCCACGGGTGATGAAAGTGCTTTTTTGACTTTAATGCATAGTTCGCCGCATCCAGTGGCTCCCTCCTTCAAGACTTGACTGTCCTCGGTCAAGCCCATGTTCTTCAGCATCTGCTGAATCGCTGCCTGCACCACAACCGCCAGGATTAGCCGATTAGAGCGGTGCACACAGCCACGCCTGCGACAGTAGCCAGTATGGGACCGATCGTAAGGCAGATTTTCCTCATTTAACCTGTGAAGGTATGGCAAGCTCAACAGAGTTGGGTGGAGGCTAACGCTAGTCTTCGCAGAAGTTGCCACGACCAGGATCATCTTCAGCCCATTGTTGAAGTTGGTGTACTTTGTCCCGTTAGCTCCCGTCCTGGTCAAATTTTTTTTTTCAGATGTTCGCTTCGCATCATGAGCCGAACGCCGAACGTTGCGTTCGGTACATTCCCCTGACGTCACTGGGGCGGCATCTGAAATTTTGTTTGAGATAGCCGTTTGTATGAAATGTCATATCTATATACTGTATGGTTAGTGGTAATACCCAATGTTCGAAATACAGCGGTATCATTAAAAATGGAATCAGAATTAGACAAGAAAGAAACACTAGAAAATAATTCTGAATCTGAAGGAACTGAAAAAGCTGAATTACAAGATGGTAATATAAAAATATGACAATTCCAGCAGTAATTACATTAACTGAATTTTTAGATTTAGAAAGTTCTGATTTAGAAACAAGTTCAAACGTAGTCGAATATCAACCACTTACAATGGGTCAGACTAAGGTTGAATTTGTTAAAACAGCCTCGTCCATGTTATCGGATTTCGACGGCAAGGCTGAAAATCTACAGAGTTTCATAGATATGTTGAATCTAGTAGATTCACTTAAAGGAAATCATTAAGAAATCGCAATAAAATCGCAATTGATAAAGACAAAGCTAAAAAGTAAATCCAGAAACTTGATGCCAACACAATCACGGGAATTATTGCAGAACTATCAAGAACAGTACAAGGAGAATCGGTTGAAGCAATATCAGCCAAACTCTTAAATTTACAACAAAATGGAAAAACTGCCAGCACTTAGGCACAAAAGGGGGCGAAATTAACAAAAGCCCTAGAGGGTGCTGTTAGTGTGTGTGTGTGTGCGCGTGTATGAAGCTGGGTTGTATACGGTACATAAACCGTCTACAGTTAGGTCGGTGCAACTAGAACTTGAACCAGTTGTACTGCGGAGAGGGTATCCTGCGGTGCGCAATTGAGGATCTGAAGGCACGGCGACAGCCTCTGATGATTGCGATGGAAAGGGTATCCCTTGATGTGCAGATGAGAGTCTGAAGACACAGCGACAGCCTCTGATGATTGCAGTGGGAATTGAGTGACAGGCAACTTTGGTACTGTTTCTAATACTGATTTTATTCAACAAAACTTAACTCTATTTATAGGTAAAAAAGTTACAAAAAGTGCTGATTATGGTAAAATGGTATAAAATAATTAATGTAAAGTTAATATTGATTTAATATGATTTTATTGGCTGGTGTGCAAATTGGGCAATTGTGATGGTCAGCAATTGCACCAGTGTTGTTGGTCTCTGAGGAATGATCGCATTGTCAGCAGAATTCACTGCCGAGGCGGTTTGTTGTTTACTCAGCTATAATGCTGAATCGTGATATTTCCTGTTGACCGGGTGAGCTTTATTTGTTTTGGTAAAAGTGTCATGTGTATTACATAATATGTCTACATTGTTATGTATGTATGTATCATGTTACTTATGCATAATTCCCGAATGAACATTCTCCCGGCCGTTGAACTGGTGTTCAACTATCGCCTAAGTTGATGGAAAATTGGCGGGACCTTGGGGTAGGAGCTGAAGATCCACGCCGTTCTTGGGTTGATGTGGCTTCCATGATTGATACTTTTCCGGAAAATCTAGCCAAAAATCAATAGAATTGACATGGCTATTGCAGCATAGGCAGCAATTTGGTGGTGCTGCACTGCGGTGATATGGTGTGGCAGCTCTTGGCGACTGATTGCTGCTAGTTTCTGGCGTAGATCATCAAGTTCTTGAAGATAGTCTGATGTCAGGTTCTCCTGGTGTACCATTGGTGGTGAATGAGATGTCACCGCTGAACTTATGTCTCCAAATCGAGTGTAGATTGATTTTACCTCGCTGTTTGTAGTGCTAAAGGTGCTGATGCTTATTTCTGAGTTGCGAGCAGTACATCCAGGAGTTAGCGAAAGTAAGCCAGTTCCTTCCAACTGTATGGTTGATGGAGATCCGTTGCAGACTGCTTGAAGTCTCATTGTAGAGTGTGTTGAAAAGATCCATTTGTTCGGTTGCTGAGTTTTGTCCACAACATGTCAGCCTTTGAATGAATGACTTGACATAATGTTGCTGTTTTGTTGTTAAACAACTGGAAATCGCAACGATTATAAACGTTAAAGACCGTTTGATGATCAAAACAGATGAATTCTTCGTTGGGCAGTCTGAAGCAGCGTCGAAATTCCTCTGGAGTAAAACCCATGAACTGATCTCGATGTGTGTTTACTGTAATTACATTTGTTTTGAGATCGAATAAGCTCCAACTTGTTGCGTCCCAGGTAGGAATAGGGATGATGCTGAAAGTTTCAAGCTGAACTGTGGAAACTAGAGGTAGCGTTACCTTGAACACGACGTGGTATGCAGTTGGTATTCCTTCGGCCCACATGATTCTGTATAGATGAATGACATTTTTTGTTGTAACCGGCAGCATTTGATCGGGTGACAAATGATCCCGTATTTGGTGTAGTTGATCTCTTAATTGTTCAGGAGAAACTAGCGTAGGGCCTATTGTTCGATGGTGAATACCGATTAGTACATCAGCTATATCGGACTGCATACGTTGAAGACTCGTTGTCAACAGAGTTAATTGTGCTGTGAGTCCTAGGTATGCCTGAGTGAGATAGTCGCATTGTGGAGTCGACAATCGAGGTTTGATTTCGCAGTAGATGTAGTAGAAAGTGTTCGTTCGGTTTTACCTTTTCGATTACTTCGGCCATTTTCTCAGCGTATATTGAGTCAAGAACACCGAACAAATTGTTTGCCACGTTTGATCGGCGTTCGGCGTTGTCGAGCGGTTTTCATTAACATATTTCCTGTTTGTAGCTCATTGTACAAATGTTGAAAATGTTGAAATATGGAGTTGCACGATGGAAAATTTTTTAGTTCAGGGCACATGTGTCTTAGTTCGGACATTCCGGTGGACATTACTTGCATATCTTTCCAATATGGATCCAAGTCATAGTATATGATCATGGTCCATTCAGACATTGCCATTCTTGAGGTTCCAATTTTCTCATAGAATATTCCAGGTTTGTTCGCGAATTGTGTCCAATTTATTGACTGTGACAACGCTAATGAAAGCATGAGAAGCATCACTACCAATGTTTATATTAGTGATGATGCAACTGCCTTTCTGCTGTGGTGGAGGCTCATCAGGTCTTGCAATGTCGTTGATGACGGTGTTTGAGCGTTTGATCGCCACGTCTTCTGGAAATAACAACGCTAGACGAGTGATGGAGCGCTTGTATACCATTCATGCTGTTTTAACATTAACCACTCGGACGTGGTTGTCTTGTCTAGGATAGGTGCGACCCATTGGCCACTTCATTACTGGAAGTTTGTTTTCCTTCACCAAAACAAGTAGTCCTTCGGGCACGTTTGGTGAAGCGGTTTTCCATAGACCATTGTATCCAGAATGAATGTTTTAAGCGTGAGACCAAATCCCAGCGCTTTACCAGTATTTTTTCTTGATGCTCAGTGTTGACGTCCGGTGGGGTTGTCAATGGTTCACCAATCAAAAAGTATCCTGGGGTGAGCGCTGTTATGTCAGTTGGATCGTTCGACATTGGAGTAATGGGTCGAGAATTAAGAATTGGCTTCTTTTAATTTCTTTAGCTGATTGTTTGCGCCCATGAAGTTGGTTGCATTGTCGCAATGAATAGGGTAGCATTTCCCACGCCTGCATAAGGATCGACGGAGAGCTGCCAAGAATGCATCCGTGGTTAGGTCGCTCACCAATTCTAGGTGCACTGCCTTTGTGGAAAAGCAGCAGAACACGGCGATGTATGCCTTGGCTGGCCTTTTCCTCGGATCTTATGGTGGATAGCAATCGGTCCACAGTAGTCAACGCCTGCATTAAGAAATGGGCGTGCTTGTGTGACTCTTTGTGCTGGAAGATTGCCCATAATCTGGTGCATTAACTTTGGTCTGGCTCTGGTGCATCTAACACAGCTGTGAATGATGTTTCTGGCCATCGTTTTGTCGTTAATGATCTAATTCTGTTGTCTTGCAATTGCCCTTAGGGCTTGGACACCGCATGCATGCATGCATGTTCTCCTCATGGAGTTCTCGCATAATCATTTTGACTATCGGATCATTGTATTGCAGTAAAATTGAATGTTTAGCGTTGTACGGAAGTATAACTTCTTCTAGTCTACCGCCAACCCGGATGAGCCCATCTTCTCCTAGTATGGGAGATAACGATATGATTGAGCTCTTTTTCTCCACAGTCTCATATAGTTGTAACTGCGTTAGCGTTTCTTTGCGTTAGTTAAAATTCATTTGGATCGAGCTCTTTTTCTCCACAGTCTCATATCGTTGTAACTGCGTTAGCGTTTCTTTGCGTTAGTTAAAATTCATTTAGATATTTTTAATAGGCATTTCGAGAAACACTCTCACGAATTCAAGTTAAAAAAAATCATAGTCCAAAAATGTATATTTTATACGTCACGTAAAGATATATATGCAAACTGGTTTAAATTTTCCGATCCGTGTTTTGCCCACCATAATTATTTGCTGAATCAGTTTGTATTGATTTTGATAAGGAAAAATTGTAAATGGATAACAGATAAGAAGATAGGCAATCAAAATGCAAAATCACAATAATCTGACGGAGGAATCGGACGAACTATTTCTATAACCACTAAGGCAGGAAGAAATTATGCATTTATAACCACCTTTTCGCTTGTCTGCTTGATTATCGGACGACATAATGAATTATAAATAAACCAACTATGTAGGTTAAATCTTAATAATAATATAATAATAATAATAATATATGAATTATAATATAGTAATAGAAATATAATAATTAATATTAATTATAACTATTTATATCTAAAATATAGAATTAACTAATGATATAAATCACCAAAAATAATTCAGCAGTAAGTGCACTGCATTGCACAATCCACGAACAAAATCCACGCACACACTGCACGCACACACTCCAAGCCTTCACTAGCCGTTAAGGGGGAAGTGTGTAGCACCCAAACGTAGAATTAATATGCATATGCAGGTGCTAGTAGAATATGCCTTACTTCACAAACAATCACACGTGGATAGGCATATGAGGGTCTCTTAGTCTCTTTGTGTTTATATAAATATGTATTAGGTATACTTTCTACTTAATATAGGTACTTAGTATAGGTAACTATAAATAAGCATATTTATCGTAAAAACGAATAATAAAAGAAATACGGCAGCATAAAAGTGGAGTGCCGACGGCATTTGCATTATCTGTATTAAATTTATAATAATTGAGAATAATTTATAATAATTTACATACATAATAATAATAATAATCAAACAAATATCATAATTTAGTTTTTTTCCCACCCCCAAGTGTAAAGCACTACCACCCACCCCGCCCATTCTTCAATTATTTTGTGGCAGGCAGGTCAGTTCGTCACTAAGCTGAAGAACCAAAACAAAAACAAATTTCGTTCTACCAGCCATTAAGTATGTGTGCAAATTAAACATTCGCGGTGGCGATTTGTGTTTTTAAAAAGTAAAATTGTTTAACTTTATTTCACAAATTTATTGAGCTTAACAAGACTTAAAGAATTTCAGTTTCAAGGTAAATTGTTCAACCGGATAGGTATCGGCGCGAGTTTGGCGACTTTAGTTTTAGTTCGACTTTTCCGTTCAGATCCAAGATCAAGACTGACTCTACTGATCCCATATCCACATCATGAAACCCCAATGGTTCTCTTCTCGATACCATTTTCCTATAAACAAACGGACTGACTCGGATTGGTCATCCAGATCTAGAATTGTGAAATACTAAAAATGCAGAATCTGCAGAAAGCCGGGTGTTTAATTGTTTACTTGAAACCCGGGTGTTCGATTGTTTACCCGAAAGCCGGGCGTGGGCCGAGAGTGGGCCGAGATTGTTTTTCAATTAAGGCGGGTGTGAGAAAAGTTTGTTTTCCACTTTAGGTGGGGTGTGAGAAAAGATTGTTTATAAATTATTTGGGAGCCAAAGATTGAAGTCCAAAGATCTAGAATGAATCTTGGGACACCAAAGATTGTTTATAACTCGTATAAGGGACCAATGTAATTGGGTTCGTTAACTCCCCCCGTTCTTAAATGTGTCGTCCCGATACATTTTGGGGTTCTGATAGAACTCTGATTTCTTCTGATTATTGAAATATATTGTTTTCAATTATATCTTGTGTGGGTTTCATGAATGCTTTAGAGTGGATTAATATGGTTAATTTGTAGCCGCAATAAAACAACGGTACTAATAAGAAAATTATTAATAATATAGTTGTTAATGGTAATCCAGTATTTCCGAATTTTATAAATGGATTTAAAATATTAACATTGTCAAAGGAAAGTAACTTCTCAGTGGATTGTTCATAATCAACTAAATCAAAATTACTTTATCTATGCTGCGATACGTATTCCCAAATTTTATTCTTCTCATTTACATAGATTTTGTTATTTATTATAATTGTATCGTTGAATATGAGAAGATAAGTACCTAACAACATAGTGTTGTTTACGTTATTGGTGCCTGACACTAATATGGCACCATTTTCCACGAAATCTATTTCTTTGTTTTTTATACCCGGTACTCGAAGAGTAAAGGGGTATATTAGATTTGTGCAAAAAAATTATGTGTGTAACACCCAGAAGGAAGCGTTTCCGACCCCATAAAGTATATATATTCTTGATCAGCATCAATAGCCGAGTCGATATAGCTATGTCTGTCTGTCCGTCCGTCCGTCCGTCTGTCCGTCTGTCCGTCTTCATTAGCGCCTATAGCTCATAGACCATAAAAGCTAGAGGAACACAATTTTGTATCCAGACTCCTGTCCTATCGCACTGTTACAAGTGTATTTCAAAATTTCGCCCCGCCCCCTTCCGCCCACTCCAAGGACGAAAATCTGTGGCATGCACAATTTTAAAGATACGAGAAAACTAAAAACGCAGAATCGTAGAAAATAACAATATCTATCAGAGTGTTGAATCTGGATCAGATCGACTCATAAATATAGCCACAATGAAGAAAACCATTTCGAAATGCATCGTTCCCTCTCGCTCTCTCTCACACACAGGGTTGGGCGCTGTGAGCATTCGTCCAGATGAGCGCCTAGATCTCAGAGACTTTAAGAGCTAGAGCAACCAAACTCTCTATCCATGCTCCTGTGATATCACGTCAGTACAAGTGTATTTTAAAATTTGGCCACGCCCCCTTCCGCCCCCACAAAAGACGAAAATCTACAATTTTGAAGATACGGGAAAACCAAAAACGCAGAATCATAGAAAATGACCATATCTATCAGAGTATTGAATCTGGATCAGATCGGATCATAAATATAGTCAGAAGAAACAAATGAAATTTCAGTGGCCTTCCAAGCGCAGACTCATTCCCTCTCTCTCTCGCACACAGCCGTGTATGTATATGTAGGAAGTAGATAAAAACATTTAGAAATGGCAGATGTAAAAAATTTATGTAAACAAATATGGAAACATCTAATAGATCAAAATCTCCGAAAAGGTTCGACTTAAATTGTTTTTTTTTGGCTAAAATTAAATTTTTTCCTTTTGCGAACATGTAATAAATTACAACAAGCTCACATACATATATACTGACTAAGTACCGGGTATAAAGTAGAGCCGCGGCGCAGACGCGGCTTATAACGTTCCCCCTCGTTTTTCATAAACTACTTCACCTGCTGTATAGTCTTTTCCTCTCCTATCCTTATTGTATACCTTAAGCATTTTATTTTGAGCTGCTTTAAGTAATAATTGAACATTTTCATGTTAGATTTTATTAAATAAGATGTCATAAGGCATTTGATTTATTGTTGAATGTATGGTGAGGTTATATTCTTGCGCTGCACTCAATATTATTTCTGTATAGCTTGTTAAGTTTAGTTCCTCTTTAATACATCGAGCTATTTCTGTTAATGTGGAATGCACTCTTCCTACCTGTCCATTGGAAGTGCTATACCTGGGATCAGCATAAAAAATGGTTAAATTACTTCGCTGTATGAAAGATCTAAATTGTGCTGAAGTAAAACTTGGTTCGTTATCTGTCATTATTGATGTCGCTAAAGGAAAATGTTGCAATAATTCCAATACTTTATGTTCAATATTTAGTTTGTTTTGAATCTCTTTTACCACCAAGTATTTTGAATAGGAATCAATACAGGTTATAAATGTCAGATTTTGGGCATAGAATATGTCTATATGCAATTGCTCACCTTCTCTTGTCGGAATGGGAGCTTCACCTATTGGAATTTTTACAGGATGTCTATTATATTTATTCTTGTTACATATCTCACAACCTTTGATATATTCTTTTAATTTTTTGTATAAGTTTGGCCAATAATACAATTTAGTTATCTGTTTGTAGTTTTCATCTAAACCTCTGTGTGCTCAAATGTGATTCTTCTATAATTAAGGCTTTATCTTCTGGATTCTCAATATCTTGGAGGAATTTCTTCGTGAAGAGAAATTTGTTTATGAAATTATCCTTTAGTACTTTTTGAATAACATATAGATCTTCTAATGTGCAATGTATTCCAGTGGTTAAGTTTGGCTTAATATATTCTTTTAAAATATGCAGTAAATTCTCAACTGTGTCAAATTCAATTATATGTCGGGTTTTTTAATGAATTCTTACTAGCTCATGAACTGTGATTCTAGCTTTTGCTATGAGTAACTGTTGCTTAAACTGATTTAATGGCTTCCTGGTTTCTTGAATGATGTTTTCAAAACTGCTTTCTGCTGAATGTTGGGTATTTAAATCTGAATCTAATTCCACTTGTTCATCATCACTGTCTGTTATATGATTTATTTGAATTCGAGATAAAGCATCTGCTACTATATTGGTTAAGCCTGGTTTATATATGATCTTTGGTGCAAAACTTTCAATAAAGTAGTACCACCGTTTCATTTCTATATTTGGATTGTTCTGTGACATGGTAAAGGATCTGTTTGAATTTCAATTCCACTAACTCCGTATAAATAATTTCTTAAATTCTTCAGTGCCCACATTATTGCTAAAAATACTTTTTTGTTTGTGGCATAAAGTTGCTCAGTTTTGTTTAGGGTTTTGGAAATAAATGTTATGGGGTTGCCTTCTTGTGATAATACTGCACCTATTGCTATGTTTGATGCATCTGTGGTTAGAGTGAATTTTTTATTGTAATCCGGCTGTACTAATTCTATATGTGCAACTAAACTATTTTTTAAAATATTAAATGCTTCCACTGCTGTTTCATCCAGCTGTATCAAGGTTTTTTTTATGCTCTTTTTGAAATCTTTCCATTGACTCCACTTAAATACTTTGTTAGTGGTTTGGCAATTGTTGCATAGTTCCGGACAAATTTTCTATAATACCCTGTTAATCCTAGGAAACTGCGTAGCTCTCGGACATTTTTCGGAATTGGATATTTCTGTATTGTATCTATTTTCTCCGGGTCTGTTTTAATGACATTATGGGAAACGATGTATCCCAGGAATTTAGTCTCTAGTTGAAAAAATTTAGACTTTTCAATGGAAATTTTCATGTTAGCATTCTGTAAAATCTGTAATATTCTAATTATATCTGTATAGTGTTGATTAATAGTTTTTGAAAATATTATTATGTCATCCATATAGACATGGCAGGTTTTCCCTACTTGTTCTCTAAGTATATCTTCCATTGCCCTTTGGAAGATTCTTGGTGCGTTAGTCAAACCCATTGGCATTCTTAAAAATTCATATTTACCATTATTTATGGAAAATTATGTTTTTTCTGTCTGATTCTTTCATCAATATCTGATAGAATCCCGATACTAAATCAATAGCAGAGAAATACTTTGCCTTCCCCAAATTGGAGAGAATTACAGAAGGATCCTGCATAGGGTATCTGTCTGGTATTGTTTTTTAAAGTCTATTACTAACCTTTGTTTCGGAGTTCCATCTTCATTTACCCCTTTTTTTGGTAAAACTAACACTGGCGAATTATATAGGCTCCTACTAGGTCTAACATCTAACATCGTCTAACATTTTACTTATAAATCGAATAAGCATATGGATATTGCTTACTATATATCGGCCTATCATGTTCAGTATTTATTTCTCCTTTTATGTCCGTTCTAAACGGTAACTGCAAATCTATATTTGCATGGTCCTTTTGTATTATATCTATCATTCTTTCCCTGAGTTTCTCTAAATTGTCCGCTTCATGAGTGAGTGTGTTATTCAATCTGATCATTTCCGATTCAGAAATTATATGTTTATTTAAGTCGGATATTTCTACGACGGCATGTTCAGGGAATTTCCATCCCAAACTATTTGCTTTTGTAATGACGGATAGTTCTACGTCGGCGTGCTCAGGATATTTGCATCCCAAGCTATTTTCTTTTGTTTTGACGGATAGTTCTACGTCGGCGTGCTCAGGATTTATTGATCCCAAGCTATATAAACTCTTTTTGTCGGATACTTCAACGACGGCATGTTCAGGATTTTTTAATCCCAAACTATTTATTTTTGTGTTGATGGATAATTCTACTTCGGCATGCTCAGAACTCCTTGATCCCAAGCTGTATAAACTTCCTTCTACCTGTACTGAATCGGTTCTTTCTGCCTTTCCTGCTTCAAAATATTTTTAAATTCTTTTAACGGAAGGATAATTTTACCTTCTGTAAGGGTTATTTTATTTAGAGAAACGTTCTCATCAAAAATGATCTGCTCTTCGTTATTATTATATTTTAAAATTCCCTTTTCGGTATCAATTACCGCTCTGTTCCAGTCCCACCGGAGCGATAGTTGGTCCAGAGCTGGGGGCGAATCGCCATCTATCGGAGGTCCAGGGAAGCTCCATGGGGCGTGATGATATCGGGGGGAGCAGGGATCAGTTGCTGTGGGCGTAAGGAAGAGAATAGGATTAGATGGATGTATAGGTGAGGGACAAAGGGATAAATAGAGGTGAAAACAGATCCGAACCACGTTTTCCGTGGATAAAGCCATAGTGTTCGGAGGCGAGTGCAGAGTCTGCCGACACCCTGAAATTTTGGGGGTTAAAACCAAAAATTGTAAAAGTGAGTGCCGATAAATGGGGCGGGAATTTGAATTTTAAATTCATGCCGGTGGTGTTATTCCTCCCACAGCCTGGCCCGGAACATCACCCCCTAGAACCGGGCCAGAGATTCTTCTTTTCTGCCGAGGATCACTTTTTCTGGAGGCTATACACCACTTTTCTAGAGGCGATCAATTTACCTCTTCTGGAGAGGATCAATTTTCCGGAAGACGGCTTATTACACATTCTGGAATTGCTCGGAGGGCAGATTTTTTAAGGGAAGGCTGGATCACTTCACGCATGGGGATCACAAGTGCACATTGGGGAGGAAAACCAGCTTAAACCGAGTGAGTCCGTGCCATAGTGGGTGTGTGCGCTGCCGCAAAGGCGTCTACCGGCCGCACGTCTGTGCCGGGATATCCCCGTCCAGATTCGGACGAGACCATACGGTGCCTCGCCCCCCCTTTTGGGCGTGCACCCCGCCTGTGATCAGTGAGCACTCCGCGTATCCGCGCACATTCAATTCACTGCAAAACTGTTCACTCAAGCAAATGTGGGTCTGTACGGCCAGACTCCACGATCCCGCACATTGCGTCACATTCCTCACATTCGGGTCAGCTACGAAGGCTCGATACCCTGCATATAAACTCACCTCTTAATGTTGTTTGTTCCTAGTATTGTCCTTTATGTGTACAAATTGTCATTAACTAGTACTTTAAGCACTTAACGTAAAGCACGCACCTTGTCCAAGCACCAACACATATCACGAATCCAAATCAAAACAGCGATCAGCTGATCGACTGTAGTGGGCTTAACCCCTTGTGTGTGACGCGGGGTCACTGAACCCCACCATTGTTGTTGGCACATATATGTGGAAATCTAGCCATTAATTATTCTTTCTGCCCCGGGGACCCTTAACAAGAGCTCTTGGTAGGACAGTCTTGGTAGGGCCCAACTCACACGTTTTCATTGGGTGAAGTTTTGGTGTTTTTTTTGCTATTTATTTATCGAAATAATGACTTATACATAAACTGTTAAAAATATCCCTGATTAAATTGAAGAGAATGAATTTCTAAATTAATAGAGAGGGGGGACGCGTGGCGTGGGCCATGGATTAGGCCAGCCACAGCCGTGCCAGCAGAGGGTGGTCAAAATGCACATTTAAATTTGATCACAGGAAGGGCGGGCGCGCGAAGTGGAAACATCGTTGCTTCACCACTTGACAGTCATATGTTTGTTTATTTTGTCGTCTCTTTTGTAGCTAAGTGCAGGTTTTTTTTTTGTTGGTATTGTTGTCCGGAGAAGTCGTGTGTCTCGAAACTTTGTCTACATTTGGCGGTCAAGGGGAACTATCCAGCCCTGGGATCGACAGCTAGCCGGCGTTGCCCACAGGGAAACAAGCCAAATGTAACATTATTAAGCTTTTAAATTTAAATTTAATTATTTTTTGGGTTATTTTTTTCGGAAATTTTGAGATTGAAAACTCAGAAAAAGTCGGAAAAAAATTATTTCTTGGCCAGCATTTTTGATTTTAGATAGGTACATAATAGATAAATACATTAATTAGGCGTCGTTTAAGGTATCATTTGTAAGAGTCGATGGATAAACGGCTAAGGTTGAGCCGTTCGACCTCTCAACCTCTTGTCGCCGATCAAGTTGCTTCTGCATATTTCCCATGAAGAATGTTTTTAAAAATATGTTTTGCATCTTCAAGAGGCCTTGAATCTGTAAGTCGAGAGCAAAGTCATTATCTCTAATATAAAATGAACATTTCTCTTCAACATAAATTACCTTGAATGTTTAGAGGAGGATATCAAATATATCACCTTGATTTATATTAAAAACGAACGAATTAGTAATTTAAAATATAATGTACGTTTATTGTCAGATTAATTTTAGAATATATTCTGATTTAATTATATTAAACGTATATAAAATAATAATAATAAAAACGCAGTCTATCTTAGTTATATAAATAGGAATCACTGAAAATAATATTATTCTTATAATACAACATAAATTTATTTCCTGTTTTTTAATGCGGTTCAAATTTATTATTGTATTGATGCAGGTATGTGCTGAAGAGAAATGCCAGGAAGAGGTCGTGTTACTGGCATTGAATTACATGGATCGCTTTCTTTCAACAAAATCGGTACAAAAGACCCACCTTCAAATTTTAGCTGCTGCCTGCCTTTTACTTGCTTCAAAACTTCGGGAACCCAGCTGTCGGGCACTCTCTGTGGAATTACTGGTCGTTTATACGGACAACAGCATATACAAGGATGATTTAATTGTAAGCTATTCTTATATTAATAGATAGTTTCAACATTCAAGCAGGCTCCGCTTGAAACAACTTTTCCAATTTTTAAAACTTTTTAAAACGCCAAAATGGTATTTTTTGCAGGGGTTCTTAATTAATGTACCTATCTAAAACTCAAAACTCAGTCAAAGAAATATTTTTTTTTCGACTTTTCCTGAGTCAAAATTTCCGAAAAAAATAACCCAAAAAATTATGAAATTTGAATTTGAAAGCTTAATAACATTTTGACGGTAAGCTGCATTTACAAGATGTTTGGGTACGATTTATATCTGCATTTATCAGCTTTTCCGAACTGCAAAGTTTAATACAGCCAGATTTATGATGCTTAAGTTATGTGAAAAAAAGAAGCACTGCGTATGAAAAAAAATACCCGATATAAACAAATTCTTTAAATAAAAACTATACCATAACAAAACCATAATTTTTAAACAATTTTAAATCCCGGAATCTATCAGCAAAAGTTGTTTTTGGCCCCAGCGGAAATGTCGTGTTGACTAGTGTAATTGGTCAGGGCATTTTCCGTGCTAACAGCTGACGCAGCCCGATTTAGTTATCAAATCGTTGGCAAAAAAAAACAACTTTTTGCGCATAATAACTCAGATTGTGCTGATAACATGCGCGTAACAGAACAGCTCGGCAAAAACTATTGTTGGGTAAAGAATTTTCACTTTCACAAGCTCAGTTGCTCTCTTTTTAGTGAGTGAACAAATTCACTCACTCTGTTCAGTTGCTCACTTGTTCACTCACTTTTTCAGTTCTTCACTCAGTTGTTTAGTGGTACACTCACTTTTTCAGTTGTTAAACTGGGAAAAATAAACAAGAAAGTGAAAAATAAAGCAGTGAACAGGGAAGAACTGAACAAATGAGTGAACAAGTGAGTGAGCCACTGAACAAGTGAGTGAATAACTGAACGAGTCAACAACTGAACAGAAAAGTAGTGAAAATATTCAGTTCATTCACTGAAGTGAAGCTCTTTTTATGAACTCACTCATAAGCAACCCAACACTAGTATTTTTTATGCTGTTACTCACTGTTGCATCTAAGATGCCTTGGTCTTCTCAAATCATAAACTTTCTCCCGTCGTTAAAAAAAAAAAAATATTTGTAATTGAAAAATAAAAGATATTTGTATCACGCTGTATATTTACAAAACGACTAGGTCAGTTTTGGTTTGCCAGAAACGATGATAAAATGAAACATTGCGAAAAGTCGTATTTGAAGTTGGGCGCCTTAGAGCAATTATCGATAGCTACGTGCCATCTCGGACGGCTTACGGACCAAATAACGAAAAGTCGAATTTGAAGTTGGGCGCTCTAAAGTAGTTGTTGGGGCACGGGGTATTTCGAAGCAAAGAAGTAAACAAATTTGTGTAGCATTCCATATATTTTCGTGAGATAAAATATTAGAGAGCTTAAAAAAAACTTTGTGTTCTTGCTTCGCGTTTTCCCTGCATTCGCTGGCTGTTTTCTTATCGTTGCCCATTCGTCATTTCGTAGTGTTGTCAATGGTGTTGTTTCTGGATGGTGGCGTTGCCGTATGCGCCTACGTGGCCGTTTGTGTCTAAATTTCGGCGGCAACATTCCCCCCCCCGTGAAGGTCCTTCGGATGTTCACCTTCATTAAAGCCGACATCCAAGACTGCTAATTTGGCCACTGGGCGGACCATTATCCCTTTGGGTGTCCATACTGTAGCTCTGCGAACTTGTCCATCTTTGGCTGCAGCTGGTTCAGGTGCCATTTGGGGTACCTTTGGTGTCGAATTGGCGATTTTGCATTTTTGACATCTCTTACGTACGGCTTTGTACAATACTCGTAGACGTGGTATATAAAATGTGCTTCGAATTAGGTTGATGGTTGACTCGTGGAGAATGTGGTGAGATTTTTCGTGGTAGTACTTTGCTACTAAAAAGGCGACTCTGCACTCTTTTGGCAATACGATGGCGTCTTCTTTTGGATTCAGGCGATCTGCTCTTCCTTGTACACGTATGATGTCTTCTGCGTCTAGGTAAACGTTCAGAGCAATTAATGGGCTTGACTTGTCCACAGCTGAATGGTTTTTAAGGGAGCCGATTTCGATAGAATATGCTTTAGACTGCGATTGTTTAAATAGCCACGACTTTGCTGCATGTATGATTTCAGGACTCAGAGATTTTGGCAGTGATTTTCCGGTGCATTTTGCTCGTAGCCTTTGCATATAAAGGATGAAGATCGCTACGGCCCTATATAGACGTCTCCAGTCCGAAAAATATTCCACTGCAAAATCGAAGTGCTTAAGTTTCGTTATTAAGAAGACATGCTTACGTAATTCGGATTGGTCGGTATTCTTATCAAAAACGACATCTTGGTATGGCCATTTTTCTTCCGATTGTCTAAGGAATTGTGGGCCTTGGATCCATCTGGATGCATCGGGAATTTTGAAGAATTTTGTAGCCGAGTCTGCAACGTTTTCCTTCGTAGGAATCCAGCGCCACTGATTACGGTTGGTGTTATCCATGATCTCACCAACTCTATGCATAACGAAGGATTGAAATTTTCGAGGGTCCATAGTTAACCATTGAAGAACGGTTTTAGAGTCGGACCAGTATGTGCTTGTATCGACTCTAAGTCCTCGAGTGTTTATGGTTCTTTTTGTTAGTCCCACTCCCATTACGGCTGCCAAAAGCTCCATGCGTGGTATTGAGACGGGTTTCAATGGTGCGACTTTACATTTGGCTGCTACTAATACCGTGTCGATGTCTTCTCCTCTCTTTATGCGAAGGTAGGTGACTGCGGCATAGGCGTCTTCGCTTGCGTCTACAAATGTATGCACGTCGATCTTGTCTGCATTAGGCAGCAGGTGGGAGTAGTAGCGAGGAAATTCCAGTTCTCCAGCTTGAAGAAGTACGCTTTTCCATTGTGTCCAAAATGTAAGGAGTGTATCTGGAAGCTCTTCGTCCCATGTTATTCCAGCTCGCCATAGTTTTTGGAGTAGCATCTTCAGACCAACGGTATAGCATGATAACAGGCCCAGTGGGTCGAACACGGACATCAATACTTGTAAGGCTTCGCGTTTTGTTGGGGCTGTTTCACTATTCAAAACGTCTCTTTTCAGTCTCGCAAATCTGAAAATATACATAAAAACGTCTCTGGAGGGTTCCCAATACATCCCAAGTACCTTTTCCGGTCCCCCTAATTCTTTTGGGTGTTGGTTGTCGATTTGTCGTTCTCCAAAGTATTGAAGTACAGAGGTCGAGTTGGAATTCCAGTTTCTTATGGTGAATCCTCCTTTAGCATGGATATCTCGGACTGCGGATGCAACTGCAATTGCTTCATCGTCGTCTTTGTAGCTGTCAATGAGGTCATCTACGTAGTGCGCTTTTGTAATGGACTCGTATGCTCTTGAAATTAGATTTTTGAATTCTTTCGCGTTTTTGTCGCGTACATGGTGAGCAATGCAAGGGGCGCAGCTAATTCCAAATGTCATTGAGCGCATGACGAATATTCTTGGAGTTTTATTCTCTTTACGGAGCCATAAAAATCGTTGAGCATGCATGTCGCTATCTTGAATGGTAACTTGATGGAACATTTCGGCGATATCTGCACACACGGCAATTTGGCCGACTCTGAATGCCATTAGAACATCGGTCAGTGGAATAAGATAGTCAGGTCCGTTTAAAATAAAATCATTTAGTGATTTTCCATGACTCTTGGCAGCTGCATCCCAGACTAGCCTTATTTTACTTGGTTTATTTGGATTTAAGGCAATAAAGATCGGCAGATACCATACGCGACCCATCTGGTTAGCTGCGTCTTCGGGCTCGAGTTCAAATGCGTACCCTTTTGATATTAGATTATCAATTTGGCCCTGTATTTTTTCGAACAGGTCTGGATCTTTGCTAATTTTAGCTCGTAGACATTCAAGGCGCTTCAAAGCAGCTGAGTAGCTTTCCGGTAGGATGGCTTTCTTATCTCGCCAAAGCAGGCCGACTTGATAATGGCCGTTAACTTTTTTACAAGTTTCTTCGAGAATAGTCATGGCCTTTTTGTCATCTTCAGAGTGGAGCTCCCGTGGTGTGATTGGGTCTACGTTAAAACTCTCCTTAACCGCTTTGTCGATTTCACTCCAATTACAGCTACAATGATTCAAGGAAATATGTCTGTTTGTATTACTTGTTCCTTGGATGCACCATCCTAGTGTACACTTCGATGCGATGGGTGCGTGTCGTCGTCCTTCACGAATTTTACGGGGTACTGCCAAAGCCCAGTTGTTGGCACCAATTAGGAGCATTGGTTGTGCGTTTGAGTAGGATTTTATTGGCAATCCTTGAAGGTGGGAATATTTGTTGCATAGTTTGCTGACATCGACACTTTGTTTTGGTAGCGCAAGATTTTTTACTGAACGTACATTGTTGAGCCAAAACATTTTGTGGCATCCCGGTTCTGATATTTTCATGTGAGCTCGAACGGATGTGTTCTCCACTCGAGTGGTTTCGCTGGTCCATTGCAGGCAAAGTGGTTTGGGAGTCGAGGAAACCTGAAGAATTCCCATAATGCTGTCATCGATTAGCGTAACGGATGAGCCTTCATCCAAAAAGGCGTAAGTGTCAAACGTAACTCCATTTCCGTGCAGTGTGACGGGCAAAATACGGAAGTATTGTTCTTCTATGTTGCTATCTTTCAGGTGGGCACTGACGAGTTCGGCCTTGGGTGCGTCTTTATGAAGAAGTGGGTGATGCTTAGATTGGCAGTTATCGATGCCACAATCTCGTTTGGAGAAACATTTGCGGCGGTGGGTCTTCAGGCATCTATAGCACGCCTTGCTTTCGTTGATAATGTGCTGCCTCTCCTCGACGGTCAACATCTGAAATTTCTCACACTGGGCAGCGTAGTGCTCGGCAGACTTGCACATTACACAGATGAGAATTGACGTAGCTTCTTGTGGCCGATCGTCTTCTGACTGAAGTTTTTCGTTACTGTCCAATTCATGGCGAACCTGTGCGTGAGTGTTGACGGTGCTAGTCCTTGAGCTTGGTCCAGGTATAACGGTTGATGCTGCTTCGGCTAACTTGTATAACCAATCGCTGAATGATTTGATGACTGGGATGACGTCACTGCGAGGGTGCATGGCCCAGTTTAATTTTTGTTGAGTGGGCAACTTATCGACGAGTTCGCGGAGCAGTAATGGGTTGTCCAGGTGTGAGTTCAATTTGCAGGCCTCCATAGTTGCACACGCGTTGCGTACTGCCATTGCAAAGTCTATAAAAGATTCCAATTTATCTTTGTGTACGTTGATTTTTCTAATTTTATCAATCAAACGGTCAAGGATTTGTTCCGGTCGTCCAAAGAAGGTTTTTAGGGTATTGATCACTTCTGGGACTAATGCTGGCAGCAGCAGCTTATCACGCACCAACTCATAAGCTTTTCCCTTAAGACACTTCTGGAGCCGAAGCATGTTTTCTGCATTTGAAAATCCGGCCACTGCGCAGCTGTTCTCGTACATGCTTATGAAGATCGGCCAGTCCTCCGAATTGCCGTTAAACGTGGGCAGATCCGGTGGTAGTACTTGTCTTGCAGCTAACTGGGAGGCACTTGGTCCAATTGATGGGAACGAAATAGCCTGTGTTCCCTGCTCTTGTGCAAGAACCATGTATTTCTGCTCTATGTACCTTTTTTCAGCTTCGCGTGTCTCTTCCAGCATTGCCAACATCAAGGAACTTGAGCTGGTATGTGTGTGTGTATGCTGGGTCAGCTTGTGTGGATTTTTTTCTGAAAGTAGTTTTAATGTATCAACATTGACCTGGTCAACTTGCATGGTGTCCAAAGGACTGATGTTTTCCGGATCTTGGGGCTGTCCGCCACCGTTACTGGTTGAAGCGCGATCACTTGCTGGTGCCTTGCATGCGGCGCATGTCCATTCCAACTGCGCAATAGTGCTGTTCACACCAACACAAGCAAAGTGGTGCCAAGTCTTGCATTTGTCGCATTGCACCCAGTTTTGGACGCCTTCTGTTATACGGCTCTTTTTGCAGACGCCGCAGACCGTATCGTCTGGTTCTATAGGCATTTTAGTCTATATGTTATAGACTTGTGCACTTTAACTTAGTTTTGTTGTGTTTGCTTGTATTCGGCGCGATCTACTACAACAAAGTTATTACACATACATGGCTTTTACACTTGTGTGTGTATATGTAGGCAATTATGTATGCGTGCGGCTTTGTGTATTTCGCAATTTGTTGAAATCCAAGCGTGTTTCACGATTATGTTTGTTGTTTGTGCGTAATGAAAGTTTTTTTAAAGAATGTTGGGGCACGGGGTATTTCGAAGCAAAGAAGTAAACAAATTTGTGTAGCATTCCATTTATTTTCGTGAGATAAAATATTAGAGAGAGCTTTAAAAAAACTTTGTGTTCTTGCTTCGCGTTTTCCCTGCATTCGCCGGCTGTTTTTTTATCGTTGCCCATTCGTCATTTCGTAGTGTTGTCAATGGTGTTGTTTCTGGGTGGTAGCGTTGCCGTATGAGCCTACGTGGCCGTTTGTATTTAAATTTCGGCGGCAACACTATTATAATATTGGTAATAAGATTCTAAATTACCTCACTTCTAAACAATACAACAATTTTTTAATATCCGAATATTTTATGTCAAATGATTCGGAACTTGCATTTGATAATATCAACATATTAAATCCATTTATTCAAATTAAACAAACTCAAATTCCGATTACGTTAATATTGATAACATGTACTATTATATATTTAATTATCAGGATTTTTATCAAATTTAGAAAATATCTAATATGCAAAGCACAGAAAATTAGTTTTGAAATAAACCTCGAAAATAATATGTCCGAAAATGAAAATTCCGTTGAAGATGAAATTAGAGTCCAATTGACCAATCATCTTAATTCAATTTACCCATCACTTCCGATGAATCGGGACGATCCAATTTAGAATGGGGGGAGTTAACCAGCCCACTACCCAAGCCTTCTTACCCGATTTATAAACAACTTCTAGTTGGGAACTTCTTACACAGTTCTTCCATTAGGTCCCCAATTCCTAATGAACTTTCCCACTCCAATAAGACGTCATATCACTTCACACTTTTCATTAAGTTCCAATTGCGCCGTTGGCCGCCCGATATTTGTTTGGTTTATTCAAATTTCACAATTGAGACCAAATTCTCATCATCCTATTCTCCGACTCTCTTGAGCCAATCTCTTAAGCAGATCTTGCTTCTCTTAATCCGAGGTTTGTTTATTGGGAGCCGACCCTTGGTCGCCAGTCCGTTTTTTGAAATCGAATAAGAACAGTTGAGTAATAATAGAGCAGTGAGTTTAGACACTAAGAGTGAACTGTAACATAGTGAATAATAAATAACAAATTATATTTTTTTAAACTATTCACCAAGGAAATATTTAATTTAAATAGGTATTGAATGGGTATATACACATTTTAGTGTCATAGCCCAACAATCGTTCCTAGCTTTCTGAAGCGAATGAAACACATTACTTTAGAATTCATTGGAGATTATGACTTTATGAAGTCGCTTGCCCACAATACAAATAAAAATAATATTTTGTATATCCTTTATATGCAAATTTTTTTTGATTTACTATAAACGAATATAATTAACGAATGTAAATGTGTAAAAATACAAAATGTATAGCATACATGACTTCACATGAGATTAATTGTTTGTAGGGTATTCTAACGTCGTTGCCTATGCAGCCCTCAGTAAATACATTTTTCTCGTCGCAAATTCGGCAGCTCGGCACAATTACGCACACATACATATGTAAGAACTTGCAGCTCTGTGCGCACTCACACATGCAAGCTCATTCTATTTTTAGATCCATGGCTCGACTTCGAGCTGCCGAATTTGTGGCAATACCTGTTCCACTCACGCTGCCACTGCAGAGGTGCACTTTGCGTTTAGAACATTCTATGAAAAACATTTACCGAAAGCGAAGAAGGCGAAAAAGAGACAACGAAAAATAATTAAACGGAAACGGACGACCAGCTCGGTTCGGCGCTGTTTCAGTTTTACATTTTACGAACTCCGTTTTGTTCGGCAATCGGCTACCCGGCTTGCATCTACCGCGATGCGCCCTGGACTAGTCCAAGTGGGATAAGCTGTTTTCAAGCAAATGCGCAAAATAGTTTTTAGGCAGAGTCTCCCGGCGTTGCATCTACCTCGATGCGCCCCGGACTAGTCCAAGTGGGATAGGCTGTTTTAAAGCAAATGGGCAAGAGAGTTTTTTGCCAAAATCTCCCGGCGTTTCACTAGCATTGATTGGCACACAACTAGTCTACGTGGATCAGTTAAGGCCAAACCTAAATGTCCCGAGTGCCCCACCCAATGTATTTATTTGCACCAGCCTATACTAGACCATAGACTAGTCTATTCGAACTAGGCAATGGGCTAGTTCATGTGAGCAAGTAGTCCAAGCTAGAATCACAGGGCAAAAACCCAAGAGCCAAAGAACTGACAATGCATACAATTAAACTTTTTTTGTGTATTTATAACACATACACCAATGCAATTACTTCGTTGCTGTCGGCTTCTCCTAGCGCCGTGTCATGAGCCGAACAGTTCCTGTACCGAGCCGAACGCCTGGTACTGCATTTCTCAGACTTCGTTTGCGACAGCCGTTTGTATGAAATGGCACATCTATATATTGCATGGTTAGTGGTATGTGTTAGCCTGACTTTTTGCTCTCGTGTATGTGTTCACAACTTTCAATTAAAATATGCAATAAGCACTAATGTATAATCGAGTTTATTTCATTCTGCTGGCTGGCATCTACCACTGATAGACCTCATCGGATTCTCATCAGGTTATGGGCCCAGGAACACACGAGTGTGGGCAGCCAGTAGTACAAGAATTGTTGCATTGAATTGTGAAATTATGTTGCTGCGTTTGAGGTCAAACACAGCGTAAAGAAAAGCAGTCAGAATGAGTTCGGTCTATTAAATTGAAGAATATAATGTGGGGAATTATGATTCCTGGTGCATACCATTTGTATTGGTATTGATTGCGTATTGATTTGTGGACGGCAGTGAGAGACCATATAAAGAGGCTAGACTCATCTAACTGGGATGGACTCGAAGCAAAGGCCTTGGCCACGATTACGTTAAGTATAAGGCCAACACAGTTATTTTACCTCAAGAGTTTTAAAGCGGCAGCGAGTGCCTGGGAAAAACTCAAGGACATACATGAGCCAAGCAGATCTGTAAGAAAGGTGATACTCTATAAGAAGTTGCTAAGGCTGCGAATGGCAGGAGATGACGGAATGTGTGAATACCTGAATTCGTTTTGTTCAACGGTAGACAAGCATGAAGAAGTAAATATTCAGTTGGGAGACGAGATAGCTGTGATTATATTGCTCTCAAGTTTGCCAAAACAGTACGAGAATCTTGTCATATCCATGGAAACGCGCGACAGTTTGCCAATATTATATACAATTGTTGACAGAAGAAGAATGTAGGATTACGAAATAGAATTCGATGCACAGCGAGCAGCAGGTATCTCAAATAAGATCCGATCATGGAGAGCCAGGACAGGCCCGCAAAAAGAAAGACAAAAGAGATGAGTCTTACAATTGCGGCCAGCGTGGTCACTTCAAGAGAAATTGCAGGAACAAGAGCAAAGACATAAAAAAGGGTCAGAAGCAATAATTATCAGTGCGATTGATACACGCAGATTTGTGGACAGTAGTGAGCGACCAAACAAAGAAGCCAGCCGAAGACTCGTCTAATTGGCCTGGGCCTACTAGCTGCGTTGGACGCCGGTACTTTACAAGGTTCGAGTTGGTGTGTGGATTCAGGAGCTACGGCGCATAGGTGCTGTGCACGTAGTATTTTTGAAAACTATATTTCACCTCAGGAGCATATAGTGTTGGCCGACAGCAACGTTATAAGGGCAGTTTGAAAAGGTGACGTCAAGCTTCAAACCGAGTGTGGTACGAGTGCCTGTTCCAAATATGAAGGAACATTTTTGTTGGAGCTGGTATATACTGATGTATGTGGACCGTTTAAGATCCGATCCCTTGGAGGCTCATCATATATTTTTACATTTATAGATGATATGTCAAGGCGGATATTCACTTGTTTCATCAAATCGAAGGACGAGGTTTTTGATAAGTTTGTGGAATTCAAAAACATGGCCGAGTGGCATACTGGGAATAAGATGAAGGTATTGAGGGGCGACAACGCGCGAGAGTTTGTCAAAAGACAGTTTGATACATACCTAAAGAAGCATGGAATGGTCCCATAACTGACAGTTCCATATAGTGCTCAACAAAACGGGGTGGCCGAACGGGCAAACCGAATCCTTGTCGATATGGCAAGAAGTTTGCTAATAAATAATAATATGGACGAATACCTATGGGCAGAGGCAGTGCAAACTGCATGCTACACAAGAAATAGATCACCAACCACAGCTTTAGTGGCAAAACGCCATATGAAGCATGGTGCGGCAGAAAACCAAACGTGCAGGGTATGCGCGTATTTGGATCAGTGGCAGTCGGTTTGGATAACACTCATCGCAGTAAAATCCAAGCAAAAGGAAAGAAGTACCGTTTTGTGGGATACTCTATTGTGTCAAATGCGTACAGGCTGTATGATAAGGAGAAACGATGCGTGATTGAGAAACATGATGTTTTATTTGAGGAGCCTTGTAATATACCCAGTAATGGGTATTGCAGCTCATTGCAGCTGCTGCAACCTCTCTCCTCTCTCCGCTCAGTTTTTACTAATTCCGCTTTAAGCGTTTGCCTGGCACACTGGTCTGATTTCTATTTGTTTTGAAATAAATTTTGTTTCTCTATTCTATTTAAATGAAATAACCTATTATCTATACCAAAAAAACCTGCAAACAGGTGGTCACCCCTGCTCAGCCGAGTATCCCCTGCTATTTTTGCGGAAAAGCAATGCACGCAAATTGCGCTGGGTACTCAGGCCTCGTGGGTGATGCAATTTCCAAACATAATGGCTTGTTCTACTGTTGTGAGGCATGCCGGGGGCATCTCACTTCGGAGAAAGCACAACCAGAAATTTCCGTAGCGTCAGTGTCCGCCGAGTCCACCAATATCCTAATATCCCGTCCACTTCGATCCCACCAACAAACATACGACCCGGACCATTGGGTATTGCCATCACAGGTACAAGGTCTGTGGTGCCAAACTCAAGATTGGTGGTGATCACACCTACACCTAAACGACAAATTTTTGTCTCACGGCCTGCCCCTTGCACCACTATTGATGACGTTACAGCTTTTGTCCAAAGCAATATACAAGCCATCAGTTTAAAGGTGGAGAAGTTTAACTTCTCTTATGCCAGGGAGGTAGCTTCTTTCAAAATAAGCGTCTCCCCGACTCAATTTGACACTATTTTCTCTGCCAAATTTTGGCCAGAGAACATGGTGGTGAAGGAGTTTAAGGCAAAGAAGAAGAGTAGGCCCCCAATAACTCCTAATACTAATCAGGCCAGTGCTCCATCGTCATCTTCCCAGTCCACCCATCCAAAAAACTAACTTCCTCTCTCTTAATCACCTACCAGAATGTTAGAGGCTTGCGTAGTAAGCTCAGCACTCTGTATCGGGATAGCGTCGCATTTGCATCCCATGTAATTGTGTTTACAGAGACCTGGTTAAAACCGGAAATTCTTAGTTCTGAAGTTTTAGCAGGTCGGTACACAACCTTTAGAAATTACCGTTCGTCTCGACTTGCAGGTGGTGTTCTGATTGCAATGGACTCTTACTTCACGTCGGAACATTTTACAGTCCAGATTCAACAAGAACTGGAATTCCTGTGTATAAAACTGATTCTTCCCGCTTTTTCAGTCTTTATTACATGCTCGTATATTCCACCTTCTTCGGATATCGCAATTTATGAGCAGCACTTGTCCGTGTTAGGCGCTGTTTCTTCCTCGCTATCTGATAAAGATCATATGATAGTTCCTGGGGATTTCAATTTACCAGGAACTGTTTGGTCTTCGGTAAACGAGTCTAATAACCTAGTCCCCATGTCACGACATGACCTTATAGACGGCTTACTCGACTTATCCCTGTCTCAAGTCAACCATGCGAAAAATTCCCTGGGTCGATTGCTTGATCTGTGCTTTGTAACGGATCCGACCATAGCGTTGTTAACCCTCCACTCACTATACCTGAAGACGCCTACCATCCTACACTTGAAGTGTCGCTCGATATAGGACCAACTGCATTGGATCGGTCGGGTAAGCTACCTCGATGTGTCCGCTGCTTTCGTAAAGCCGAATTTGCGAAGCTTAATAACCTTATTAGGGATTTTGATTGGTCCGCTTTGTATTTGTGCACTGATGTTACGATATGCACAAACATTTTCTACGATGCACTTTTTGAGTCTTGTGTCCCACTTGAGATTAATTGTTTGTAGGGTATTCTAACGTCGTTGCCTATGCAGCCCTCAGTAAATACATTTTTCTCGTCGCAAATTCGGCAGCTCGGCACAATTACGCACACATACATATGTAAGAACTTGCAGCTCTGTGCGCACTCACACATGCAAGCTCATTCTATTTTTAGATCCATGGCTCGACTTCGAGCTGCCGAATTTGTGGCAATACCTGTTCCACTCACGCTGCCACTGCAGAGGTGCACTTTGCGTTTAGAACATTCTATGAAAAACATTTACCGAAAGCGAAGAAGGCGAAAAAGAGACAACGAAAAATAATTAAACGGAAACGGACGACCAGCTCGGTTCGGCGCTGTTTCAGTTTTACATTTTACGAACTCCGTTTTGTTCGGCAATCGGCTACCCGGCTTGCATCTACCGCGATGCGCCCTGGACTAGTCCAAGTGGGATAAGCTGTTTTCAAGCAAATGCGCAAAATAGTTTTTAGGCAGAGTCTCCCGGCGTTGCATCTACCTCGATGCGCCCCGGACTAGTCCAAGTGGGATAGGCTGTTTTAAAGCAAATGGGCAAGAGAGTTTTTTGCCAAAATCTCCCGGCGTTTCACTAGCATTGATTGGCACACAACTAGTCTACGTGGATCAGTTAAGGCCAAACCTAAATGTCCCGAGTGCCCCACCCAATGTATTTATTTGCACCAGCCTATACTAGACCATAGACTAGTCTATTCGAACTAGGCAATGGGCTAGTTCATGTGAGCAAGTAGTCCAAGCTAGAATCACAGGGCAAAAACCCAAGAGCCAAAGAACTGACGTATGCAATTAAACTTTTTTTGTGTATTTATAACACATACACCAATGCAATTACTTCGTTGCTGTCGGCTTCTCCTAGCGCCGTGTCATGAGCCGAACAGTTCCTGTACCGAGCCGAACGCCTGGTACTGCATTTCTCAGACTTCGTTTGCGACAGCCGTTTGTATGAAATGGCACATCTATATATTGCATGGTTAGTGGTATGTGTTAGCCTGACTTTTTGCTCTCGTGTATGTGTTCACAACTTTCAATTAAAATATGCAATAAGCACTAATGTATAATCGAGTTTATTTCATTCTGCTGGCTGGCATCTACCACTGATAGACCTCATCGGATTCTCATCAGGTTATGGGCCCAGGAACACACGAGTGTGGGCAGCCAGCAGTACAAGAATTGTTGCATTAAATTGTGAAATTATGTTGCTGCGTTTGAGGTCAAACACAGCGTAAAGAAAAGCAGTCAGAATGAGTTCGGTCTATTAAATTGAAGAATATAATGTGGGGAATTATGATTCCTGGTGCATACCATTTGTATTGGTATTGATTGCGTATTGATTTGTGGACGGCAGTGAGAGACCATATAAAGAGGCTAGACTCATCTAACTGGGATGGACTCGAAGCAAAGGCCTTGGCCACGATTACGTTAAGTATAAGGCCAACACAGTTATTTTACCTCAAGAGTTTTAAAGCGGCAGCGAGTGCCTGGGAAAAACTCAAGGACATACATGAGCCAAGCAGATCTGTAAGAAAGGTGATACTCTATAAGAAGTTGCTAAGGCTGCGAATGGCAGGAGATGACGGAATGTGTGAATACCTGAATTCGTTTTGTTCAACGGTAGACAAGCATGAAGAAGTAAATATTCAGTTGGGAGACGAGATAGCTGTGATTATATTGCTCTCAAGTTTGCCAAAACAGTACGAGAATCTTGTCATATCCATGGAAACGCGCGACAGTTTGCCAATATTATATACAATTGTTGACAGAAGAAGAATGTAGGATTACGAAATAGAATTCGATGCACAGCGAGCAGCAGGTATCTCAAATAAGATCCGATCATGGAGAGCCAGGACAGGCCCGCAAAAAGAAAGACAAAAGAGATGAGTCTTACAATTGCGGCCAGCGTGGTCACTTCAAGAGAAATTGCAGGAACAAGAGCAAAGACATAAAAAAGGGTCAGAAGCAATAATTATCAGTGCGATTGATACACGCAGATTTGTGGACAGTAGTGAGCGACCAAACAAAGAAGCCAGCCGAAGACTCGTCTAATTGGCCTGGGCCTACTAGCTGCGTTGGACGCCGGTACTTTACAAGGTTCGAGTTGGTGTGTGGATTCAGGAGCTACGGCGCATAGGTGCTGTGCACGTAGTATTTTTGAAAACTATATTTCACCTCAGGAGCATATAGTGTTGGCCGACAGCAACGTTATAAGGGCAGTTTGAAAAGGTGACGTCAAGCTTCAAACCGAGTGTGGTACGAGTGCCTGTTCCAAATATGAAGGAACATTTTTGTTGGAGCTGGTATATACTGATGTATGTGGACCGTTTAAGATCCGATCCCTTGGAGGCTCATCATATATTTTTACATTTATAGATGATATGTCAAGGCGGATATTCACTTGTTTCATCAAATCGAAGGACGAGGTTTTTGATAAGTTTGTGGAATTCAAAAACATGGCCGAGTGGCATACTGGGAATAAGATGAAGGTATTGAGGGGCGACAACGCGCGAGAGTTTGTCAAAAGACAGTTTGATACATACCTAAAGAAGCATGGAATGGTCCCATAACTGACAGTTCCATATAGTGCTCAACAAAACGGGGTGGCCGAACGGGCAAACCGAATCCTTGTCGATATGGCAAGAAGTTTGCTAATAAATAATAATATGGACGAATACCTATGGGCAGAGGCAGTGCAAACTGCATGCTACACAAGAAATAGATCACCAACCACAGCTTTAGTGGCAAAACGCCATATGAAGCATGGTGCGGCAGAAAACCAAACGTGCAGGGTATGCGCGTATTTGGATCAGTGGCAGTCGGTTTGGATAACACTCATCGCAGTAAAATCCAAGCAAAAGGAAAGAAGTACCGTTTTGTGGGATACTCTATTGTGTCAAATGCGTACAGGCTGTATGATAAGGAGAAACGATGCGTGATTAAGAAACATGATGTTTTATTTGAGGAGCCTTGTAATATACCCAGTAATGGGTATTGCAGCTCATTGCAGCTGCTGCAACCTCTCTCCTCTCTCCGCTCAGTTTTTACTAATTCCGCTTTAAGCGTTTGCCTGGCACACTGGTCTGATTTCTATTTGTTTTGAAATAAATTTTGTTTCTCTATTCTATTTAAATGAAATAACCTATTATCTATACCAAAAAAACCTGCAAACAGGTGGTCACCCCTGCTCAGCCGAGAATCCCCTGCTATTTTTCCGGAAAAGCAATGCACGCAAAGTGCGCTGGGTACTCAGGCCTCGTGGGTGATGCAATTTCCAAACATAATGGCTTGTTCTACTGTTGTGAGGCATGCCGGGGGGCATCTCACTTCGGAGAAAGCACAACCAGAAATTTCCGTAGCGTCAGTGTCCGCCGAGTCCACCAAAATCCTAATATCCCGTCCACTTCGATCCCACCAACAAACATACGACCCGGACCATTGGGTATTGCCATCACAGGTACAAGGTCTGTGGTGCCAAACTCAAGATTGGTGGTGATCACACCTACACCTAAACGACAAATTTTTGTCTCACGGCCTGCCCCTTGCACCACTATTGATGACGTTACAGCTTTTGTCCAAAGCAATATACAAGCCATCAGTTTAAAGGTGGAGAAGTTTAACTTCTCTTATGCCAGGGAGGTAGCTTCTTTCAAAATAAGCGTCTCCCCGACTCAATTTGACACTATTTTCTCTGCCAAATTTTGGCCAGAGAACATGGTGGTGAAGGAGTTTAAGGCAAAGAAGAAGAGTAGGCCCCCAATAACTCCTAATACTAATCAGGCCAGTGCTCCATCGTCATCTTCCCAGTCCACCCATCCAAAAAACTAACTTCCTCTCTCTTAATCACCTACCAGAATGTTAGAGGCTTGCGTAGTAAGCTCAGCACTCTGTATCGGGATAGCGTCGCATTTGCATCCCATGTAATTGTGTTTACAGAGACCTGGTTAAAACCGGAAATTCTTAGTTCTGAAGTTTTAGCAGGTCGGTACACAATCTTTAGAAATGACCGTTCGTCTCGACGTGCAGGTGGGGTTCTGATTGCAGTGGACTCTAACTTCACGTCGGAACATTTTACAGTCCAGATTCAACAAGAACTGGAATTCCTGTGTATAAAACTGATTCTTCCCGCTTTTTCAGTCTTTATTACATGCTCGTATATTCCACCTTCTTCGGATATCGCAATTTATGAGCAGCACTTGTCCGTGTTAGGCGCTGTTTCTTCCTCGCTATCTGATAAAGATCATATGATAGTTCCTGGGGATTTCAATTTACCAGGAACTGTTTGGTCTTCGGTAAACGAGTCTAATAACCTAGTCCCCATGTCACGACATGACCTTATAGACGGCTTACTCGACTTATCCCTGTCTCAAGTCAACCATGCGAAAAATTCCCTGGGTCGATTGCTTGATCTGTGCTTTGTAACGGATCCGACCATAGCGTTGTTAACCCTCCACTCACTATACCTGAAGACGCCTACCATCCTACACTTGAAGTGTCGCTCGATATAGGACCAACTGCATTGGATCGGTCGGGTAAGCTACCTCGATGTGTCCGCTGCTTTCGTAAAGCCGAATTTGCGAAGCTTAATAACCTTATTAGGGATTTTGATTGGTCCGCTTTGTATTTGTGCACTGATGTTACGATATGCACAAACATTTTCTACGATGCACTTTTTGAGTCTTGTGTCCCACTTTTCTGTCCTATTAGATCTGGGAAGCCCCCTTGTTTACCAAAGAGTTATCCAGTCTAAAAAACTTAAAATCAAGACTTTACAAAAAATTTCAAGAAGTTGGCTCTCCTTCTTCTCTCTCTCGCTATGTAATGGCTCGGTACAACTTTTCAGTTCTTAATTCCCAGTGCTATAAGAACTACCTATATAGATGCAGGATACGTTTTTCTCAGGACCCTAAGCAGTTTTATAGTTTCGTAAACAGTTAGCGTAAAACGTCCGCTCATCCATCCTCGCTATCATTTCTTAATACGTCGGCAAATACTGATCAGGCAATGGCCGATCTTTTTGCCCAATTCTTTCAAACAACCTATTCACAGGAATGCTACTCCGGTCAGCCGTACCCATACGGTTTACCAAGGTCGAATGGCATATCTTCATGCTTCCCATGCATATGGAAGGAGTCGTTCATCGTTCCTCTCCATAAGAAAACTAGTAAGTCTGACGCGCAGAACTACAGAGGTATATCCAAGTTATCCGCAATTCCTAAAGTGTTTGAGAAAACACTGCTAAGTTACAGCACCTGCAGCATCTTTGCAGATCACTTATATCTCCTGCCCAGCATGGATTTATAAAGCGGAGATCAGCAACCACGAATTTATTGGAGTTCACCTCCTTCATCATTAAAGGCTTCCAAGGTAATCTACAGACGGATGTCACTTACACAGATTTCAGTAAAGCATTCGACTCTGTAAACCACTCTCTCCTAGCACAAAAACTTGACCTTTTAGGGTTTCCACCCAATCTCTTGAGATGGATTTCTAGCTACCTTTGTTCCAGATCCCAAAGAGTCCTCTTCAAAAACTTCCTATCTTCACCAGTTATGGTTACTTCGGGCGTACCACAGGGCAGCCATCTAGGCCCCCTACTCTTTACACTCTTTATTAATGACCTGCCTTCGGTATTAACTCTCAAGTACTTATGTATGCGGATGATGTTAAACTGTGTGTCCAGTTCAAGGATAACTTATCTCACTCCAGGTTTGCAATCCGATCTTAATAGCTTTCAGTCATGGTGTTGTGCAAATTGGTTATACCTTAATGCTTCGAAATGTAAAGTAATGACATTTCATCGCTCCAGCGCCTTTCTGGCTCCTTACACACTAAGCAGGGGTTCTCTCGAGAGAATTACCCTAGTTGATGATCTTGGTGTTCTTTTAGATCCCAAGTTAAAGTTTTCTGAACACATTTCTACCATGGTAAATAAGGCCATGGGCGTGCTTGGGTTTATAAAGAGGTAGTCGCTTTTAATAAACCTTCCATCCTTAGTTAACCGTAGAAAAATGATTGGTGTGATTTTTGTGCACAACTTGATCAAGGGTGACGTAGATAGCCCTGACTTGTTGAGCCGCATAAACTTCACGATTCCTATTAGAATTACTAGAAATTATATACCTCTGTTCCTTCCGATTTGTAGATCGAATTATTCCTTGCATGAACCTTTTAGAGTTTTATGCTCGGATTATAATTCCCTGTACCATATCATATCGGCAACTAATTCCCTTCCTCTTCTTAAATCACTATTACTCACATACCTTTCTCGTAGTTAGAAATTGTAGTTCTTGAGTACGATAGTTTTAATGCATGCTTAATTCCTTTAGTAAGATTAGTTCTAATTTTCCTCGAATACTAGTCTAACATCTATCTTTCCTGCATGATCGCGATCGGTTCGGTTAACGAGTCGCGCGTTTTGCGGCAGCGCCCCTCGGTCGGTTGGGTGGGAGGAGGGCTGCGTTTCGGCCTGGGATTCGCGCGTAACAGCATTCGACTGGTGTCCCATGGGCCACTTGATGGTGCAGTCATTGCACGTCAACGTCCAAACATGACTTTACGTTTGTGGCCAAGGATACCTCAGTGAATGATACCTCAAAAAGGTTTGGCCACAAATTGAGGTAGATGTGCAGCAACCTGATGGATGGATTGAGGATGGTATATTGAGCGAAGAATATGCCAGCGCCGAGAAACCAGACCAGGACCAAAAACAAGACGACGAACGTAGACTTGTGCTAGAACCTTTGCCACAAGCCGATCAAGATTAGTATGATGTGAAACTTTAAAACGTCCAAAGAAGGAGTATAGCGAATTGAACGTATTGAATTCTAAGGAGTTTGTTCGGAGCAGACCCCACCATCTAGTTGCTTGCCAAATAGCAGCTAATAATTGGTCTTCAGGCGCATATTTTTGTACTAAAAATTTCGATGTAATATATTTTCACAAATGTTCGTTAAAGCTTTTGCTTGCTTGCCCTGCCAAGCGCCTCTCCAAGCTCGCTCTTCGTTATCTATATTCAATGTTAAGCTATGTTTGCCGATCGTAGTTGCACTCAGCGATCGGAGCGGCAATGCAATATTGTAAGGGGCAAGCAAGAGACACTTGCATTTTGGAGTTCACTCATTATATATGAATTATATAAAACATACATACAAACACAGCGGCTGGCCATACGTTTCTCTGTCGCGGCAATTCAGTCAGTGCAGTGAACCAATTAGCACATACAAATAGAGCGCAAAGCGGAATCGGACAGCTTGCACAGCTAATCGCATTAGCTGTAATCCCTTTACTTGCAGTTCCCACTTTTAAACGTATACAGGGTGTCTTTTCTATCGTGCTGAGTGACTTCTTAAAAAACCTCAACATGGCAGCACCTGAGCCTGACAATGTCACGAAGCGGAGCTTCAAGCTCGCTTGGAGCAGGTTGAGCGAATGAATACGGATTTCAATGCCGCTGAATCGAGCTTTGAAAGGCTGGGTTTGCTGCAGTTAGCCAACAATGACCGACTGGACTTCGCTAATATCTATGTCACGGTCTGGTCCAAGTTGTCACGGAAGTTTACGGCTGCACACAAAGTTAATGCTGTCTATTCTACGGTTCGCAACACTCTCGAGGAACATCCGTCTTCGTTTGCCTATGACATTATAGGCCGATCCCGACTGTTCGAGATGCAACTTCCTCGAGAAAATTACGAAGAGGCGTTAAATTTATTAAAACTGACATTCGGTAATAAGTTCATGCATTTTCAGGCACACATCAAGGCTATTTTCAGGCTGCAAGAGGTGGAGAAAGGCTCGGCCATCGGTTTGCGTGCGCTCAACGACAAGATCAATGCGCACTTACGTGCTCTTCGGACCTCTGCAACACCTTAGGAGATTTCGGATGGGCTGCTGGTCTATATCTACAGACGAAGGTGAAATGGGAGGAGAGCGTTCCCACCTCAAGATTGCTTATGTGAAAGGACATGGCCTCATTTTTGGAAACGAAATGTCGGATGCTGGAGAATTTGGCAGCGGATATGGTAGCAAGTCCTACCCTGCAGGTGGTTTCCATTAACGACCATACTAACTCCATATGCAATTTTTGTAGATTCTCCGATCATTACATGTCCCGATGCTAGGCTTTTTTGAATCTCCCTATCATTTTGCGATACAAGGAGGCAAAGAAGAGCCACTTATGCCTAAACTGCCTCAAAAAGGGTCATCCACATCAACGTTGCAGATCTGGGACATGTAGGTAATGTCAGGCCAAGCATCACACACTGCTCCACATGCAAGCGGTCGCTGATGCTGATCATGATCCTGCAAGTGCCCTAGTAGCAAGCAAATCTCCTAGCCCTCCCTCACAAGCCCAAACCTCTTCCTAGCCAAAACTTGTTGCTAGCTACCGCAATCGTATATATTAAAGGACGTTATGGATCGCTTATCCCATGTCGTGCCATTTTGGATTCCGCTTCTCAGGTTAACTTTGTAACATCGAGACTCGCCAATCAGCTCCAGTTGGATCCTCATACGTCTCATGTTCAAATTGCCGGTATTGGAGAGTCAATTCTACCTTCGATCAAGGCTGTAGATATCGTTCAGCAATCTCAAGACGCAAGCTCTGTGCAATTGTCACTGCCTCAATTACAGGAATGCAGCCTAACTTTGGCCTAGGCGCAAAGAATTGGCCAATGCCGAATAATATAAAGCTAGCTGACCCTAGTTTCTCTTAGCCCCAGCGGGTCGATCTGTTGATAGGCTTGTTTTTCGATTTAATGTGAGTCGGGCAGATTTGACTGTTGAACCAATTACCAACATTGCAGAAGATGAAACTTTTCTGGATAGTTTTAGTGCGGCGCTAGCTGTTGTTGAAGATTCCTCTGGCATCTTCGCTGACGAGACCAATTTGTGCGACTACGTAAGACGGAAAGTAGACGGATATTATTCGCACTCATCAATTTCGGAAGAGGATGTTCATTTTGAGCAGCATTTTATTGCGAATTACGTTCGCCTACGTTCCGGAGCATACCCCGTGCATTTGCTAACTAAATTCAGTTTGGAGGAATTAGGAAAGCTAACCAAAAATTCAGAACCTAAGGTAAAATACACGACATATCTCCAGGAGTATCTGTACTTAGGACACATGTCACCAGCTGCACGACAGTCAGACCTCCCTCAGTACTTCTTGCCTCACCATTGCGTCTACAGGCAGAAGAGTGCAACCACCAAATTACGCATAGTGTTCGATGGTTCTGCCAAAACAGCGTCTTGAATATCATTAAATGATGCGCTAATGGCTGGATCCACTATCCAACCTAAAATTCTTGGTGCTTCGTTATCGCTTTTTCAAAGTTCCCTTGTGTGGCGACATCTGAGAAATGTACCGCTGTATACGCGTCTCCCATCTCGATCATCTTGTGCAGTGCATCCTATGGCGCAACAACCCGCAGGAGGAGATTCAGGTGTTCAAGTGGGAGACTTTTACTTACGGGACCAAACCTGTCGTTTTCTTGGCGATGCATCAATTGCTTTGTATCAATTGGTAAATGATGGAAAGTCGTATTTTCCGCTTGGTGCAGATATTGTTCGAAGATATTTTTATGTCGATGATCTCATATCAGGAGGGAACAGCATTGATTCGGTCATTGGGATTCGTCATCAGGTGAAGGAGCTACTATATCGCAGCCGCCGCAGGCACAATATCGAAGCGTTCGGTCCTGTATACACTAGCTAGGTTCTACGATCCTTTAAGACTCATCCTAAGCAAAAATATTCATGCAGTCGTTATGGAACGAAAGTCTGCCCCAGGATCTTCATACGACGTGGAACGAGCTAACTTCGCAGTTGTCGATAGTCAAGAACTTCAAATTTCCACGTTACGTGCTTCGACAGCAAGCCAGACTAGAAATGCATGCGTTTTGTGATGCGAGCCAGGCAGCATATGGTGCGTGTGTGTACATGCGTTCGGAAGCTTTTGGTGTTGTGCAAAGTCATCTCTTATGCTCCAAGTCCAGGGTCGCACCTCTGATGACGGATGACTACCCCTAAGCTTGAGCTATCGGCTGCCCTCGTATTAGCTGAACTAGTTTCCACCATAGTTAAGGGATTATCGGTCCCATGCCAAGTACATTGCTGGTCGGATTTTTCTATAGCTCTTGCCTGGATTCGGGAATCGCCATTGAATTTTAATATATTTTTCTCTAATCGGGTTGAGCGGATACAGGAGCTCACTGCTGCCGGCATCACGTGCCCACGAAGTTGAACCCGACCGACATCATATCGCGTGGCTCCACGCCTACTGAACTAATGGATAACAGCCTTTGAATTTCTGGAGCACCAGACTCAGACCAGACCACCAGCTCAGACTGGCTTGCAGGATTGCAATTGCCAACTGATGTACCAGAACGTCGTCGTTTAGCATTAACTGTTTCAAAGGAAAGGGATGTATCGTACGATGGCAAATTTTGAAACTCATTCGGATCAATGCAGCTCGTGTTTACTTAAATATATCGATTTTACTTTTTTAAGGACAAAAGCTTAACGCTGTCGAAAGGTCAACTTACCGTAAGTGACATCAAAAAAACGCATTTACTCACAAGTGAAATACAGCTGCAATTTTATGAAGAGATAAGGGCTCTCAATGGCAAGCAGTCTTTAACACCAAAACGCACGATGGCCTCACTGAATCCATTTCTGGACAGCTTTGGATTGATTCGAGTTGGAGGCCGACTCCGATTTGGACTATGATGCAAAACACCCAATCTTGCCTCCAAAGGGGCATCCTGTCACTGTCTCTATCATCGTCTTTTTTCACGAATAATTTCTCCATGCAGGAGCTCAAGGATTGCTCGGATTGCTTCGCTAAAAGTTCTGGCCTATCGGCGGACGCAAATATGTGGCAGGCATCTTTCGCAGATGTGTTCGATGCTTTCGGTTGAAGCCAGTGCTGAGGGAGCATATCATGGGAAGTTTGCCTGCGGATCGCGTAAGGACTAATCCAGCATTCCACACAACAGGCTTTGATTTTTGCGGATCCTTTTATTACAAGTCGTAATTAAGAAGCAGGCCTCCAGTCAAATGCTATATCGCTGTCTTCACATGTTTCAGCACCAAAGCGACTCAGTTGGAAGTTGTTAGGGATTTTTCCACAGAATCTTTTTTAGCAGCATTGAAATGTTTTATAAGACTGCGTCACAAACCTCGAATCATCTGGCCAGACAATGCGACAAATTTTGTAGGAGCAAAAAATTAGCTTTTGGAACTTCGGCAGCTGTTCCTCAGCGATCCTCATACGTCGGCTGTATCGAATCTATACGTTTCCAGTGGAATCGATTGGAAGTTCATCCCCCCTCGCTCAACTCACTTTGTGGGCTTGTAGGAGGTGGCTGTGAATGCAGCCAAATATCATTTTCATCGCATCGTTGGCACCTACATTTTCCCCACTGATGAAATTCAGACCCTGACCTGTGAAATCTCTACTTTGCTAAATTCTCAACCACTTTATGCAATTACAGAAAGTCCCGATGATCTGGATGGGCTCACGCCAAGCCACTTTCTTAATGGAGCAGCGAGTGCTGCATTCGACGAGCCAGACGTGACGCATCTCCGGGGCAACCTTCTGAGTCAATGGTAGCGTTTGTACTAAATTAAGCAGGCATTCTGGATCGTCTCCAAATATCAAACCGGGAGCGCTCGTCATTATCAAGAAAGAAACGCTGCAACCGTTAAAGTGGCCCCTCGGCCGCATTGAGAGCGTCTTCCCAGAAAAAGGTGGAACCATCAGAGTAGCCGTCATATGTACCTAAAAAGGCCTTTTCAAGAAGGCCGTTGGAAAGATAGCGGTCCTGCCCCCACAGGATGGATCTGTTGAAAGCCTTTGCCTTCCATATGCATGTTTGGGACAGACCCCCACCGATTAGTTGCTTGTCAAATAGCAGCTAATAATTGGCCTACATCCGCATAGTTTTGTACTACAAGGACAATATGCAATTGTTGGATGCAAGGGGGTATACACGATTAAAAGAGACAGTTCGGGTAACGTGGAGCGTTTCAAGTCCCGTCTGGTGGGACATGGAAACATTTTCTCCTGTATGTCGATATTAGACAATACGGCTGATTTTGGCTTTGGCGGCTGAGTTAAAACTATACATGCATCAAATGGATGTGTATACAGCTTATCTTAATAGCGAGCTGAGAGATGTTGTCTATATAAGGCAGCCTGAAGGATTCATCGACGATACAAGTTCACACCAGGTGCTGAGGCTCAACAAAGCAATATGCGACTTGAAGCAGGCAGGAAGAGAGTGGAACGCCAAACTGAACGCAGCGCTGTGCGATATTGGTTTGACTGCTTGCAAGAACGAGCCATGTCTGTACAAGCAGGACATAGACGGTAATCTTTGCCTTTTATTAATATATGTTGACGATATCATTATAGAGTGCCAGAAAGAAAAGGACCTGATAGCGATCAAGTCAAAGATTACAATGAGATTTGAATGCGTCGACAAACGAAAATTGCATATGTTTCTGGGCATGCAAATTGATCGAGATGGCGATACCGGTAGCATAGCTATGAACCAAACTTTGTATATTAGGGACATGCTAGAGAGGCATAATATACAAAAGTGTCGAGCTATGGCAATGCCATTAGATGAAGGTTTTCAAATGGCATGCGATAAAGATAACTGCATAATTGAAGATGTTAAAGCGTATGTAGCATGTCACCTACAACGGTAGTTGTCGTGGCTGTGCCACTCGAGCTGGTCTGGGGTGTTATCAATGAAGTGGATGCACGCGCTGGCTCCGGCTGTATGATCGGTAGTAGGAGTGGGTTCCTAAATAGTCTTCACGTTACGTGCTCGCTTCGTTACAGAATCTTATTATTTTTTTTCGAGTGCGTCCCTTTGCTTTCTACCATTTTAAGACTGAAAAGAGGATCAGGCAGGGAATATTCTTAGGAAGAGGGAAGGAAAAAGGAAATTCAAAGGGATAATGCGAAAATGAGAAAATGCAACCTTTATCCGACATGACTATCAGCTGTGCTGGTGTTGACGCGACAGCCATTGCCCTCCCAAACATGATCATCCAAAATCCGAGATAAGGCATATGTTTCTGATGATCCCTTTTAGTCATGGTTATTTCCATTCTCTTCTCCTCACCAATTCTTGCATGGCTCCCAAAAAAAATTTTTCAGCAATTCATTTTCCAACAATTAAAACTAAGGTTTATTATAACAATACAAAAAAAAACCAAGGACACGACAGAGTAAATTATAATGAAAGATGGTAACTTAAGATCTATATAATACAAGGGATATATAAAGTGATAATAGTAATCAAAAATAATAGTGGTTAACTATGCATATAAAATTTGAGTTAATTCAGAATTCATTTAATGCACATAGGTGTGAAGCTCCCTATTGCATGCGATCATGATTCGAGCATTGAAGAAGCTTCGAAAGCTCACGAGCTTAACTTTGGGGTTGAGCCTCTTCACCAAAACCGAACAATTTAAAACATTAAGGCCGATTCGATCGCCATGTATGTGTATATATGGTATGGGTCACTGGATTTTCATATATGTGAATAAAAAAAAAACGGTTCGTTCACTTACGTGGTTTATTTGTCAGATCCATGTCCAAAAGTTCTTTCGGCGATGGAGAGCGAACCTGAAAGCTTCGAGAGAGAGCACTACAAATGGGCACATATACACACATAAAAAAACATACGGTCGTTCTCCGGTTGCTTAAGATGTTTCGTGGTGTCTGGGGGGTTAGTCTTCATTAACTTAATTCGCCTTTAATCATCGATTTTTTTTTTTCTATTTTAAGTTTTTGATTTATGTTTTAATGTCTTTTGTTTTCACTTCATTGGTTTTCAATCATAAAAAAAAGCTGCTGATGTCTATAGTTTTTAACCTCTAAGACATCGAATTTTTAATGCATGGCAGCATGGCGCTGCTGATTCCATCAGAAAAGATCAAGAAAAAAAAACTGCTTTAGCCACGCGGTCAATGCACTAAAAAGCGCACAGCTGGTTTTAACGCACCATGGTGCAATTGGGAACTTTTCACTTTACAATTTTCTCTTTAAATAACGAGGTGCATTTGAATGGCTGATATAACCAAGAAAAATCTTTCCAGCCACCATGTGGAATTATTGGTTAGGTCGAACAGCACTTTGAGACAACACAGGTCGATCCTTAATGGGTTCTTTGGCTGGATATTTTGGATCCGCCTTCCCTCTCGTCGTAGAAATTCTCCTCACTCTTCTCCACTAAGGGGGTGATGGCCATGAAAATCAGTAGCGTCTGCTGCACTTGGGGCTTTAGCGGGGGCTGCTCTCTGCCGGCAACTAAAGCTCGACAACTGGGCTGCGCCTGCGTTGAAGGGGACGCACTTTATTGGAGATGTTGGTACAGAGACTTCGGGGAAAGCTCATGGTAGCTCATAGCCTCATGGTAGCCAGTGCTAGACATGGTCGCCGTATGATATTCGGCGGATTGGTGCGGTTCTCGGCGCAGTAGATGTCGGCATGTTTTTATGGAATGCGTTCCATTAATTTGGCCAACTGTTGGGCTGGGTGAGGATACTTGTCTTCGACACCAAGGGTTCTTTCTCTTACCTGTAATTTGGACTTTAAAAATAAATTTGAATAATTTTTTGTCCCTGCTAGTCACCGAAATCCAGGCTTGATGCCTAATTTCTTTTTTTTTCGAAAAGCTCAGAAAAGACAATATCTGCCCAAGGGCGAAAGCTTAGCTTGACCCTGCAATGCCACTTTTCTTTGTTGGAAATCCCACGTAGCATCCCTTCAGGCTGAGTCCATTTACTTATTGGCGAACTGATGTTGCTGGCTCTAACCTCGAGGCCAGATAAATGTCATTCCGTTGTGATACGTTATCTAGCAGAAACTGTGAACATCGAACTTAACTGCAGTGTTTGTGGGCAGGCGCTCAACGGCTATGTTGATGCAGATTGGAGCAGTGATGTAATCAATCGCCATTCATACACAGGATATGTATTCTCCTTAGCAGGCAAACCTATCTCATGGAAATCAGTGAAGCAAGTTGCGTGGCTTTTAAAAGCACTGAGACCGAGTATATGGCTCTGTTTTCAGTAGAGGATGTGGATGTGGAGGTGCTGGCGACAATCTAATCTATTTCATTCTGCTGGCTGGCATCTACATATAGATTTCATCGGATTCTCATCAAGATATAACTTTCTAATAGCCTATTTACACTATGATTGAGTTATTGAGTTATTGCGTTTCGGGCAAAACTCGAGTTTAATTTACATGGGGCAGCATAGGGGCGGTAGAGGTGGCAAAAAAGTTGAGTTTCAGTTGCGTTTCAATCGAGCTTGTCCGATTTTTCGAATATTTCAACCCTGATCTGCCTATCATGGAACTATCACCACTAGAAAAACAACAAAAAACATTTGTTATAATGGAGGAAGAGGTAAAAAAAAAAAATATTGCTTAAAAACAATAATTTAAATCCAATTTTATCACTAGATACGTGATTTGATTGGTCAACTAAAGCCTTAGAGGCATACCTGGACTTTTGGCACATTTTTAAAAATAAATAAACAAATAAATGAAACAAAATTGTACTTTTTTCAACTTTTATTTATATTTATGTTTATGAGACATCAAATAGACTCAATACCGTACGATATTCCGCAGAGGATCCTAGGCAATGGCTATTCTCTTCTCCAGAGGGATTGTCAGTCAAAAGGGAGTGTCTTTTTTTTGGAGATTTTGCATCAGTCCACCATGAATGTTGAAAACACGACTTTCGATGAAGAAATTTTCCTTAAACAAGGCATCGGAGTTATTCGGAACTTCCTCCTAGTACTCAGATTAGCAAAAAATTTTTACGCAAGAATCAAGGATGATATTCGTATGGAAACGATCAAAATGCATGCTTGTATTTCTTGCGCAAGAAATTTCTTGCTCAGATAAGCAAAATAAATGGCCGATTAATATTGGAAAGGCAACGATATATATATGAAAATAAAAGGTGGTATTTGCTAGGCTCGACTGAAAGGTAGAATTATTCCATATTCTGTCGTCATCGACACTCGTATATCGACATCAACATGAAGAAGACCAATAGCAAGCGGCTTGGGGATTTCTGCCAGGAAAGCGACAGCCGGCTAGAAAATTGCAATATGGAAAACAAATTTAATCTCATTGAAGCCGATTATATGGATATTGCAATTTATCAATTTTATGCCCGGTACTCATTTTCTTTACTTATAATTTAATAGATATCTACTGATTTATCCAATATTGAGGAGCTATCTATGTTTATTGTCGTTCTCCAGCGTCACAGAGCCCATTAATAGTACCTTCCGGCTTGCTTTCTGACTAAATTCGAATTTCCAACTGATTTATTTGTAAACAAACAGAAAACAGTGTAACCGTAGAGCATGCACATCAGATCACACTGGTCACTAACATAATATAGGCAACTTTCTTGTACAAAGCTTTAAACGTTTCAAAATGGGTATTCATATTCATAAAAACTATTTTTTGAAACAATAAGAGCATTTTCAATATTTCGTGTTCATTCACTATTGGGCTTATAGCCCACAAGTAACCATCCACCATCCATTTCGTGGACGGTCCGAAAAGTTTTGCCGTTTTGATATTTCCCACTTAGTTCCACCGTCCATTTTGGATGTTCATAAACCGTACGTTTTCTTCTGAAGAAGAAGGCAAAAAAATAAAAAGAAACAATTGTAGTTTTATAATTGTTTTTATTTGTTTAAGCAATGTTTCGCAATGACAGATTTGATTATTTCTGCAGACTGACTAAAGTCGAACAGCCCGACTTTTCTTACTCACTTGAATTCAGCAGAGCCCAATTCTTATTAACAGAAATGTGGTGAATATAGAAAATATTGTGGAGTTTGCAGCAGGTCATTATTATGACGCTTTTGTTCCTTACGTGGCTATCAAGGCCTTTGCCAAAGAATCTAAATCGTGCCTTTGAATGCCGAACGCATTTTCCAAAGCCCGCCTAGTTTTGGAAAGGTTGTAGTTGAAAGTTCGCTGTTCCAATGAAGCGTCTGTGGAGAATGGATATGGGCTTCATAAGTTTTTTTTTTTAAAAACCTGGAGCCGATCAGCATTACACTCCGAAAATTTCCTTTGATTTTTCCATCCGTTGTGCACAGCTCGACTTTTGATATATTGACGAATCATGGCCCCTTCCTGATGAGCCCATGTTCACACACGTAAGTTTATATCTAAAGCAAATTGAAATAAATTACATTTGAAAGACTATGACGAAGACAGAAAGTGCAGAACCCCCTCTAAATCACATAAAACATAGTCTTGTACATAAACTTTTACTTGCGTTGCAATTTACTTACAACACCCTTCTTCGCAAACTTGCATTACAATTTCAACATAGCAAAAAATTCTCTTTTATCATTTTTTGAAGCGAAGGTTTTTTACTGACGGTCGGTCAAAAATATTGGAAATGAAACGAAAAAAATCGTCACCGTTAACGATGCGTTTACTTCCTCAGTTACTTGTGAAATTGACTTCAATAAACAATAAACGTGTTGCTGTTAGTTTTAATGACGTGTTTAAATTCGTGTAAAAAATAGTGTGGAGAAAAGTGTAATTATGGAGAATGATAAGGACCTGGTGTCACAACAACTGATTCTGTTGGATGGCGATGAAGGGACGAGAACAGCTCTGTTGTCAATACAGAATGTGTAAATACCTCACATGTTCACCCAAAGAAGACACGTGCCGAATATCAAAGAGAGTACAGACAGAGGATCAAAGCTAAACAAAGCGCATTACAAGCAGTGATACCGGAGTGATACCCGGAATTCTGAAGAATTAAACTCTGTACAATTAGAGTAATCAAAGATAGTCCTTCTCTGTTTGAAATTAACTCTCTGATGTCCAAGACAGCTGTCAGTAGTCTGTTGAGAGATAATTGTTTGAATTCTGCAATTAAATCTCGATTTGAAGAGTCGTTTTTGTAACCATGGTGAAATTTGAACTTGGACTGATCATTGTCAGGCGTGGTTATATATCTTTCCTTCTATCTATCTATGCTACGTAGAGAAGTGATGAAGAATGTTTATTTTCATATTCATTCATATATTCATATGATGATTTCTTCAAATAAGCCACCTGCTGGAATCAACGGAAAGTGACTTCGTTTGCCATTGATGTTTTTGTTACGATTCATTGGAATGCTAGTATTTCTTCGATTAATGGGCACTGCTTTTCTGCTGAAGTTAAACGCCATAGCAGCAGCTGAAAATAAGATTTCAGATTTGGATATAAGTCTGTTTTCCGCCTCATATTTTATATATATGTTTATATTGTCTGTAATTAATTCTTGTAAATATAATTTAAGTGTAAGCTTAATGGCAGTGAGCTATGGAAAATTAAAATTAATTTATAATAGGCCGCCACGTGACATGGGCCAATACGTAAAATCTTTGCTTCACTCGGCCGTCTCACGACGGCTCATTTTTTTTTTTTCTATTCTGTCGAGCGCCACTATTAATGTTTGCAACAACATTTTTTACTGTTGAACGACAGTAGAAACAATTGATCAATTTGCCTGTGGGAATCGAGGTTTCACATTTGTCAAAAAATCCCACCATTCCCTGTAAATATGTTGTGTGTAATAAGGATATAATAATATAAAAGAAAATGTATGTTTTGTAATATACCTGTTGATTAAAATTCAGCGACGCTACACTTACGAGAATGCCCTTTTTGCATTTCCTCACTTCCGTAGTATTCTGTCAACAGTTAAATAAAGTGGAAACCAGTTCAATTGAACATCAACATTTTAAAGAACCACTAAAATGAACTATTTTTACTTAACTGAACGTGGATTGTGACAATGAAAAATTGAAGAATACTGTTATATTAATTTTATAATTTATTTTAAAGTTATCGTTTTTGATCTCTAAATAAGAGAAATCATATGAAAGTTTATTTAAGAAGTGCATATACATATAACTTTTTAATTATGTATAATGTACCACACAAGTTTCATCAAGTTTGTCGATTGTGTCTCACATTGGTTAATGAGTGCGATATTTCCGAACTACAAATTTATAATATCCCGACACGAAACAATAAAAAAGACAAATTCGACCACCATAAAAACGAAGGGATAAATGAACAAAAAAAATCTTTGAAATGTTTTTGCAATGCTCTAAGCCCAAGTGTATGCAGCTGTATAGATGATAACCTGCTATCAGTGATTTTGACCAATAATGAAACGGGTCAAAGCAAACCTCTTAAAACAGAATACACACCGAGTGTGCCTTTTGCTAACAAAAAAACCACATTGTGCGGTAGTGAACAATATGCTATGCTTTTGGAACCCGAAATTTCCGGTAGTTCAGTATTAAAAAATCAATCGTCAAAGCAAATCATACTGAATCAAGAAAAAATAGAACGAACGAAAACAAACTCGGAAATTCAGATGGAGCACCGTTTACTGGATCAAGATGATTTAGTTTCCGATCAATTAAAATCAAATTTATGCCAATCACTTCATACAATTAACAACTACAGCCAAGAGCACAAAGATGACTCATACTCACATATTACATTTCAGATAATCAACTATCTCTCTATTAAGGTAAGCAGATTTCAATTCAGCACAAATACAAATATATATTAATTGTGTACTCATATGTATGTACAAGCGGTTAGAAATCTGCTGTGGTACGTGGGAATCTAAAGTAGAATTATATGAAGATGTGCTCTAATACTTGTGTGTGTTATTTTTGTGATTACATCACAAATCATAATAAGAAATATGTAGGATTCCCAGATTCTATGCAACATTAACAATTTCATTCACAGTTTCATATGTACATACATGCACACATATGCACTTATATTGATATACAGTTGAACTTCTGTAACTTGAGTTTTCTACACATATTTCGAACTAAAACGGGTGGCAACAGCGCAACTCGAAGTCTCCATAAGTCGAACGTTTTCTTTTTATTATTTTGGTTCCATTTATGGAAGCTCAACTGTATATTTATATTCCCTTCTAATTTTAGTCAGGTGTTTGTAAGGCACAGAAGGAAACTTTTCCGATAGCATGAAGTACACTCACTCGCATATCTCTGCGTACACCCCCAAAAAATTTCAAAATTAAACTTTAAACACAAATTGTTCGGCTATTTATGCATTTTATTAATCTATTCTTTTTTTAAAGAAAACTTTACTTTATTGTCTTCAATGAATTATTTTTTATAGAACTATTTAACAATGTCTTATATTTTATTCTTAATTGTAAACTTAACACTACGAAAATGTGTACGCGCAAAAGTCTGCGTACAGCTGTTTAAAGCTGCATGGAATGCAAGATTGTGCGGTTACCGTTAGGTTTTTTGGCGTCGATCTTCTTTAGATTGTCTAAGCATAAGTATTGCGCAGTTGTTATTGACATTTTGCGTCGCATTCAGGAGAATTGCAACATGGAACAAAAAGGCAGAGAAATTTCTGTTGAGGAGCGAAAAATAATTATAAAATGGTTCTTGGAAGGAAAATCGTACAGACAAATTGGTGTTCTAGTTGGTAGAGCCCACTCCTCTATCCAAAAAGTGATCAATAATTTCAATTAGACTGACAGTATCTTGTCAAAGGCTCGTTCTGGGCGTTCGCCTTTGCTAACCAACCGCGAACAGAAAACTATTATTAAGTCTATTCAGCTTAAACCCAGGACGACAGCTCATCAGGCAAAGCTTCAGATCGAGGCTAGTTTTTCCAAAACAGTTTCCGAAGATACTGTACGCCGTGTCATAAAAAAGGCTGACTACCATAGTAGAGTCGCCCGCAAAAAACCTCTGATCTCAGAAGTCAACAGGCAAAAGCGCTTAACTTTTGCTAATGAGTTTTTTTTAAAGCCTTAAAACTTCTGGAACAAGGTTTTATTTTCTGCAAGTAAATTCTGCAGAAGCATTCAAAAAAGAAAACTTAGTTGGCACGGTAAAACATGGAGGAAACGGAATAATGGTGTGGGTGTGTATGGCGGCAAGCGGCTTGGGAAACTTGACATTTATCGAGTCAATCATGGATCAAGGACTCTTATATTGAAATTTTGAAAAACAATTTGAAGCCAAGTGCTGCTAAATTGGGGCTGGAAAATGAATATTGGTTCCAGCAAGACAATGACCTCAAGCACACTGCACAGAATACAAAGCTTTGGCTGCTGTATAATGTCAAAAATCAGCTGCGAACACCTCCCCAGAGTCCTGATCTCAACCCTATTGAGCATTTGTGGGATCTTCTTGAGAAAAAAATCCGAAAGCACACAATAAAATCAAAAAAATGCTCAAGGATGTAATTGTGGTGGAATGGGGCGAAATTAATGCTGAGGAGACAAAAAAACTCGTCGATTCCATGTCGAAACGCCTTGCGGCGACTTTGAAAAGAAAAGGATACCCTACTAGATATTGAAACGGGTATACTTTTGACGTAAAATAAACTGTACGCAGACTTTTGCGTGTACACATTTTCGGAGTGTTAAGTTTACAATTAAGAGTAAAATATAAGACATTGTTAAATAGTTCTATAAAAATAAAGTCATTGAAGACAATACAAAAAATTTTTTTTAAAATGAATGGATTAATAATATGCATAAATGGCCGAACAATTTGTGTTTAAAGTTTGATTTTGAAATTTTTTGGGGGTGTACGCAGATATATGCGACCGAGTGTATGTACATGTATGTACATTCATATTATATGTGTACACATGTATATTATTGATCAGTATTAACGGCCAAATCGATCTTGGAATTCTTATCTTTTCCGAATTTTTAAATGCACTCAGTCAGCAAAAGGGAAATTTAAATTTTACCCAAAAAAAACAAAAAAAATTAGGTCGAACCCTTTCGGATATTTTTATAACCGGTACTCGAAGAGTAAAGGGGTATATTAGATTTGTGCAAATAATTGATGTGTGTAACACCCAGAAGGAAGCGAGTCGATATAGCTATGTCTGTCTGTCCGTCCGTCTGGCCGTCTAGCGCCTATAGCTCAAAGACTATAAAAGCTAGAGGAACACAATTTTGTATCCAGACTTCTGTCCTATCGCACTGTTACAAGTGTATTTCAAAATTTCGCCCGCCCCCTTCCGCCCACTCAAAGGACGAAAATCTGTGGCATGCACAATTTTGAAGATACGAGAAAACTAAAAACGCGGAATCATAGAAAATGACTATCTATCTGGATCTGGATCAGATCGGATCATAAATATAGCCACAATGAAGAAAACCATTTCGAAATGCATCGTTCCCTCTCGCTCTCTCTCACACACCGGGGTGGGTGCTATGCCCATTCGTCCAGATGAGCGCCTAGATCTCAGAGACTATAAGAGCTAGAGAAACCAAACTCTCTATCCATGCTCCTGTGATATCACGTCAGTACAAGTGTATTTCAAAATTTTGCCACGCCCCCTTCCGCCCCCACAAAAGACGAAAATCTACAATTTTGAAGATACGGGAAAACAAAAAACGCAGAATCATAGAAAATTACCATATCTATCAGAGTATTGAATCTGGATCAGATCGGATCATAAATATAGTCAGAAGGAACAAATGAAATTTCAGTGGCCTTCCAAGCGCAGACTCATTCCCTCTCTCTCTCGCACACAGCCGTGTATGTATATGTAGGAAGTAGATAAAGACATGTAGAAAAGGCAGATGTAAAAAAAGTATGTAAACAAATATATCAACATCTAATATATGAAATTCTCCGAAAAGGTTGACTTAATTTTTTTTTGTCTCCTTTGGCTAAAACTAAATTTATCCCTTTTGCGAACATGTAATAAATTACAAGCTCACATACATATATACTGATTGAGTACCGGGTATAAAGTAGAGCCGCGGCGGTAGACGCGGCTCACAAAGTTCCCCCTCGTTTTATATTAGATGTTTCCATTATTTTTTACATACGTTTTTTACATCTGTCTTCTATACATGTCTACATCTAATTCCTTACATATGTATACATGCTAGGCTGTGTGCGAGAGAGAGAGAATGAGTAAGCGACCCTCCAAGCGCTAGCCCCTGAAATTTTGTTCCTTCTGGCTAAAATAATGATCCGACCTGATCCAAATTCGGCAATCTGGTGGATACACCACAGATTTACAACCTTTGTGGGGGGCGGAAGGGGGCGTGGCAACATTTTGAAATACACATGTATTGATTTGATATCACAGGAGCTTGGATAGAAAGTTTGGTTGATATAGCTCTTCTATCCTCTGAGATATAGGCTTCAAATAATGCGCATGGGCATAGCACCCACCCCGTTGTCTGAGAGAGAGCGAGAAATGGTTTTCTTCATTGTAGCTATATGTATGATCCGATCTGATCCAGATTCAACACTCTGATAGATAGGGTCATTGTCTATGATTCTGCGTTTTTAGTTTTCTCGTATCTTTTACTGTGTTTATGATAGGCCCATTTCATGAAATCATTTCAAGCAATGGAGAAAAAAGTGTGTGCATAAACACCATTTCATGTATTCGTTAACACACTAAAGTTGACTATGAATTGAGCCTGAATTCATGAAATGGTGTACAAATTAGGTGGCAACGCCGGGCGAAAAAGGTATATAAGTGACGACAAAACCAGAAAATGAATAGAAAATGTGTGTGGAATCAAGAAGATCCCTTATGACTGATGCCGAGTTGACTGAGCTTCTTTCTCTGGTGAAGGAGGAGGATTTTACTTCAAAATTATTGCCAATTACACGTCTGGCAACTCTGCTGATATGTATTCGTCTCTGTCGAATAAACAGTTGCTATTTTAATTTCACGTATTCTAGAATTCATGAAATTCATAGCATAAACATAGTATTTAAAATTGTGCATGCCACAGATTTTCCTTTTTGTGGGCGTAAGGAGGTGGGGCGAAATTTTGAAATACACTTGTTACAGTGTGATATCACAGGAGTCTGGATACAAAATTTTGTTACTCTAGCTTTTATAGTCTTAGAGATCAAGGCGCTCATGAAGACGGACGGACAGACAGACATGGCTATATCGACTCGGCTATTGATGCTGATCAAGAATATATATACTTTATGGGGTGGGAAACGCTTCCTTCAGTATCAGAAAACGGCTTTGGGTGATTGGAAAAACACATCCACTTTTGGCACAAATCTAATATACTCTTCGAGTACCGGCTGTAAAAGCGAGCGGGAACGTGGTGAGTACCCGGTACTCAGTCAGTATCAGAAAACGGCTTTGGGTGATTGGAAAAACGTTCTCAAATGAAAATAACGCGAATAAACTACCCTAAGGCCACGCCCACACTGTAACTGAAACGGAGCTGATAGCTTTTTTTTCAGCTCCGAAAAAACAAACACACTGCACTAGTGCAAGGGCTGACATTGCTGACAGAGCTAAGCTGAAAGCTGAAAAAGCTCGCTGAAATCAGCTCAGCTTTGTTTGATCGATCAAGCATGTTCGTTTTTTCAGCAAGCGGATTGCTGATATTCACCATCAATATTATCTTTCTTTGCGATATATTGGTCCGATTTTCACAAAATGTTCGTACATTATGTACAAACAGGTAGTTACACAAATGGGAACTTTTGGGCTGATTATTTGAAAAAATATAGAAGTTTTTCATAGAACAACAACTTTATATAGATATAGATATCCGATCTGCCCCATTCTAACAAGTGTTTGACAAAGTCATAAAATAACGCTATAGGAAAAATGTTGTTGAGATAGTTCTTAAACTGAAATAATAGTTTAGTGAAAACAGACGGACGCTATCAGTTCATCTTTCAGCTCAGTCGACAGTGTACGCACCTGACGGCTGATACTGTCTGTCAGCTCTGCTTTAAACTCCGCTTTCAGCTACAGTGTGCGCGTTGCCTTATTCCATCCGGTTGCACTTAAAAAATTTGCTATCTTTCTGGTAAATATTGTGGACATTTCTGAAATGTCTGCTATGAAGGACGAGCCCAGGTGTTATAGCCTTCTTCTGCTTAGAGCTGGACAGGAGCAAAACAGGTGCTCCACAGTCTCCTCATCTCTACAGCTTCGGCAAGTCATTATAAGGTGCGCGCAGTCTATTTGCGTGGGTACCTATTAGCCAATGTCCCGTGAGGGATCGTATGACTGCGCTGTACCTTCTTCTGCCAAGCTTGCATAGCTCAGAGGTGCGCTTCCCATCTATAGTCGGCCATGTTTGCCGAGTTATTCGACATCGTGGTACTGACTTCCACGTGTTGTCTATTAGTCGCTTATATTGCTGTGTTAAGATAAGCCTATAAGTGGCCATTGGCTTAAGAATATCCTCCTTATCTTGTAGAAGGAAGATTGTAGTGCCAGATCTGGCCAATTCCTCAGCAATGCAGTTGCATTCGAGGTCCCGGTGGCCCGGGACTCGAATTTGCGACAGTCTGCCACGGTGGCCAAGTTCGAGGAAATCGCATTAAGCGATTTGATCGCAGCTTTGCTGTCACTACATCTATTTACACTAGCTACCATGACGGTAACATCCTGAAGACAGTTCAGTGCTTCCCTGATTGCAACGACTTCCGCTTGGAAGACGCTACAGTGATCTGGAAGCCCATAGGAGTGCCTTATGTTTAGCTTTTCGGAGTAGATTCCTCCTCCGACCTTGTTGTTCTGGGCCTGGAGGTCCCTCGAGCCGTTAATCTCTGTGAGGGATAATTACATTAAAAGGGTTTTCACATACATACACATATTCCCTTGGAACGCAGTAGTCCGTTTTCGTGGGGACGATACCGTTATTAGTATTGATGAGTGACCTATGTGCTGTGGTGCCTATTGGTCGGATTCTCTCAGACGTCATTTCTGCCCCCTCCTTTCTTGCAAGTGCAAGGCTCGGGAGGCTTAGAATGGCATTGAGTGCATCATTTGGAGTGGTGCGAAGAGCTCCACTCATGCATAGGGCTTCAGTTCGTTGAACTTTGCCGAGTTGTTTGGTGATTGTCCTTTTTGATAGGGCCGGCCACCGCACTGTAACTCCATAGAGTAGTATTGGTCTAACTATTGCTATATATATCCATTGGACTATGCTAGGGTTCATGCTCTATTTCAAGCCAATAGCTTTTTAGCAAGTGTAGAGGGCTATTAAGGACTTCTTCACTCTGTCTTTTATATTCAGGTTTCGTTTGAACTTCTTGTCAATTACCAACCCTAAGTAACTGGCACTCTCGCTAAAGGGGAGCCTGCATTCATTAGTGTTGGTGTGTTAAGAGGCGGAATCTTGTATTTGTTTGTAAATAACACAAGTTCTGTTTTAGAGGGATTAACTCCCAGTCCTTGAGATTCTGTCCATTCTGACAGTCTCGCATGCTTTGCGGTCACTATATCGCACAGTGTTTGAGGGTATTTTCCCGAAAAGATAATTGCAACTTCATCCGCGTATGCCACCTTCCAGAGTGCCTCTGTTGACATGCCTTGACTGGATGGACGATCCCATCGATGATGTCACCGTCCTGCATATGAGCAATTGACCGATGAGCATCATCAAGTGATGGTCCACGCCCAGGTCAGTCAGCGCTTCCGTAATGGCACCCGGAACTACGATGTTGCGGGATTCCTCGATATCGAGGAATTCTATTAAATAGTATTCTTTGAAGTTTAGAGATTTCTCCATTACTGGAACTACTCTATTTCCCTGGATTTTTCTTTTCGGTAGGCATGTTGTGCGCCTGACAACATCTGGGAACTTATAGTTGTGTTCAGTTGTAGCCCTACAAGTCTCTCAAAACTTTTGAGAAGAAAGGGCAATAGACTAACTAGTCTGAAGTCCTTTGGAGTTGAGGGCGAGGCTTTTCCCGCTTTGGGGATGAAGACAATCCTTGCCTTAGGCCAAGCGTGTGGTATTTTGTGTGCCGGCTCGGTGGTTACCCGGGGAAATGAGTGTCGAGAAGAATTGTAGGGACTCCTCACTGGAGTTAGTCCACGTACCATAATTTCTTTTGAGGTCCCCTACTGAGGGGATCGTTTAAGAGAGAGGACCTTGTGTAGCCTTGCGGCTTTTGACGTTTCCTCGATTTCAGAGCAACATTTTTTCCATGAGACCCTTTTTGCCTTTCCGGCTTTTTATTGTATAGGGCCAGACTGGTCTTGTAGTCTGCCCAGTCTCTGATGAAGAGAGTCCTGCAGCTTTTCCGCAGTATATAAATTTGTGTTGACCACCAGGGGGGTTTATCTTTCCCCCTATGTTGGTATGAGGGGCGTGTTGCCGTGTATGCTTTGTTGCATGCTTCAGTGAACCTGTTCCCTAGACGGTTTAGGTCGTCCTCTGTGTTCGGGCATATTGGTGCTTTGGAGGAAAGTAATTCCTCCATTACTGTACTACATTTCTCCCAATTAGCTTTCTTGGGATTAATATAGTCAGTGGGTCTGGGGCTCTCGAGAGATTTTGTCGTCTCGATATACCTATGGTCAGAGAAGGAATGGTCGTCTAGGACTTTCCAGCTCTCACCTCACTAAGGTGAGGTCCATATCCTCTTGTCGGTTTTTATAATATAAATATGAGGTCATTTCCCCAATTTAGGATGAAACTGAAAAGTAACTGACCCCTTACATTTGTGTCCGAGCTCCCCCATTTGGTGTGGTGAGCGTTGGCGTCGCATCCTATTATCAGACCTGTGTCTGACATCTCGCTATCGCTTGCTAGCTTGCGAACGAAGTCAATGCGAGGATCGCTTTATTCGTGAGCCATATAGGACGACATATGTCTTAGTTGTGTCCCTTGCAGCTTACCGCCGTGTTGTCGCCATTGCTAAAGTTATGGAGCATAAACATGTTTAGGTGCTTTCTTGCGAGAATTCAGGTACGGATTTGACCTTCGTTTTGAGCTGCAATTAGCTTATACTCCTTCGTTGCTAATCCACAGACCTTGTCTCCCACTACCCAAGGCTCCTCCTCTCATCCAAGATCGGCGTCTGAGTCGTCGTCGACCTTATCGTCGGGACACATCACCTCAAAATCACGCAACAGCGTCATGTCGGAGGAGTAGCCTTCCTGGGCTGCCTCCAGTTCGTCGTCAGGTGCTTCGATCTCGGAGGCAAACATCCTGCTCGACTGGGTTGTCGACAGGACGTGCCTCGGCCGCTGCGTCTGAGTTATAGACCTTCATAGTCACTGCACTGAACCCTAAGTTCAGCTCTCCTTTGGCAGCTTCGATCGGGGCCAGCGAATCTTTATTGGGCACAACTACCGCCTGATTTGTTGGACCCTGCTACGTCCCAACTTTGACCACCTTCCAGTCCGAGGTTGGAAGGTGTGGGTTGCATTGCTGCAACATCTTTAGGATGCGGTCCGGCTCCTTCATGGAGGCGGGCACTCAAACTCTCGCCCTTGGTCTACTGGGCACTTCGCTACCGCTGCTTTACATAGCTAGACGGAGCGTTCGTCTTCGCAGGCTACTATCTGTATACAGCCCTTGTACTATCCCATATCTTTGCAGACTGGGGGGGTCCGGGCTGTTTCTCCAGCACTTCCGCTTCCACCCACTTCCACTGGTTTCTGGGGATCTTGGCGCTGCCTTTATCCAGGACACCGATCAGCTTTCTTTCTTTGGCAATCTGTGCGAATGAGATATTCGCCAGTACCTTTGAGCCAGCTCTCCTCCTTTCGGCATATGTATAGGCTTTGGCGCAAGGCGATGACAATTCGCCCTCCGCAACATTACCAGCAGGCAGGTCAGCCGCAGGATGGAATAGCGACTCTGCCAAGGTATCAGTTTTGGAAGCCTATTTGCCACCCACCCCAAGTTCAGAATGGGACCCTTTTGGCCTCGCACTAGCGTCTTCCGCCACGCAGTTTTTACCTGCTATATAGTGGGTCAGGCCAGGGGCCTTTGGGCCACTGCATTTCCCTGTACGGGATTTCTCCCTGTTGGCAATTGGGGAGTGCCAGACTCGTTTTGTTTATTTTTTTTTTTATTTTCCATATTTAATCCCACGATTTGCAAAGAAGGGGTAGTCCGTCCGGCAGAGATTCACGTTGCCCGGATAAGGTCCCTAAGCTCTCCGTTAACGACTGGGCTAGTTTTGATACCAGGACCCCAGCCAAGCTGACTCTCGGTACGGGTCGAGTAACACACGTAGTCCGGCCCGGTGTGAGGTGAGTGTGTGAGGTAGGGATGTGGGTAGGAAGGGTTTTTTGTTTTTGTTTTTTTTTATTCATATTTATTAGACTCTATATAAATTAACTCTAGTATAAATGAAGTGACACCGAAATGCAGGAAATGTAGTTGAGTAGGGGCCCCTCGTCATGCGGTACTAAAACACAGCATTGCTTCGCATGCGATGTGGGCTTCTCTCTAAGGCCCACAGGCCTTCATCTGCGCATACTCCAGGTGCTCCTTAAATGACAAGCGCGTGCCAATTCGGACGCCTAGGTATTTAATCGCCCTCTGCGCTACGATTGAGATCCCACCGACCTGCACTCTAGCGGTGTCGACCACCTTCCGGCTCGATATTAGGACCGCCTCCGGTTTTTTTGGCCGCCAGCTCCAGTCCTGCGACGGCTAGCTACTCCTCTACGGCTCGGATGGCCACGTTGGCGTGGTTTTCCGTGGCGACGAGCTCCTTGGCCACCACCACTATCGCGACGTCGCACAGTGGGACATCAGACGAAAATAGGTGGCAAAAGTCGAAGAATTTTTTGAGCGCTGTGAATAAAATGAATACACGTATCTAACAGAGAATTTCCCAGATATTTCAAAGATCAAATTTTCAAGATTATCAGACTTTTAGTTTAGGAGATATGACCATTCAAAGTTGAAAATTATTTCAGTGTGCACAAATGTATTCACCTTTTTTCACTTGCTGCTTCTTTGAGGATGAATTAAAAGTAAACTACGTTACGTATGATTCTGTTTTTAGTGTTTCCATTTAGGTATATTCATTGATATTAGTAATCAATAAAAACCCATTCTGTTGCATGGACAGTAATCAAGAAAAACGTATTTTCAAACCCATCTAATTTTTGAGCTCTTTAGTCTTTTTTATACCCGGTACTCGAAGAGTAAAGGGGTATATTAGATTTGTGCAAAAAATGAATGTGTGTAACACCCAGAAGGAAGCGTTTCCGACCCCATAAAGTATATATATTCTTGATCAGCATCAATAGCCGAGTCGATATAGGTATGTCTGTCTGTCCGTCCGTCCGTCCGTCCGTCCGTCCGTCTTCATTAGCGCCTATAGCTCAAAGACTATAAAAGCTAGAGGAACACAATTTTGTATCCAGACTCCTGTCCTATCGCACTGTTACAAGTGTATTTTAAAATTTCGCCCCGCCCACTCCAAGGACGAAAATCTGTGGCATGCACAATTTTAAAGATACGGGAAAACTAAAAACGCAGAATCGTAGAGAATGACAATATCTATCAGAGTGTTGAATCTGGAACAGATCGACTCATAAATATAGCCACAATGAAGAAAACCATTTCGAAATGCATCGTTCCCTCTCGCTCTCTCTCACACACAGGGTTGGGCGCTGTGCCCATTCGTCCAGATGAGCGCCTAGATCTCAGAGACTATAAGAGCTAGAGCAACCAAACTCTCTATCCATGCTCCTGTGATATCACGTCAGTACAAGTGTATTTCAAAATTTGGCCACGCCCCCTTCCGCCCCCACAAAAGACGAAAATCTACAATTTTGAAGATACGGGAAAACCAAAAACGGAGAATCATAGAAAATGACCATATCTATCAGAGTATTGAATCTGGATCAGATCGGACCATAAATATAGTCAGAAGGAACAAATGAAATTTCATTGGCCTTCCAAGCGCAGACTCATTCCCTCTCTCTCTCGCACACAGCCGTGTATGTATATGTAGGAAGTAGATTTAGACATGTAGAAAAGACAGATGTAAAAAACGTATGTAAACAAAAATGGAAACATCTAATATATATAAATCTCCGAAAAGGTTGACTTAATTTTTTGTTGTCTTTTTTGGCTAAAACTAAATTTATCCCTTTTGCGAACATGTAATAATGTAATTTATTACAAGCTCACATACATATATACTGACTGAGTACCGGGTATAAAGTAGAGCCGCGGCGGTAGACGCGGCTCACAACGTTCCCCCTCGTTTGACTTCTGAAGCATCCAGTTGTGTATAAGCAGCAGTGAATACAATTTGTAAACATAATTAACGTGAAAATATCTGTGGATAATACAAAGTTATTGGAGATATATAGAACTTCAAGCAAATTAAACGAATTTGTGGAAGCTGTTCTTAATGAATCGAATGTAGGATCGGAGCAGCATAAAAGTGTAAGAACAAAAATTAAAATTCTTCATTTAAATATTAAAAGGAAATGGAAATGGAAAGGCGCATTCCGTAAAACTGACTTCTATAATAGCAAAAACGCAAACTGGTTGATTGAAAACAGCTTGCTATATGATGGACCCTCCCCCTCTACAGGACGAGTCACAGGAAGACCAAGAAAAACCTTGGATGACTGTTCAGATTTTACAAGAAAAAGAAAACTTGTAGATGCAACATGTCATATACGTACGGATCATTTATCAGAGGCACTGTCAATCAAATATACGAACGACAAGGAAAGCAAGAGGTCGTGTATTACAAATTCAAAACCGAGAAAGTACACATTTGAAGAGGCTTTAGCATTGTTTTTAGATTTGGGAATGTCTAAGGAGAAATTCAGTATTGCGGAATTAATCCATCATAATCAGTGATCAGTCGGCTCTCACTGCGTTCGGTCGTGCTTTCGCTATGTCTCGTCATCAATGCTCGGAATGCAATTTGAACGTCACTGCTGCTCAGCTTCGCTGCTTTGATGCTGTTCGCTGCTCGTCGTTGTGCCGCCGTGCGTTTCATTTGTCCTGCATAGACTTGCCCTCAGATGCTGTTAAACTTTTAATAAATCTGCCCAACCTGTTGTGGCAGTGTGATAACTCTGTAGTTGCGAATGACTCGCACTCTAAAATTGATGAACTCAGTGACAAGGTGCGGAAGCTTGAAAGCCTTTATCGGGATCTCAAGTCCGATATTCAGGCCGAATAAGTTGAATAAGAAGGTTAAGCCGGTTGCTTCTAAGAAGGATGCCAACAATGCCTTGCCGGCGACTGACTGGCCGTCTCTACGGCTAGTGGCCGCCACTTCGACTGCGGTCATTGACCCGGGTTCAGCTGCCGCTCTCCCTTTTGATTCGGAGGGCTTTGTAACAGTCCGAAAGAAAGAGAAGAAGAATCGGAGCGAAAATCCTAAGCGTTTTGTTGGTGTTGCTCCGAGCTGTGAGCAATTAAATGTAGTGCAGAGCAGAAAATATCTGCATATTTCCTGTGCGAAGCTGGTCAAGCGGTATGCGGACATATCTGCGTTGAAATTCGTTAATTTCAAACTTGGGGTCCCTGAGCCTCTATTCCCGATGGTCTTTGATGACAAATTCTGGCCTGTATCGGTAAGAGTTTCCCGCCTGATCTGACGGCTGTTAATCTGGCTACACTTGTGCCATTGCGGACGTCAACCCCGACTGAGAAAGTTCCAGTTCCATCCACTTCAAAAAACCCCCAGTGAGCGGCGCCTATGGTTTCTGGATCGCCGCTTCTCGACAGCATATTCTGATTATACTTTCTCGCCTCTTCGCAATGCGCAATGGCCCGCTGCATAATTTCTGGCATACCTCTGTGGAACAACAACAATATACCGCTTATTCGCATTGCGCTTTATGTGACATTCGTTCGGCTGCTGCTGGATCAGACGACGATGCTCTTGCTGGAGCTCTTTCTCGACTGTGTGCGCTTCTGACGTCATCATCACAACAACATACGCCAATGCAGTTCTTCGTGTGCTTTGCTTGTGCCGTCTCTGTACTCGACATTTGGGGAGAGTCAGCAACCCGGCGCTCGATCTTAAATGGATCACTCTCTTCGGTATCAACACCGGGATTGGTATTCCCTACCACCGCCCTGACCAATCTACTGGATGAGGATGGTGTGCTGCTGTTTCGGACTGCGACGTGTGTACAGGTTTTACGCATGAGCCTTGCCGTATGTGATGTTCCTGACCCTCCTCTGGATATTAGATTTAGATTTGTGCAAAAAATTAAAGTGTGTAACACCCAGAAGGAAGCGTTTCCGACCCCATAAAGTATATATATTCTTGATCAGCATCAATAGCCGAGTCGATATAGCTATGTCTGTCTGTCCGTCCGTCCGTCCGTCCGTCTGTCCGTCTGTCCGTCTTCATTAGCGCCTATAGCTCAAAGACTATAAAAGCTAGAGGAACACAATTTTGTATCCAGACTCCTGTCCTATCGCACTGTTACAAGTGTATTTTAAAATTTCTCCCCGCCCCCTTCCGCCCACTCCAAGGACGAAAATCTGTGGCATGCACAATTTTAAAGATACAAGAAAACTAAAAACGCAGAATCGTAGAAAATGACAATATCTATCAGAGTGTTGAATCTGGATCAGATCGACTCATAAATATAGCCACAATGAAGAAAACCATTTAGAAATGCATCATTCCCTCTCGATCTCTCTCACACACAGGGTTGGGCGCTGTGCCCATTCGTCCAGATGAGCGCCTAGATCTCAGAGACTATAAGAGCTAGAGCAACCAAACTCTCTATCCATGCTCCTGTGATATCACGTCAGTACAAGTGTATTTCAAAATTTGGCCACGCCCCCTTCCGCCCCCACAAAAGATGAAAATCTACAATTTTGAAGATACGGGAAAACCAAAAACGCAGAATCATAGAAAATGACCATATCTATCAGAGTATTGAATCTGGATCAGATCGGATCATAAATATAGTCAGAAGGAACAAATTAAATTTCAGTGGCCTTCCAAGCGCAGACTCATTCCCTCTCTCTCTCGCACACAGCCGTGTATGTATATGTAGGAAGTAGATTTAGACACGTAGAAAAGACAGATGTAAAAAACGTATGTAAACAAAAATGGAAATAATATATATAAATCTCCGATAAGGTTGACTTAATTTTTTTTTGTCTTTTTTGGCTAAAACTAAATTTATCCCTTTTGCGAACATGTAATAATGTAATTTATTACAAGCTCACATACATATATACTGACTGAGTACCGGGTATAAAGTAGAGCCGCGGCGGTAGACGCGGCTCACAACGTTCCCCCTCGTTTTCTTTCAAAACATTTCTGGTATGCGCACTAAGACTCAAGCGGTGTACTTGGCAGCATCAACGTGCGATTTCGATGTTATCATCCTTGTTGAAACTTGGCTCAACGAAAACTTCTTCGACAACGAGTCAGGACAGAGACTGTGCTAAAACGAAGCGTTGCGGAGGGGGTGGGGTCATTGTGGCCGTTAGACGCACCATACGCTGTGATCCGATTTGTCTCCTTGATGGCGACTCTATCTTGGATCAGATTGGTGTGTCTGTTGCCGGTCAGTCGGAGACGCTGTGTATCAGCGCTTCATATATTCCACCGAAGAGCAGCTATGATGTTTACAGGGCGCACACGCAAAATATTGCCAATATGTGTGGCAATTTACGAGACCGTCAGCATCTCTGCGTTGTTGGCGACTTCAATTTGGGGGCGTTGGTATAGACCACCGATCCGCCGTCGTCGGCTATTATGCCGAGCAATGTGCATTTGCTGCACGAAGTCCTTTTTTTGGTTGACTTTTTTAGTATGGGCTTAACCCAAGTTAATAATGTTTTGAATAAGTTAACTAAGATTCTAGATTTAGTTTTTGTTAGTGCGGATATTGATTGCTGCGTTGCATGTTGCGGGCTGCCTATTGCAGAATGTGACATGCATCACGTGCCATTGATATTCTCAGCTAATTTCTATAGTTACTCCCCCTTAACTGAACCCGATTCTGAATATTTTTGGTTAACATTGGCTCACTTGATGTATCGAAGGCGGACATTTTGGAGGCAATTACTGATTTTGACAATTCGATTAAACCCGACAGTGATGGCATTTCTGCCTTCCTGCTTCGCAACTGTAATGTTGCTTTTTGTGAACTCCTTAAAATTCTCTTCGCAAATTCTTTGTTAACGGGTCGGTTTATTGCAAAGTGAAAGGCTGCCAAGATTACTCCCGTTTTTAAGAAAGGTACTAGGAATTGTATCTCGGATTATAGACCAATCGCCAAACTCAGCAATGTCTTAAAACTTCTTGAGCGCATCATTGCCAAAAAGATCACTTTCCTTATGAAGTCGTACAGTAGCCCCAAATCAGCATGGTTTTATGCCAGGTAGATCAACGACCACTAATTTGCTAGCCTTCAGTAATTTTGGTCACACATGCCTTTGAAGTGCACTCTCAAGTTGATGTGGTGTACACTGACTCTGCAAAGTCTCCAACTGTGCCCTAATAGCCAATCTGTATCGGTTGGGGATTCATTCGAGCCTGCTTAGTTGGTTCATTTCATATCTGGAGCAGCGAGAGTATGTTGTATTAGTGAATGGAAAGCAATCGGACCCATATCTGGCCACTTCAGGCCTTCCACAGGGAAGGACGGGAAAAGCCTATACCTGGCCTCTGCTTATCTGCCATACGACGAAGAAGATCCACCCTCGGAGGATGTCAGGGCCCTCGTCCGTCAAGCGCGGAAGGAAGGTAACGATATCGTCCTAGGTTGTGATGCCAACGCCCATCACTCCCTCTGGGGAAGTACTGGTACGAACTCTAGAAGAGAGTCGCTGTTCGAGTACATCCTGTCCACAAATCTTGTTGTGTGTAACCGGGGAGACCACCCCACTTTCCGCAACAGGAACCGTGTAGAGGTTATAGATATAACCTTGGCCTCGAACAGCGGCTCCCTTGCCATTGAGGATTGGCACGTGTCCAGCGAGTGCTCCTTCTCGGACCACTACAGGATACTATAGAATATCAAATGGGAGAGAGAAAAAGTCAGTCCATACCGAAATCCCAAGCGGACAGACTGGTCTCGCTTCTCAAAAAGGATGCTACCCGACCTCCCCCAAGGCGACATCCTCCACACGGGGGCACTTGAGGAAGAGGCACAGAACGTCATCAAGGCTTTACAGAAGGCAACTCATGGTGGACACGAGAGTTGAGCGAAATCAGGAAGAAGTCGAGGAAACTCTTCAACAAGGCCAAAGTGACGAACACACCGGAAGGCTGGGATGCATATCATCACAGCTTCAATGGGCAGCCTTCTGCGAATCAATAGACAGCACCACCGAGGCCTCAAGGCTTCGGAGAGTGATGTCAAAGTCGCCTACCACACCTGGCCTACTGCGGAACCAGGACGGTAGGTTCGCGGAAAGCAGCCAAGAATCCCTAGAGCTCCTAATGGAAACCCATTTCCCTGGCTGCTCTAGCGTTACCAGCGGCGAAGCTAATCCGCCAGCCAACGACTTAGTGCAGCAACAGGGAGAGGAATTAGAGGGCCTCGTACGAGAAATAATGGCCCCGGATAAGATCACATGGGCCAAATCTACAAATCCCCGGGGCCAGATGAGATCAGACCAGCCATGCTGCAGATGGCATGTTCACACCTACTGCCGTGGCTGGAGAGAATCTTTAAAGGATGCCTTCTAACCGGGTACGTACCCCAAGGATGGAGAGAGGTGAGAGTGTTCTTCATCCCCAAGGCTGGGAAGATAAACCACGTCTCACCCAAAGACTACAGACCAATCAGCCTGTCCTAAAGGTAGATCAGTGGAGTCCGCACTGCACGAAGTGGTTGGGAACTACTGTGGAACCTAGTTCTCAATGACCTTCTTCTGCAGCTGAGGAGAAGGGGACATAAGGTCACGGCCTACGCGGACGATCTAGTGATACTGGTAACAGGCAAGTTTCTTCCCACAGTCAGTGAACTGCTGGAATCTGCACTAGGAGCGACCGAAAGATGGGCATGCCAAAACGGCCTAGGGGTGAACCCCCAGAAAACCGAACTGGTGCTGTTCTCACGTAGATATAAGATACCGAGTTTCAAACTTCCCGCGATCGGGGGAACGACACTCAAGCTATCGAGCGAAGCCAAGTATCTTGGCGTCATCCTTGACTCCAAACTCTCATGGAAACGGAACACGGAGGAAAGAAAAAGAAAGGCAATGGCAGCTTTCTACACCTGTAGGAAGACCTTCGGACGAAAATGGGGCCTACAACCACGCATCATCAATTGGTTGTACACAGCGGTTGTACGACCCATTCTGACATTCTGGGAGGCAGTCAACACTAAATCCTACCTAGAAAACCTCCGACGTAGAGTCCAACGAGTAGCATGCCTCGGGGTCACCGGATCTCTTAAATCCACCCCCCAGGCGGCTCTAGACACCATATTGAATCTGACACCGATAGACATTCATCTTAAGTGCCAGGCGGAGGCAAGTGCCGCGAGACTACTTGCGGCACGGTTCTTCAAGCCATCGCACTACGGCCATGCCACTATACTCCGTGAAGAAGAGAGTGGAACGGTGAGGTTGAGTGACTACTGTGTGCCAGAGCTCTCGTGGAAAAGAAAATTCAGGGGACACATACCTGACAGGGAGGAATGGAAGCAAAACACTTTTCTTACACAGAGCGAGCTGTCCATCTTCACTGACGGCTCAAAGACAGCCAAGGGGACAGGAGCAGGGATCTTCTGCGACCAACATATCCCTAAGACTACCTGATTGGTGCAGTGTATTCCAGGCAGAGATATATGCAGTGTGACAAGCGGCGAAATTGCTATACACCTTGGACATATCTCCGAGGAACATAGTAATCTGCGTTGACAGCCAGGCTGCTCTCAAAGCCTTGGTATCCTGCAAAACCACCAGTAAACTCGTACGCGAGACAGTGGAAGCACTTAACCAAATCAGGACACACTCGCTCACGTGGGTCCCGGGTCACAGTGACATCGCGGGAAACGAGAGCGCCGATGAGTGTGCCAGAGCAGGATCGGAAAAGCCGATTGCGGATGCGGTTAGGGATATACGGAGACCATTACGAGACATTATCTCGCAGATGATGGGCCTAGCTAGAACGAAAGCCGACAGGCGGTGGAACACCACCCCAAACTGTGGGATCTCACGCTCGCTTGGTCCTCATTACGACCATAAGCGCACCGAGACTCTCCTGAGTCTCAGGAACAGCCAGGTGCGCACACTGACGGGAGTTATAACGGGGCACTGGGTCATCGGCCGCACCATCCAGCACCTCCTCTGTGGCTGTCCTGCACTTATGGGAAGGCGGCACCGTACCCTCGGGAGAGCTTTCTTTGAGGACCTGGACAGCCTGGCAACCATGCCGCTTTGGAAACTGGCACTCTTTATTGATGCCTCAGGATGGTTTTGAAAAACCTCCCTAGTTAGAGAACACCATCACATGACAAGTAAGGGCAGATCTGCCACAATGGGCAATGGGCAATGGGCAGATCTGCCACCGAGTGACCTTGACTACGGTCGAGCCGCCCTATAAACCTAACCTAGATAAGGTGCCTTTTACCTTTCTGTTTAATTTATCATTGATCCTAATCTTGTCTCTCAGTAATTCAGGACTAGTCCTACATCATACCGCTCCACAAAAAAAGTTCAAGATCCAACATAGAAAATTACCGTGTCATTGCTAAGCTTTCAGCGATCTCCAGCTCCTTGAGTTCCCGGTTACCCAGCAACTGGAACATTTTTGCTCTAGCTTGATATCTCCATCACAACACGGCATTTTTAAACATCGATCAACATCGACTAACCTTCTCGAATTCTCTACCATAATCAACCGCGGATTTCAAGGCGGTTTACAAACCGATGTAATCTTTACGGATTTTTAGCAAGGCCTTTGATTCTGCTAATTCAGAAGCTCACTTTATTAGGTTTTCCAATTTATCTTCTAAATTGGATTTTGTCTTAGCTTTCTTGTCGTACACAACGCGTTTTGTTTACTAATGTGTTGACAGATGTCGTTCATGTTACATCAGGTATGCCTCAGAGAACTCATTTGGGTCCGTTTCTGTTGATTTTATTCGTGAATGATCTACCCCAAGTGATAACATTCTCTACTGTACTAATGTATGCTGATAATGTTAAAATTTGTCTGCCTTACTCTGATTGGAACTTGCACACACGCCTTCAGCTACTAATGTGGTGTTCCAATAATTTTTTTTTTTTTTAACCTTTCAAAATGCAAACTTATGACATTTTTTCGTCGCGCTCCACATTTTGTCTCATACTCTCTAGGAAACCACGTCCTAGATCGAATTTCTACTTCAAATGAACTTGGAGTAATTTTTGATCATAAATTGTCTTAACAGCCATATAGCCGATACAGTAAAAGCTAAGGGTGTTTTAGCATTCATTACGCGTTGGTCTAAGGCAGGGGTGCGCAAAGCCAGCATACGCCGGAGAAATCACCAAACACTCTCAAAGAAAAACCAATACCAAAACGGGAACAATTTATCGTATTTCAATTTGTGCACTGGAAGAAAAAAGTGTATATACAAAATACATTTTGTATATCATATAATGCACTGCTGTTCACAAAAATAGTTGTGAGCGAAAAAACTTGACTCAAACATGCGCTATTACACATTTTGCCAGTAGTTAAAAAACAACACCGATTTTTTGAAGTGCAAGCCCGAAGACAAGGCAGAAGCAGAACGAGTAAGATTGTTCGTTGTGACGTAGCAGGGCCTAGTTTGCGGTATAGGTAAATCGGTTATTTGGTCATCACAATTTTATGAAAGTACACTAAGGTTCTAAAACAGGGGTGCGCAGGGCCTATGCTCACGATGCACATTTGTTTTTGTTTTGCACATAGCATATGGGAAGTGTGTGAGCTTACTCACTGGTAAGGTTATTTTGCACATTGCAAATTACACAAACAATTTTTCACTTTTCGCTTTGCGTCAACTTTCGTTGCTGGCAAAGCAACAACAATTTTATTGCTTCGTTTTGCTGTCCCTATCCCGAATATATTTTGTTGTTGTACAGCAAACGTGTACACTGAAAAAAAAAAAGTTCACTTTGTTGTAAGCCATGAGACGCATTTGTTTATTTTTTCTGTGTACACATTGAAATAACAAAAAAGTGATCGTTACATGTGTGAGTGCGAATTCCTTTATTTGTATTTGTGCGTGCACATCCATAAGACAGCTTTGCGCATCCCTGTTCTAAAACCTATCCAGTAGGTCAAGTATTTTATAAATCAGGTCTGATACATGGTCAAAACGTCTTAAATTAAACACATCGGATTATTGAATTAAAGGCTACTACTAGGGTACACATGTCACTAAGGACCAAACATTTCTACACCATAAAAGAGAGGGGATGAGAATGACTTTAGAAATTAATAGTTTTATTTGTTCTGGCAAAAACGTTTTAGAAGCTGAAAGCTGACGCAGCAGACCATATGTACGTCCAGATGCCTTTGAGATGTGTTTACTCCATGTCAGTGTCCTACTGAAGGTTAAGCCCAGATTAACTGCATGGTTTTCATAGCATATACAGTGGTTCCGAAAAAAATAGCACTGCCAAGTACAATGGTCTGTATTGATTTATAACATAACCACTGTCAAAAAATTGTTGCCCTTACTGTAATACCAAATAGCTTTACAAGTCTCCTCTCTGAGAGAAGTGTGCTTACTCTCTCAATCCTAGCTGTTCTTGTTACTTTAGGCAATTTCGCGAAAGAGGACCGAAATAGAACGCAAACAAAAATGGCGCTCTTTTATCAAAACTTTTACTTTTCTGAGCATAGGTGCTTGGGAGGTACCCGAAAGAGTTGTCTGCTCGGGATAAAAAAAAAAGATGTTAGTCGATGCCCAGTCCTAGCCGCTAAGCACACAAAATTTCACGAAAATCGGTCGAGCCATTTCGGAGGAGTTTAGCAACAAAGTTTTTTATATTATATTTTATATATATTTATATTTTTTATATTAGATATTATATATATAATATATATAATGTATATATATATTTAAATATGTATATATAATTATATATATCTAATATATAATATAATATTTTTTACGCGCCTCGGATCCTTTTTCTCCTAAGCATCCAAGAGGTATGGTTGAGGTCGACATTTTTTGAGTTCCATTGTATAATTTTTTGCCTTTGCATTGAAAACTTTATCATAGCTAGGGAAGATATCGCAACCATGTTTTCGACTTAAACTTCGCATATTATTGTACTGCTGTTTGCTCAGCGAATTCTCAAGTAAAAATGATAATGCTTCATCTGGAGAAATTGGAACTGGCTCTTTCGTATCATACTGTTTTCCATGCAAACTATATATTTTTTCCTCTAAAGCAAATCCGGTGTGACTATCTTTTCATTTTTTATACCCGGTACTCGAAGAGTAAAGGGGTATATTAGATTTGTGCAAAAAATTAATGTGTGTAACACCCAGAAGGAAGCGTTTCCGAACCCATAAAGTATATATATTCTTGATCAGCATCAATAGCCGAGTCGATATAGCTATGTCTGTCTGTCCGTCCGTCTGTCCGTCTTCATTAGCGCCTATAGCTCAAAGACCATAAAAGCTAGAGGAACACTATTTTGTATCCAGACTCCTGTCCTATCGCACTGTTACAAGTGTATTTCAAAATTTCGCCCCGCCCCCTTCCGCCCACTCCAAGGACGAAAATCTGTGGCATGCACAATTTTAAAGATACGAGAAAACTAAAAACGCAGAATCATAGACACTGACCTTATCTATCATATTGTAGAATCTGGATCAGATCGGATAATAAATATAGCCACAATGAAGAAAACCATTTCGAAATGCATCGTTCCCTCTCGCTCTCTCTCACACACAGGGGTAGGCGCTATGCCTGATCGAATTTTTTGACGCCTAGTTCTCAGAGACTATAAGAGCTAGAACCACCAAACTTTCTATCCAAGCTCCTGTGATATCAAACCGAGACGAGTTTGTTTTAAAATTTGGCCACGCCCCCTTCCGCCCCCAAAAAAGATGAAAATCTACAATTTTGAAGATACGGGAAAACCAAAAACGCAGAATCATAGAAAAAAACTATATCTATCAGAGTATTGAATTTGGATCAGATCGGATCATAAACATAGTCAGAAGGAACAAATGAATTTTCAGTGGCCTCCCAAGCGCAGACTGATTCCCTCTCTCTCTCGCACACAGCCGTGTATGTATATGTAGGAAGTAGATAAAAACATGTAGAAATGGCAGATGTAAAAAATTTATGTAAACAAATATGGAAACATCTAATAGATCAAAATCTCCGAAAAGGTTCGACTTAAATTGTTTTTTTTTGGCTAAAATTAAATTTTTTCCTTTTGCGAACATGTAATAAATTACAACAAGCTCACATACATATGTATATACTGACTGAGTACCGGGTATAAAGTAGAGCCGCGGCGCAGACGCGGCTCTTAACGTTCCCCCTCGTTTTTTTCTCGAAACTATAGCGGCATGTAGAAGCAACGACGTTGCTTCAGTTGCTATTTTCCTTTTTAAACTGCTGCTGCCCTCGGAATAATTTACTCGGCGACGACCACCGGTCTTTGATAATAAATCCTTCTTATCAATGCTTATTATCAATTTGGAAGAAAACCACATTTTATGCTCGACTTTAAATCAGGAAAGCAGCCTTTTGCATTTGGGTAAATACCTATTAATGTAACTCGTGTTATAGCTAATTTGCTTCATAATTTGCTGTTTCCTCGATGGATTTAGCGTATTATTTATTTGTTGGAAAATCCAATCAGATACAGCACTAGTTTTGCGCCCACCTTCAGTCCATTTTTCAAGCATTGCTTAGTGTCTAAACTCTAGGTTAACTGCAGTAAAATAAAAAGTGTCGCAAATGAGCAAAAACGAGAAAGTAAAGTAAAAAACAAACACAGCAATAACACGTAAAAACAATACACAACACATACAATTATAAGCTATGTGTTTTTCCCTATATTCTACACACCCTACTGCCGGAAAAACTCCTCGCTGTAGGATGAGTCGCGCAGGTGCTGTGGTCGAGACAGACTTGGACTTGGAGAGCGTGCTATCCATCGGCAAAACTGACGAAGAACGCCTTCTCCGCTCGACTGAACCAGATTTCAGCTCCCCGCGTAGGGTGGGACCGAAGAGTTCCAGGGAGGGGATGAGGGCTAAAGCCCTCAATGTATTTTCCGGAAAATCTTGATTTCTTTGCTGTAAAGTTTTCCTATTTCGGCAAGAACGTAGCGATGCAAATTTGGTCGCAGAAAGAGCTGTTTTTCAGGTTGATGTAACGAACCAGGCTTGATCAAAAAATATTTGGTATTGAATATCGGAAGCATAGTTCTATATTCTATCAAGTTTATCAAGTGTTGTTCAAATATTCCAAAATGTTATTTTTGGGGTTTCTGGCAAAATTTGGGCATTGAAGTGTAATCTAAGGTAATGATGGATATTGCAATAAGAGATAAGACTCCAGAGGAAACACCTGGACAAAAATCAAAAATATCCAAAAATCTATAGAAAAATATGCTGAGAATCGTGAGACAAGTCCCATTTAATTATTCTAGTAATTTAAAAAAAATGTTTTATGGATGTTAAACCTTCTAAACTAAGAGTAATACTAATATCTAACAATCCAAAGTCCAAAAGAATTATGTAAAAATTTGTTTCCTGTCGAAGAAGAATGTACCCAAGATGATAATAATAAACCCATACCATAATTAATCGACCTTTGTGTTTAATAATTTTAGCTGCTTCAAATTTGTGTTTATTGGTCTTCAGACATACTGAGTGCCACAATCAGGGTATATAATATACAATTTTGCCCAATCCGATCACAGGGTATTGCGCTATTTGTTCACAGACCAAGTGAACATGCTCTGCAGCGACTTGTTGGCTGTGCGGCATAAATGCAGATTGCATTTTGTGCAAATGAATTGCGTTTGCGAAGTTTTATAGTGCTTGCACCATCTTCTTCCACTGTCTCGACCCCACTATATCGGAAAATGGTATAGCTGGTCAAACCGCAAGTCCGAAATTGAATGATTCGATTTGTCTCTCAGTTTGAGCTCAAGCTTTGAAGATCGCTGAGAGAGTGGTGACTGCATTGTCCGACCTTGTGAAGATCGATTGTTGTAAGCACTGATTGGATGACCTGGTTTGAAATGCCAGCAGACCTGCAGCAATCGATTCGCGAAAATCCGGGAGTTCGATCAATTTGTCTTTGCTACCGTTCTCCTCTTCTTCGATTTTTATAAACGCCTGTATACATTATTTGCGTTTGTCGCTGCCAAGTCAATCAAGTAGTAAAAAATTGTAGTCGCGGCATCCCGAGTTTTAGCTCTGATATGATAGCGGCTCATATTCTTAAATAACACTGGTCGGCACGGAAAATGATTTAAAGATCGGACAAATTTATTCTCATAGGATTTTTATCGCTGAACACGAATCTGACCTTCAAAAGTTTCCATCACGTCGAAATTTTGATAAAAGTGGACTCAAAAATTTGAAAAATCTTGTTTTTGCCTTGTTTTGATCACGTATAGAGAAAATTGCCGAGGTGCTAGAAGTCTCCTATTAGATTTAAGTTAAAACTTGAACAGTCAACCACATAAATCAAATGGAAAAAGCCTTAAATCAATCAAAAATGTTCATGTAGCACAACTTTTTCATGAGCGCCCGCACCCTACTTGGACTAAGAGAGCAGTACACAATGGCATGAACATTTTAGAGATCAACACAAGGGCGGGTCATGGAGGCTTTTATAGGTCAAAACGCGTTTGTTCCCCAGTATCTTTTAAGATTCTGGTAACGATAATCAAATACCGATACATCAAAATACCGTTATACCGTTGTTATAATATCGGTTTAAGATGCTCGCATGGTTTGCTCGACGATCATATTCATGATTTCTGAAAAATATAGCAAAATAGCTATAATGGGATTTTCAGCTCCATTATTTCTGCTGGCAGCGAAGAATCTCGTCGAAAGGCTATGTATGTTTTTGAAATACATACATTGCCGTCGCCACATAATCTTAATCGGCTCCTTTGTTATTGATTCAATACCTATACATAAACTAATTAGTCACTTGTAAAAAATATCGCAAATATATTTATTTACCAAAATCATTAGAGCCACCAACTGTTCATCAGTCAAGTCGGACAACTTGTACTTATCACTATTTCTCTGCTATAACGCACACTTTTTATATATTTGAATATCTGTAACTTGATTTTAATAGTAAACAAACATACCTTTCACGAAAGAAAAAGCTTCTGAGAGCCTTCAAAGTTTATACACGGAATTGGTGTGTTTTTTATTAGCTGCCAAAAAATATTGAAATGATGTAAAGGCTTAGTTATTTTTTAATGTGAAAAATATATTAAGTATAACCTCTCTCACGTGTTAGAGGGTTAATGCATTATTAGCAGTTAATTGTTAATTAAATAAAACAAAAAAAATAACTAAGTAACTGCGAGAAGTACATACCTCAGGAAAAGTTTATGTGCACTTTTTAATTTGCTTATATTTTCTCCAAAGTTAACGGTATATTTTTTGGACTGGACTGGACGAATCTGGCAAGACCATTTCTTAAATTGCCGCCATACTAACTATACATAGAAACCAATTACAAACTTTCTCAGAAATCTGAAAATGTATGGAAAAATTAAGCGGAGTGGCAAGTCCACTGAAATCGATGCATCAAAGCAAAGGTCAACTGAAGCTTGACATATTTAAAATACGTACAGTGGTGTGAAAAATAATAAGGACACTTGGCTTTGTTTCAGAATAGGGTGTATAAAATTACTATTTTCAATTATTTTGAACTGATGTTAATTTTTTTAGGTTGCTGCATATTTGCACTTCATAATGTAAAAGTAAAAAACCCAAGAGTAGTGGGGAAAAAATTAATAACATTTTATTTTCGATATGTCATACGATTTCGGCTGTGAAAAATAATTAAGCACAGACATCAAACATTTTCTACTTCGTAAAAAAACCGTTTTTCTAAGAGTTGTTTGGTTTTCAACTATTTTAAACCAATTCCTAATAAAAGTACATACTAGATTTTTCAATTACGTATTTATACAATTAAAAAAAATATATATTCAAATCACACTTTTTTTCTATGGTCATTTAGAAATTTGACCAAACGAAGGAAAACAAAATAATATTATAAACGAGGGGGAACGTTATGAGCCGCGTCTGCGCCGCGGCTCTACTTTATACCCGGTACTCAGTCAGTATGTATGTATGTGAGCTTGTTGTAATTTATTACATGTTCGCAAAAGGAAAAAATTTAATTTTAGCCAAAAAAAAACCATTTAAGTCGAACCTTTTCGGAGATTTTGATCTATTAGATGTTTCCATATTTGTTTACATAAATTTTTTACATCTGCCATTTCTACATGTTTTTATCTACTTTCTACATATACATACACGGCTGTGTGCGAGAGAGAGAGGGAATCAGTCTGCGCTTGGGAGGCCACTGAAAATTCATTTGTTCCTTCTGACTATATTTATGATCCAATCTGATCCAAATTCAATACTCTGATAGATATATTCATTTTCTATGATTCTGCGTTTTTGGTTTTCCCGTATCTTCAAAATTGTAGATTTTCAACTTTTGTGGGGGCGGAAGGGGGCGTGGCCAAATTTTAAAACAAACTCGTCTCGGTTTGATATCACAGGAGCTTGGATAGAAAGTTTGGTGGTTCTAGCTCTTATAGTCTCTGAGAACTAGGCGTCAAAAAATTCGATCAGGCATAGCGCCTACCCCTGTGTGTGAGAGAGAGCGAGAGGGAACGATACATTTCGAAATGGTTTTCTTCATTATGGCTATATTTATTATCCGATCTGATCCAGATTCTACAATCTGATAGATAAGGTCAGTGTCTATGATTCTGCGCTTTTAGTTTTCTCGTATCTTTAAAATTGTGCATGCCACAGATTTTCGTCCTTGGAGTGGGCGGAAAGGGGCGGGGCGAAATTTTGAAATACACTTGTAACAGTGCGATAGGACAGGAGTCTGGATACAAAATAGTGTTCCTCTAGCTTTTATGGTCTTTGAGCTATAGGCGCTAATGAAGACGGACAGACGGACGGACGGACAGACGGACGGACAGACAGACATAGCTATATCGACTCGGCTATTGATGCTGATCAAGAATATATATACTTTATGGGGTCGGAAACGCTGCCTTCTGGGTGTTACACACATTAATTTTTTGCACAAATCTAATATACCCCTTTACTCTTCGAGTACCGGGTATAAAAAGATTTATTCAACAAGAACTAAATTTTTTCCATTAGGTTATATAAATATGAAACTGAAACTTTAGTAGTTCAGAGTATGGTCAATGCAATAGTGCAGTTGTATATTTAAATTGCATCTCCATAGCATCCCATCACGGTGGCAATACAGCAGCTTTTGGAATATCATCCTTCTGTTCTATGGCGAGCTGTGCGGGAGCCATCGGGTCCAATGTGATTCAATTTGGACTCATCTACAAATTTAGTGCGTGACCACTCAGAATTAGGTCAATTTGATTTTTTCTTCAATCAATTTAGGGTTTTTTTTTTCATTTGAAAATTTTGAAGGGGCTTTTTTTCAGATGTCCTTCCCGATAAGCCACCTCCTTTGGCCGACGTTCAAAAGTTCGATCTGAAATATCATTAGCAAAACCTTGCTGCACCTCTGATGCTATCTCAACATAATTTTTAAAACGATCCTGAGGCTCGTTTTGTAATAACAAGATTTTTCCTTAACCCATTGCCAAGACGGGTACCACATAATATTGTTTGGACGTTGACGTGCAATGACTGCACCATCAAGTGGCCCATGGGACACCAGTCGAATGCTGTTACGCGCGAATCCCAGGCCGAAACGCAGCCCTCCTCCCACCCAACCGACCGAGGGGCGCTGCCGCAAAACGCGCGACTCGTTAACCGAACCGATCGCGATCATGCAGGAAAGATATATGTTAGACTAGTATTCGAGGAAAATTAGAACTAATCTTACTAAAGGAATTAATCATGCATTAAAACTATCGTACTCCACAACTGCAATTACTAACTACGAGAAAGGTATGTGACTAATAGTAATTTAAGAAGAGGAAGGGAATTAGTTGCCGATATGATATGGTAGAGGGAATTATAATCCGAGCATAAAACTCTAAAAGGTTCATGCAAGGAATAATTCGATCTACAAATCGGAAGGAACAAAGGTATATAATTTCTAGTAATTCTAATAGCAATCGTGAAGTTTATGCGGCTTAGCAAGTCAGGGCTATCAAGTTGTGCACAAAAATCACACCAATCATTTTTCTACGGTTAACTAAGGATGGAAGGTTTATTAAAAGCGATCTACTAGAGTACGACGGCAGTCTCACACTTGCATCCCAGTTGAGGCCGCGTAGAGCGAAAATTAAAAAGTTTTTCTGTACTGATTCTATACGGTCCTGGTGTACTTTGTACTGAGGGCACCATACACAAGAACCATATTCTAAAATCGGACGCACAAGCGATATATATAGAGAACCTTTGTTTTATAGGGGTCGTCAAATTCCTTTGACCACCTCTTTATAAACCCAAGCACGCCCATGGTAGAAATGTGTTCAGAAAACTTTAACTTGGGTGCTAGACACTTCCCCCTTAACGGCTAGTGAAAGCTTGGAGTGTGTGCGTGCAGTGTGTGCGTGGATTGTGCAATGCAGTGCACTTGCTGCTGAATTATTTTTGGTTATTTATATCATTAGTTAATTCTATATTTTAGATATAAATAGGTATAATTAATATTAATTATTATATTTATATTACTATATTATAATTCATATATTATTATTATTATTATATTATTTTTAAGCATTAACCTACATAGTTGGTTTATTTATAATTCATGATGTCGTCCGATAATCAAGCAGATAAGCGAAAAGGTGGTTATAAATGCATCATTTCTTCCTGCCTTAGTGGTTATAGAAATAGTTCGTTCTTAGCACATTCCCAAAAAAAAAACAAGTGATTTGGAATATATGTAGAAATATAAATGTACATATGTATATCCATATTTATTTATTGTAGTATCTATATATTTAAATATATCATACTTTTATTACAAATCACTATATGTATATGTAAGATATAATTTATATGATTTAATATATGCATTTATGTTTATATAAGTATGTATTAGGTATACTTTCTACTTAATATAGGTACTTAGTATAGGTAACTGTAAATAAGCATATTTATCGTAAAAACGAATAATAAAAGAAAAAGAAAAGAAATACGGCAGCATAAAAGTGGAGTGCACACGGCATTTGCATTATCTGTATTAAATTTATAATAATTGAGAATAATTTATAATAATGTATATACATAATAATAACGAGGGGGACCGTTGTGAGCCGCGTCTACCGCCGCGGCTCTACTTTAAACCCCTTACTCAGTCAGTATATATGTATGTGAGCTTGTAATAAATTACATTATTACATGTTCGCAAAAGGGATAAATTTAGGTTTAGCCAAAAAACAAAAAAAAAATTAAATCGAACCTTTTCGGAGATTTTTATCTTTTAGATGTTGTTTGTTTGTTTACATACGTTTTTCACATCTGTCTTTTCTACATGCTTAAATCTACTTCCTACATATACATACACGGCTGTGTGCTAGAGAGAGAGGGAATGAGTCTGCGCTTGGAAGGCCACTGAAATTTCATTTGTTCCTTCTGGCTATACTAATGATCCGATCTGATCCAGATTCAATACTCTGATAGATATAGTCATTTTCTATGATTCTGCGTTTTTGGTTTTCCCGTATCTTTAAAATTGTAGATTTTCGTCCTTTGTGGGGGTGGAAGGGGGCGTGGCCAAATTTTGAAATAAACTATAAACTCTTATAGTCTCTGAGATCTAGGCGTCAAAAAATTCGATCAGGCATAGCACCCTCACTGGTGTGTGAGAGAGAGCGAGAGGGAACGATGCATTTCGAATTGGTTTTCTTCATTGTGGCTATATTTATGATCCGATCTGATCCAGATCCAGATATATAGTAATTTTCTATGATTCCGCGTTTTTAGTTTTCTCGAATCTTCAAAATTGTGCATGCCACAGATTCTCGTCATTTGTGTGGGCGGATGGGGGCGGGCCGAAATTTTGAAATACACTTGTAACAGTGTGATACACAAGGAGTGTGGATACAAAATTCGGTTGCTCTAGCTTGTATAGTCTCTGAGCTATAGGGGCTAATGAAGACGGACGGACGGACGGACAGACAGATAGACAGACAGACATAGCTATTGATGCGACTCGGCTATTGATGCTGATCAAGAATATATGTACTTTATGGAGTCGGAAATGCTTCCTTTTTGGTGTTACACACATCCACTTTTAGCACAAATCTGATATACCCCAATACTCTTCGAGTACCGGGTACAAATATGCTGAGAATCGTAAGTCCCTTTGAAATATTCTAGTAATAAAAAAAATGTTCTATGGATGTTAACCCTTCTTAACTAATAGTATTACTAATATCTAACAATCTAAAGCCCAAAAGAACCCTGTCAAAATGGTTTCCTGTCGAAGAAGAATGTACATAAGATGTGTGAATAAATAGCGCCAATACCCTGTGATCGTATTGAGCAAAATTGTATATTATATACCCTGATTGTGGTACTCAGTATGTGTGAAGACCAATAAACCCAAATTTGAAGCATTTAAAAGTATTAGACACGAAGACGGATCAATTATTTTATGGGGCTGCCATGGTTCATGCCTTGCAGCGACTATCATCATTTTGGGTATCACCTATTAATTCGATAGGAAAATATTTTTACATGGTTCTTGTGGACTTTAGATTGTTATATATTAGTTTAGAAGGGTTAACTTCCATGGAAAATTTTTTTTTTTTAGGTTCTAGAATATTTAAATGGTTCTTGTCTCATGATTTTCAGCATATTTTTCTCTAGATTTTTGGATATTTTTGATTTTTGTCCAGGTGATTCCCCTAGAGTCTTATGTTTTATTGCATTATTCATCATTACCTTGGAACACTTCAATGTTTCGGAAAGTTTCCGGAGCAAAAATGCTTTATGATGGACGTTTTTCATATCCATACGTACCTGGGTGCTAAAATGCACGTCCTGTAACATCCTAAGTATCTGAACTTTGTGAGGGTGTGACCCTCACAACATAACCTTTAATATAGCCTAACCTTTAATATAGCCTTTAATATAATTAGCTAGTAGGAAAACCAAACAGAAGGTTTTACTAGGGAGGAAATACCACCAGGTCCCAGCTTAACCGGCCCCATGTATCAGGTCCCAGCTTAACCGGCCCCATGTATCAGGCCCCACCATCGGTATAATGTCCATCACTAAGCGAAGTCCCCTCCCGGCAGAGAGAGAGAGCGCAACAAAATACGCAGCGGAAAACCAACACGAGCGACAGCCACGAGGAACCTTAACGGTAAATCCCCAGGAACCGAAAAGAGAGACCCGGCAGAGAGAGAGAGAGCGCAACAAAATACGCAGCGGAACACCAACACGAGCGGCAGCCCCGAGGAACCTTAACGGTAAATCCCCAGGCACCGAAAAGAGAGACCTGCAGAGAGAGAGCGCCATGAACTACGCAGCAGAAACCAACGCGAGAGACAGCCACGGCCCCGGCAGAGAAGGAGCAGCGACGGCAGCAGAGGCCGAAACAAGCGAGAGGCGGCGAGACGAAAGCCTAAGGCTAGCACAGCGCTCGTAACGTAACGTAGCTGAAAAACCTGTGCTATGAGGAGCCAGTGAACGGTGCCGTACGCGGGAAAGCCTAAGGCTGGCACGGCATCCGCGAACTGTAGTCCTCCCTCCTGTAGTATACCCTTCCTTTTTGGCTTGGTAGGGATCAAATCTTCGGTGGCGCGTCTGTTCAGCATCGGTGCATTTGAGTCGCGGAAGGCGTTGACCCCGTCCCCACGCCGCGAGAGACCCATCGAGGCCTCGCCGCGTGATTTGCCCCGATCTGTCCCTGAGGCCCACCCATACAAATTAGCTGTATGTGTGGACTGGGCCCTGGGAGACTGAGATATGTACCCCAGCCGAGATCACTTCCTTACAGATGGCGCCCGAGCAGGGACCTCAGGGACGCGATCGGAAGTGAAAAGTGTCCGCATTCCGGGTCTCAGACGCACGGCCACCCCACCTCTCCGTGCCGGGACCCACCTCCGCCGCCCTGTCGAAATTCCAGCGGCCGCGGGTACAGCTGCCCAAAAAGTGCTGGGAGAGCCGGGCACGTGGTCCCGCAATCCGACCGGGAAGTTGTTTTCCGCATTTTTATAGCTCAGACGCTTAGAACAGTGACAGTAGGAAGGGAGTAGACCAACCAACAGCATTACGCACCGAATCTGTGACCCTCTGACTCAAGTACAGTTGAAGCCAGCCTTTCCCTCCCGTCCCTAGCATTAGCATCAGCGCCGGCCACCTGCACCGTCGAGAAATTCGGCAACGGCGCACGCATCAACACATTGGCCAGAAGAGGACGGCAAGTGACGCCAGAAAATTGGCGAACGCATCGACACGCGGACGGCACGCAGCATCGACAGACGCGCCGGTGAAAATCGGCAACGGCGCACGCATCAACACGTTGGCCCGAAAGAAGGAGACGGCAAGTGACGCCGGAAAATTGGCGAACGCATCGACACGCGGACGGCACGCAGCATCGACAGACGTGCCGGTGAAAATCGGCAACGGCATACCACGTGCGCTTAGGCGGTGACTGTACCGCCATCACGACCACCGGCGCCCGGAAAGCAGCAACGACGCGACTACAGGCACGTGGGTGACCCGCCAGCGACCACAGCCGTGCCGGTGAAAATTGGCAACAGCGCTACCGCATGCACGCGGGAGGCGACCATCGCGACCGCAGACGCCCGAAAAGCAGAGCGACACGGCTACAGAAGAGCGCGGCGATCGGTCAGCAACAGAGCCGACGGCAGAGCCGGCGGCTTAACCCTCTGCTCCGAAGCCAGGCTCATAAGGCCATTTAAGGAGGAGTCCAGGTGGCGGACGGACACTCAAGTTCGAACCTCCAACCGGGACACTTCGACACGCAAGTTCGGGCTTTCAACCGGAGCACATCGAGAAAACCAGTGAAACCCAAGTATCCATATCCCAGCTGGTGACACATCCTTACTCAGGATCCCTGACCTCTACGCTAGCCCACACATCCTTCCACGCGATAGGCACTGCACTTATATCCTTAACAAGGATTCCTGATTACAGTACTATTCAACGCATCCTTCCACGCGGTAGTAACCACACTCATATCCTTACCCAGGATCCCTGATCACGGTGCTATCCGACGTATCCTCCCATCCGAAACTTGCTGTACCCACATACGAAGTATCCTCACACCTTGTAACGGCCGCACCCACATCCTTACCCAGGATCCCTGACCGCGGTACCGAAACAAGTGCCCTTCCACCGAGTCGATAATACGCCGCGCTGTGTACCATATACCGCCGGCAAAGCGCCGTCGAGCCCCACTACCGCGCCGAGTGTCCTTTTGAGGGAGCGCCGTCCCGCCTGGCCGCGTACCGCAGTATCATCGATTCGCCGTGTGACTGGCGTACGCCTACCAAGCGTCGCTGACAACCAGTGTAGTGCCGCGCACCCCCGACGGAAGGATCACCGACTCCTTGTGTCGCCAGTAGCCCACTCTCTCACCGGACGCCCCGACATACGACAGCTCAGGCAACAGCATGGGTACGCGTTGGCTGTCGTATCGCCGTAAGGACGAACTCCTTGTTCTGGTCCAGGAATTCGGCCTGGACGAAACCGGAGACGTGGACAAATTCCGTGCTCGGGTCGCCGTCTTCATAAACCGTGGCAACCATCCGGAAGCGGTGCAGGCCCGGATCAAGGAATTGGACGCACATTTTGGGAGCATCCCTAGTCCAAAAAAGCCAGCAGTGTCGCCAGTACCGGGACTCCAGACGAAGGAAGAGAAAGGTGCCGAAGGGAAACCAACTCTCTTGGAAGTCCCCGAGCCAGCCAGAGTGACCCGAACGACCGATGCAAAATCCCCCGTGCGCCTAGGGAACACCGGATCGGTAACCCAAGCCATCGAGAACGCGGGCTTGCAAAGCTCGGCAGTGCTTGAACTTCCTACGACGAGTCAAGGATCCGGTACGTCCATTAAAGAACATCACGCAGCAGCGACCGATCCCCAGCTTAGCCAAGGAGGAGACGTATCGTACGCCCACCAGGAGCCCTTGGAGGTGACGATACCCGTACTGTACAGCAGGCCTCGAGAACCCAGCCCCAACGCTGTCGGACCCCGCCGATTCGCAGGCGAACCACTAGTCATCCGAAGTGACCACCAACATCAACCTGCCCAGAGTCAACGTATCTCAAGGCCAGCCGGCGGCGAGATTTCGTACTCTTTGTTGGCGGATAAGCTTCGAAAGTGGGGGCTCACTTTCGACGGCCACACGGACCCGTTGGCGTTCATCGAGCGGCTCGAGGAACGGGTCGAGTCGTATGGAGGGAGCCCCGAACAGCTGCCACGCGCAATATCTGGCCTCCTCACAGGAAAGGCAGAGGGATGGTTCAGGACCTTCCACATGCAGGCGCAAAGCTGGACGGATTTCCGCAAGGAATTCCTGGACTTCTTCTTACCTCCGCGATACTTCCAGCGGTTGGAAAATACGATCCGCAGCCGCGAACAGAAGCCCAACAAATCGTTCAGGGATTACATGATCGATTTACGCCTGATGATGCAGCGTGCGCGATAATCTGAGGAACAAGAGTTGGATAGGATTTACGAAAATCTTCGCCCCGACTACCAGATGTACACCAGACGACAAGACTTTCATTCGCTCGCGGAGCTAACACAGCTCCTATCAGCGTATGAGACCGCCCGGGACCACGACTTCCCTCGCAATTGATCCGGCCAAACCAATTTCCCCGCCACCTTCGTAGAGACCGTGCGGGGCATACAACAGGACAACAGTGGATTAAGTCACCGAACCCCCACCACGTTCGTAGAGACGGTGCGGGCCGACAAGGTTCCCAGAACACATCATGGCAAGCTCCCCAAATCTTCACCACGCAACGACAAGGAACTTCGGCAGCGACAGCTGTGACTCCGCTGGATCAATCCAGGTCCAGCTCGTCTAACTGGGAGTTGCCTTCCACGCAACGACAAGGAACTTCGGCAGCGACAGCTGTGACTCCGCTGGATCAATCCAGGGCCAGCTCGTCTAACTGGGTGTCGCCTTCCACGCAACGACAAGGAACTTCGGCAGCGACAGCTGTGACTCCGCTGGATCAATCCAGGGCCAGCTCGTCTAACTGGGAGTTGCGTTCCATAACCGCCACAGGAATTAGTCTTTTCCCCCTCCCCGAAGAAAGGAGGGAGTGAGAGGCAGTGGCCCTCACAACATAACCTTTAATATAGCCTTTAATATAATTAGCTAGTAGGAAAACCAAACAGAAGGTTTTAATAGGGAGGAAATACCACCAGGTCCCAGCTTAACCGGCCCCATGTATCAGGTCCCAGCTTAACCGGCCCCATGTATCAGGCCCCACCATCGGTATAATGTCCATCACTAAGCGAAGTCCCCTCCCGGCAGAGAGAGAGAGCGCAACAAAATACGCAGCGGAACACCAACACGAGCGACAGCCACGAGGAACCTTAACGGTAAATCCCCAGGCACCGAAAAGAGAGGCATACTCAGAGAGAAACGAAGTTCGATCGCCGAAGCCGCGCCGAAAACCCACCCCAAGCTAGAAGCGGCGACGGCAGCCTTGGCGACAGAATGCCACGCGACAAGTGACACGCGACAAAAGGGAGCAGAGAACAGCTCCGACGCGTGCCGGCCGGCAGAAACTGGAGGAGTCGAAAAAGAAAAGTACAAGTGTAATGTCGTGGAAGCGGAAAATTATCGCGAGTGAAAAAAAAGCCAGAGACACAATAGATCACCATAAGATCTGCCTTCAAGGACGACGCCGTAAGGACCTTTTGCCAAGGGAAGAAGAATAGAGGGTAAGCTGAGGCCGTAGGCGAGGAGGAGTGAATAGAGGATGGTGCGATGTTAGGTAGGGTCTCATCTAGCCATATCTCAGAGTCGATGCACCCACGTGTGCGTGGCCGGTGCCCGTTTTCCCCCCCTTTCCTCTCATATAAGTATCGCTGTTGTAACTTAGCGAAAATAACCCCCGAGCTACCGAGCGGAGTCATTACGTTGATTCTCCAACCCCAAATTGCCTGAACTTAGAATAAAAAACTTTAAATGAAACTTTGACCCGTATTTCCCGTTCCATCGACCCCATGCCTGTCTCTCTGCGACTTCGTTGATCTGACGCGGAGCGCAGCCCGAGTGCGTATTCCCCAAGCAACCTTTCATATTTTCCCCACCCCCCAGAGGCGAGACGAAGCAGCGCTGTACGCGGGAAAGCCTAAGGCTGGCACAGCGCTCGTAACGTTGACCCTCTATCCTCCTGTACTTTCACGTAGCTGAAAACCCTGTGCTATGAGGAGCCAGTGAACGGTGCCGTACGCGGGAAAGCCTAAGGCTGGCACGGCATCCGCGAACTGTAGTCCTCCCTCCTGTAGTATACCCTTCCTTTTTGGCTTGGTAGGGATCAAATCTTCGGTCGCGCGTCTGTTCAGCATCGGCGCATTTGAGTCGCGGAAGGCGTTGACCCCGTCCCCACGCCGCGAGAGACCCATCGAGGCCTCGCCGCGTGATTTGCCCCGATCTGTCCCTGAGGCCCACCTATACAAATTAGCTGTATGTGTGGACTGGGCCCTGGGAGACTGACATATGTACCCCAGCCGAGATCACTTCCTTACAACTTTGTGTTATGGATGTTTTTACATCTTAAATTATTAACACTATTTATTCGCAATAGTTTAAAACCAAACAACTCTTAGAAAACCGGTTCTTTTACGAAATATAATATGTTTTGTGTGTGTCGCTATTATTTTTCACAACCAAAAGCGTATAACAAATCGAAAAAAAATGTTATTAATTTGTTTACCGCTACGCTTGGGTTTTTTACTTCTACATTATGAGGTGCAAAAAAAATTAAGATCCCTTTAGAATAACTGAAAATAGTAAAATAGACCTTATTCTGAAACAGAGCAAAGTGTCCTTATTATTTTTCACACCACTGTCTAAACAAAATTTTAAACGAGAACGAAATGCTTACATATGCTGCCTGCGACGCTGTACCGAGGCTGCTAAAGCGCCACATAACCACTTGCCTAGAATAGTAGAAATTTGGGTCAGAGCAGTTTACTGCCAATAAAGTTTACTAAAAAAGGAAAGCATATCAACTATTAATAAGTAAAAAATAGTATTGTGAATTTACATTAAGTATGCACATTACGGTTGCGGTTGTGTCGAAATCAAATGTCTCAGGGTCTACAAATTTTTTTTAAAAACCAATAAAATATAAACTTTTAGCCCGATTCGACAACTTTTAAAGGTGGCGCCCTGAGGTCAAAGGTAAAAAATACGTTATTTGGCCTATGGTTCCTGTGGGAGCTATGCTATATAACACTCTGATCTGATTGCATTTTTTTTATGATTTAGAATATTAACATAAAATTCAGCTCCTGAAATTTGAGCTCGATTAGGTAATATTTAAGCCAACAATAAATAGTGAGCATTCCACTTTTCCTACTATTTTTGTAGCTATATTTGACAATTTGTTCGATATTGGACACGTAGATGCCATGTCGATGATGCAAGTCGAAGAGCACAAGAAATGTCTTGAGCTGCAGTGCCAGAACCAAAGACCAGGGCAAATGGACTAGGTAAAATGTTTCCTGATAGGCTTTTTACACTGCCGCATCATTGTCGAAGGTGCGGAAAAATTATGCGAGGCGTTTACACCTAAGCCGCATCTTTTTCGCATCATTTTGTCAGCTGTTTGGGCTGCTAAAGTAAACAAACGCTATAAGTAAGAAGAAGAGACAAAAATAATTTTTATTGAAATTTAAAGAAATTTTCAAATGAATGAGCGATTTACTTTTTAATGTGGAAAACGATGCGTTTGGGAGTTTTAGTACGAGCACCCAACTTTTTATGGAGCTTGTTACGGAGGAGTCCGATGTATGTGAAGCAATCTTTGCTCCATCAAACAAAAATTGTGCGACGACTTTAATTTCCAAGTGGCATTTTTAAAGTTGGAATCAGTGCATTCCAAAAGATCTTTGTGGACCCTTGTAAGTTATTGTGTTACGATTTTGTTGTTTGCTATCAGATTTGTATCTATCAAATTTTAATTTTAATGTTTAGGAATTGACGAAACATCATGCGCGTACTGATTACGTTAAATTCTTAGAGTTAACTCTAATTTTTTTGGAATCGGTTTCGAAAGGTCTTCGTTTCCGACTCCCTGGACCAATGCACCATGCACGCTGGATGTCTAATGCGATTTATACCTTAAAAATATATATTTTTAGAGAGGAGTTTAAATTGAAAAATCGAAAGGAAACCAATTTAGGCGACGCGTCGCGACGTATCTAATTTTATAGTGGCTTTTTGTATAAATTATTTGTTTTGGTCAACATTAGTTGTTGAAGCTTCAAATCTGGACTTAAAATGGGAGTGTAAACTATTTATTACCCAATCGAGCTTTTAGTAGCTGAATTGTATTTTAATATGCTAAATCATATATCATATAGTATAGCTCTCATAGCAACCATCGGCCAAATAAGGTATTTTTCACACTTGACCGGGCTAACCGGGCTATAACTTTTTTTTTTATTGTTTTATACCAAAAGGAACATTTGTAGACCCTGAGACCTTAGGAAATTACACAATTATAAATAAGCGCAACCCTAATGCACATATACTTATTTCATACGAAGTTAAAGTTGCTATTACATTTTAAGTTATCCTAAAAGTATATGGAAATAATATTGTTATTTTTTGGTTAAGATGTAGTCACACTTGATAAATAAAATTTAATCCAAAAACTTCTCTTTGTTTATAATATTTTCTCTTTAAGTAATATCAGTGCACATATACTTCATTCCCGGTGGTATATAGTGATTTCAGCAACCTATTTTAAAATGATTGAATATTTGACATACAACATACAACAAATTGTATTTATTATATTAATATAAAATTTATTATTTCAGCCATTGCCTAATGATGGGTTTCCTAACGTAATTTGTCGTGATTGCCGAGCGAAATTGGATTCTTTTGGAAAATTTCGCACTATGGCACATAATTCCCACAACGCTTTAAAAGAATTTTTAGCCATTTCTGAAACTCAAAAGCTAGTAAGTTTCAATCTTAATTAAGATAAGTTCATTTTTAGATTAACGAACTTTATAAGAAAATGCCTTTCGGTTGGTTTTAAATGTCTTCTTTTGTGAAGAAAGTCTTCAAAGTAGACTCCTTAGATCGGTCGCTAGAGCAGCGAAGTCTACTGCGCGAGAGATAGAGCGCAAGAGCAGGAACGAAGAAAGTGGATAGAGAGACGTCAGAACGGCCGCTGCAGAGTATAAGCATATGCTATTCACAATGATTTGGTACAGTGGGCAGTGCAAAAAGTAAACAATACAGGTGGTTTACGTTAGGCTGCACTACTGGTTATGATTTAATGATTTTTCAACTAAATATCTGAATTATGAAATGTAAAACCTTTTTTTTGGAAGGTTTTTTTTTTGTCAAATAATTTGTTAATGGTTTATTGAACAGTCCAAATATTTATAGTTTCCTTTATTGTTATTAGGTGCCGGTATCATAGGGCGTGGCAAACACTATAGTTTCGAAAAGCTCGAACTAATTAATGGGTTTATTTCAGAAGGAAACTAAAATGTGCCATTAAAAAGGAACCCTAAAGTATAACCTGCGATATCCGAAGTTATTCGCCAAAATATCAGTAGATTGTCTATTAAGACAGGCGAGGTGCTACCATTTTGCCCGCGCTACCCCTTAAAAAATTCTTTATTTTGGAAATTACTATTGGAACCATTAGAAGAAGCCTTAACCCGAATTCGAGAAATCGGCCCTAAGTCAGTTTCAAGCAAAAGTCATATTATGTCATCAATATGTCTTATTTGCTCATCGATACTGGCAAACAACAACAGCTGATATCGTTTTTTCATAAAAATACAGAGTGATAAAAATGCCTTTTATTTTTTCAATTCCTTGTTTTGGAGCAAAAAAAAAATGCAGAAAGTGCGTGATTTAATAAAATGCAACAAGTCATAAAAGTACGGATAATTAATCGGAGGCATTGTCAATCAAATATACGAACGACAAAAAAATAATTCAATATTGCGGAATTTCTTAATCCATCATAATGTACACATTCTGCCTGAATACAGACACATTAAAGAAGAAAAACTAATGGCAGTGCCGGAACCAACAATAACGACGGAGACATCCGCGAGAGTAAAACTTCAGGACCTGATGGAACACACTGCGAAATGGCTCATTAATAGTTTACTTCACCATCAGATTGAGAGTTTTCCGCAAAATCTGACATCGAGCATCAAATGGGGTTGTGATGGACATTCTAAAAAAACTGAATATAAGCAAGCCATATTCACAGACGACATTTAACATGTTTATGGCTTCTCTTGTACGCCTGTGGCTTAAATCAGATACATCGGAATATTGGAAAAATCCGCAATCCTCATCTGCTCATTATTGCCGCCCAATATTATTCAAATACGCCAAGGAATCTTCGGAGCTAATAAAGTCCACAGTAAACAATATTAAAACCATTCATGTCAATTTTGAATTTTTCCTTAGAATGATTGATGGAAAAGTTCTTAACGAACTAACTAATACTAAATCTACCTTAATATTTGCATTTTGCAAAAAAAAACCAAAACAAAAAAAAAAACCAAATATGAAATAAATTATTCAAGAGAAATTCGTTGACCAACTAACACTGAAGGTGGACTGCTCCAAACAAGGATATGGAAACACAAACGGTGGAAACTCATCACGGACATTCTTTGAAGAAGTCGAAATTACTGCAGAAATAACTGGTGTGGATATTGACATAATAAAAATATTGGGTGTAATTTTTAATGTTTTAAGCTGCAGGGAACAAATTAACATCCACAAATTTGGTGAAGATGCTTCGAAGACTGCAGAGCTGCTACTGGAAAAATATACTGAAAAGAAGCTTACTCCTACGCTTCATAAAATTTTGGCACATTGTCAAATTTTAATTGAATATCAGAGTTTACCAATTGGAGATATGTCAGAGGAAGCACAGGAAGCAATAAACAAGGATTACAATAACTCCTAATACTAATCAGGCCAGTGCTCCATCCTCATCCTCAGTTTTACAGCTTCGTAAACAGTAAGCATAAAACGTCCGCTCATCCATCCTCGCTATCATTACTTAATACGTCGGCAAATACTGATCAGGCAATGGCCGATCTTTTTGCCCAATCCTTTCAAACAACCTATTCACAGGAATGCTACTCCGGTCAGCCGTACCCATACGGTTTACCCAGGTCGAACGGCATCTTCAGTCCCTTGCTAAATGAAAGCTCTCTGCTTCATGATTTCCGGAAAGTTAAGCCGGTGTTTTCACCGGGTCCGGACGGAGTTCCCGGCTGTGTACTTAGGTACTGCGCCGAGTCTCTGTGTGGACCGTTGCTTAAACTATTCAGCCTGTCCATAAACTCTTCATGCTTCCCCTCCATATGGAAGGAGTCGTTCATAATTCCTCTCCATAAGAAATGTAGTAAGTCTGACACGAAGAACTACAGAGGTATATCAAAGTTATCCGCAATTCCTAAAGTGTTTGAGAAAATTTTAGCTCCGCACCTGCAGCATCTTTGCAGATCACTTATATCTCCTACCCAGCATGGATTTATAAGGCGGATATCAAAAACCACGAATTTATTGGAGTTCACCTCCTTTATCATTAAAGGCTTCCAAGGTAATCTACAGACATTAGACAATTACAGACATGTCATTTACACAGATTTCAGTAAAGCATTCGACTCTGTAAACCACACTCTCCTAGCACAAAAACTTGACCTTTTAGGGTTTCCACCCAATCTCTTGAGATGGATTTCTAGCTACCTTTGTTCCAGGTCTCAAAGAGTCCTCTTCAAAAACTCCCTGCCTTCACCAGTCATGGTTACTTCGGGTGTACCACAGGGCAGCCATCTAGTCCCCTTACACTTCACTTCACTTACTAATTTACACTTCAGTATTATCATACTCTCTATAACTTATGTATGCGGAGGATGTTAAGCTGTGCGTCCAGAACAAGGATAGTTTATTTCAATCCAGGTTGCAATACGATCTTAAAAGGTTTCAGTCATGGTGTTGTGCAAATTGGTTATACCTTAATGCTTCGAAATGGCAGTAATGGCATTTCATCGTTCCCGCGCCTTTTTGGCTCCTTAAACCCTAGGTAGGGGTTCTCTTGAGAGAATTGCCCTAGTTGATGATCTTGGTGTTCTATTAGATCCCAAGTTAAAGTTTTCTGAACACATTTCTACCATGGTAAATAAGGCCATGGGAGTGCTTGGGTTTATAAAGAGGTGGTGAAATGAATTTGACGACCCCTACATAACAAAGATTCTCTATATATCGCTTGTTCGTCTGATTTTAGAATACTGTTCTCGTGTATGGTGCCATCAGTACAAAGTACACCAGACCGTATAGAATCAGTCCGGAAAAACTTTTTAATTTTCGCTCTACGCGGCCTCAATTGGGATGCAAGTCTTACCCTAATAGATTGCTTTTAAGGGGAGGTTATCGTCAAAATCGAATTTTTTTTTTTGATTGATAAGTATCCTTGTTTTATGGAGAATATGTGGAAGAAACGATATATTTCGATATCTTTTGTTGTTCTCGAGATATACTCGATCTGGCGGAACAGTCTCCGATTTTACAGTACGATTTTTCTACTACATAAAACTTTAAACGCGTTTTGCTCAAAACAACGTTTTCTGACACGCGGTACCTTCTTCAGCTTTTTTTTCGAACATATTTTTATAAATATTTTTTTTTACGGTAAAGCGCAAAAAAGTGCATGAAAATCGATGTTTTTTTTGTTAATGGTGCCAATTGGTTTAAATTTTTTTTTAATCGGACTACGTCAGGGCCTCTAAAATATTATTTTTTGAGAATTTTTTTGGCTTTTAAATATCGGATGACATTTGGAGGCTATAGAATGCACCGCGTGGGGTCATCTCGTGCCTTCATGGGCTTCTTTGGCGGGAGCTGGAGCCGGCATTTTGCAAAAAATTAAAAAAAAATAATAATAATAAATCACTTCGGTAAATATCCAACAAAACCTGCTAAGAAAGTTTTTGCAGAATACACTATTTTGTGTGGAAAAACATTTTTTTTAAATAGTCAATTTTTGGCCTTAGAACGGTAAACTCCCCTTAAACACGACCGTCAGCAACGATATATCGATATTTTTATACCCGGTACTCGAATAGTATAGATTTGTTGAAAAAATGGATGTGTGTAACACCCAGAAGGAAGCGTTTCCGACCCCATAAAGGGTATATATTCTTGATCAGCATCAATAGCCGAGTCGATATAGCTATGTCTGTCTGTCCGTCCGTCTGTCCATCTTCATTAGCGCCTATAGCTCAAAGACTATAAAAGCTAGAGAAACACAATTTTGTATCCAGGATCCTGTCCTATCGCACTGTTACAATTGTATTTCAAAATTTCGCCCCGCCCCCTTCCGCCCACTCGAAGGACGAAAATCTGTGGCATGCACAATTTTAAAGATACGAGAAAACTAAAAACGCAGTATCATAGAGAATGAGCATATCTATCAGAGTGTTGAATCTGATGATAAATATAGCCACAATGAAGAAAACCATTTTGAAATGCATCGTTCCCTCTCGCTCTCTCTCACACACACCGGTGTGGGCGCTATGCCTGATCGAATTTTTTGACGCCTAGTTCTCAGAGACCATAAGAGCTAGATCAACCAAACTTTCTATCCAAGCTCCTGTGATATCAAACCGAGACGAGTTTGTTTCAAAATTTGGCCACGCCCCTTTCCGCCCCCACAAAGGACGAAAATCCACAACTTTTATACCCGGTACTCGAAGAGTAAAGGGGTATATTAGATTTGTGCAAAAAATTGATGTGTGTAACACCCAGAAGGAAGCTTTTCCGACCCCATAAAGTATATATATTCTTGATCAGCATCAATAGCCGAGTCGATATAGCTATGTCTGTCTGTCCGTCCGTCCGTCCGTCTTCATTAGCGCCTATAGCTCAAAGACTATAAAAGCTAGAGGAACACAATTTTGTATCCAGACTCCTGTCCTATCGCACTGTTACAAGTGTATTTTAAAATTTCGCCCCGCCCCCTTCCGCCCACTCAAAGAACGAAAATCTGTGGCATGCACAATTTTAAAGATACGAGAAAACTAAAAACGCAGAATCGTAGAGAATGGCAATATCTATCAGAGTGTTGAATCTGGATAAGATCAAATCATAAATATAGCCACAATGAAGAAAACCATTTCGAAATGCATCGTTCCCTCTCGCTCTCTCTCACACACAGGGGTGGGCGCTGTGCCCATTCGTCCAGATGAGCGCCTAGATCTCAGAGACTATAAGAGCTAGAGCAACCAAACTCTCTATCCATGCTCCTGTGATATCACGTCAGTACAAGTGTATTTCAAAATTTGGCCACGCCCCCTTCCGCCCCCACAAAAGACGAAAATCTATAATTTTGAAGATACGGGAAAACAAAAAACGCAGAATAATAGAAAATGACCATATCTATCAGAGTATTGAATCTGGATCAGATCGGATCATAAATATAGTCAGAAGGAACAAATGAAATTTCAGTGGCCTCCCAAGCGCAGACTGATTCCCTCTCTCTCTCGCACACAGCCGTGTATGTATATTTAGGAAGTAGATAAAAACATGTAGAAATGGCAGATGTATAAAATGTATGTAAACAAATATGGAAACATCTAATAGATCAATATCTCCGAAAAGGTTCGACTTAATTACTTTTTTCTTTTTTGGCTAAAATTAAATTTGTCCCTTTTGCGAACATGTAATAATGTAATTTATTACAAGCTCACATACATATATACTGACTGAGTACCGACGTTCCCCCTCGTTAAGATACGAGAAAACCAAAAACGCAGAATCATAGAAAATTACCATATCTATCAGAATGTTGAATCTGGATCAGATCGGATCATTATTATAGCCAGAAGGAACAAATGAAATTTCAGTGGCCTTCCAAGCGCAGACTCATTCCCTCTCTCTCTCGCACACAGCCGTGTATGTATATGTTGGAAGTAGATAAAGACATGTAGAAAAGGCAGATGTAAACGAGGGGGAACGTTGTGAGCCACGTCTACGCCGCGGAATGAAGACGAAAAAACCGCGAAATTAAAAAAATATGTGTGAAGAAGAAATAGTGGAAGCGTGAGGAACTCGGTTATGCAATTTGATTACCGAAAAAATAAATTCAATAACAGCGGGTGGTGTTCCTTGAGAACGAGTTGGGCGAGGCTAGAGCAATTACGCAGAGAGTCGCCGATCTGGAAGCGAAACTCAATCAGAAGCTCTCGGTGCAGGAAAATGCCAACATCGCCTGTGACCTGAGAATTCACGGTGTCCCCTTTGTTGACGGCGAAAAATTGAAGCATATATTTAACGTGTTGAATGCTTTAATCTAAGTCTAACTCCAGCGCTTACCATTAAGTACATTTACCGACAGGGCATAGGAAGAAATTCTACAATTGTTGGCCCAGTGATAATACTCAAGCTCGATTATCTGCGTGATTGGTACATTGAGGCGTGAAACGCAGCAGGTACTGACGCTCCAGCACCTTGGACTAAACTCCCCGGCTCCCGTTTATGTCAACGAACCATTGACACAATGAAGCTTTGAAGCGGAAAAAGTCCAGGAAACTAAGGGCAGTGTTCACGCGTAGAGGTGTAGTCCATGTCAGGTCCAGCCATAACGGAGATGTTTGTGTTATAGAAAACATGAACCAATTAACGTCACTGGAAAATGCTATCGACACAGCCAAAGCAACTGGTTAAGTCGGCAATTCAAATGATTCCTTTCGGAGTCATGAGCAACAGCAGCAGTCAAGCAGAAACGTTAACAAGTAAAATTATTACTAATTTAGTAGCCTTATGTAAAATATGTGTTTTTAGATTTTTCACTGTTTATGCGTGGTTTAGTATTGCTGCATTTAAATATTTAAAATGGGCGATTTCAGAGAAAGTATAATCGACCTAATCCAAACATTGACTATTCCGAACTGACAAACAAAATATCTGACATATCTCTTACATATACTGATATAATCCTGACTGGTGATTTCAACTGTGATATTCTTAGACAAAGTTACTTGACTGAAAATATGGAAGCACTGGGTGGGACTGCGCTTTGTAAACTCTACAGTGGCTACGCATTATACGAAAACCCGTAATACTTTACTTGACTTATTTTTTGTGAATTTTAAAAGCAAAGTACCTGGATACTCAAAACATGACTTAATATTTATGACCTATGATTTTAATCTTGACGAAATTGATCAGCTTTAATTCAATATTGATTATCTTTATAATCAGAATGTTCCCCTAAGGAGAGTAACTGCCAAGCGTAAAGTCAATACCTGTTTCACTAATGATATAAAACAAGGAATCGAAAAAAGAAACAAAGCTTTTCATAAATGGAAGAGATACAAGACTGACCATCATTTTAAAATATACCAAGAAGAGAGACAGAGTGTAACTAAAAGGATTATCGCTGCCAAAACATCTTACTATACATCAAAACTAAATGAAACAATTACCTCGAAACAAAAATGGCAAGCAATAAAAAGTATAGGGATAGGGAAACAACAATCTGTGGCGCAAGCAGATATTAACGTGGAATAAATCAATTTAAAATTTTCACAACCACCAGTACTTGTTAATACAAACCATACAATACTAAGCTTTGTACCTGATAATCATAGATTTCCTAACTTTAACTTTATGTGCGTGAATTTGAGTGATGTCCTTGATTGTATTCTAAAAATTAAGTCTAACGCAACTGATCTGAATGATATGAATCCGAAATTTATTAAACTTATACTTCCTTATATAATTATGCCAATTACACACATATTCAATACTGCTATAATGACGTCTACATTCCCTGAAAGGTGGAAAGAAGCTAAGATTATACCCATCCCAAAACCAAACTCAAAAGATTACAGACCAATATCAATTCTTCTAATGCTATCGAAGGAATGCTCTAGAAATGTTAATAGCAATACAGATCACTGTGTTTCTCCCAGAAAACAACATATTAAATTCAATCATTCTGGATCTAGAAGAAATAGAAGCTGCACAGCAGCTATAATAAATAAATAGTTGAAGACATAAGAGAACGAATGGACGATGGCAAAATAACATTCCTGACACTACTCGACTTCAGCAAGGCCTTTGACACCGTTGATCATAAAATCCTACTTGAAAAACTATTCAAGGAGTGCAACTTCTCTACAACGGTTGTTAAACTAATGACCTCATACTTGAGCTAGATGCCAAACAGTTGTCACAACAATTGCTAAGTCGTCGTCTTTACTTGTTAACACGTTTACCTCAAGGATCAGTTCTCGGACCATTGCTATTTTCTTTATATGTTAACGATCTGCCATCTGTTCTGTCTGAGTCCAATTGTCATATGTATGCAGATGATGTCCAACTATATGTTAGTTGACATCTATGTAAATTAAATGAATGTATAAATGTGTGCAATAGGGAACTTGATAAAATTAACAATTGGGCCAATTTCTCTCAACCCCCTGAAGTCAAACTGTCTTGACATATACAAAAACAAAAAGAAGATTGACATTAATATACTGAGAAGACTTCAAATAGGAAATACACCAATTGAGTACTGCGAAAAAGCAAGCAACTTAGGGTTTATATTTAATAGATCATTATAATGGGTTGATCATGTAAACAGAGCGACTTGACCAGGAGAGACAGAATAACAGACAGCTTTTACGATATTTGAACTTGACTTTTTGAAATGGATGAACTTTAAAATACTAATATTATTACATAAAATAATTTATACTAAAGAGCCGGCATACCTTTACCAGAAACGTAACTTCGTCAACTCTACAAAATATACAAAATATACAAAATATTAAATTCAGAACGGCAATATTTTATACATGCAATTCGCATAGGGAACCAACTGCCCCATCGCATAAAGTCAGCAACACAACGCAATACAAGAAAAACTTCAAAACATACCTATAATCATAAAACATATATATATATGTATATATATATAAGTAGATAAAAAAGAAAAATAACATAAACACTCAAAATTAAATAAAGAAATCTAAAAAAAAAGATAAAAAAAAAGAAAAAAAAAAATTTGTTAAATATAGTAAATTAAATAAATTAAATTAAATTTTAAGGAATGGAAAATATTGTTTATATTTAAGATAAAACGAATATTTAAACCATAACTGTATAGTGACTAGTGCATTAAAATTAAATATTTTTTACTTGTAGCACTGGGAATAATTCTAAACAAAATAAATATTGAATAAAATGATATTTTTTTCACAAAAAAAAAATGGGAATTTCTATGACGAAGTTTACCCAGACCCAAAAATTAGAAGTCGTTGTACGGACTTAAGTATGTTTTATTTTTATAGAGAATTGATGAAATGTATCTTATCAAAAGAGTTTTCACACCTATTCATAACCGAACTCGATATATTGTAGCGTAAAGTCGCGTAAGAATTCTTAAAGAGAGACCTTATAGATTGAGTGTTGCCCCCTTAAGTCTTCCATAGGGTACGCATAAACAAATAAAAATGTATAAGAGACTATGTGATTGAAAACAACTGTTACTTTTGGTATTGTTTTATGGCATATTTCATTGTCCCGTGCGACAGTGAAGAACAAGATTTGTTATCAGTACGTCGAGAGTTCATGCAAAAATCGCATCAAATTTTGTGTGCAAACAGGCATTCTATTGATCATCAAGTAACATAAAATTATAATTGTGATTTTTATACCCATACAAAGTTAGTCCCGTGCTACATCGTAAGTTAAAATGATTTTAATCTAGATGAGCAAAAATAGGGGCGAGAAAAACAGAGAGAGCTGCAAACGATGGAAACAAAATCAGAAAGAAGATAGAACAACATTACAAAAGTACGGAGAAAAAAAACAGGGAACGTATGTGGACTGCTATACAGAATTTGAAAACGTTGGCTGAGGGAAACAATCTCATGATTGCAGAGAATAGGCGGAAAGAGCGTATAAGAAAAAGCCAGTGGAGGAAGAAACAGGCAGAAATTGCAAATGCAAAAGAAAACGAGCCATACAAACGCAAGCAAACATTGGCTAAAGCTCTAAAAAAAAGTGGATAGTGCGTTGCCGAAAGAAATGAATAGAAAATTGAAAGTCATAGAAGTTTTGTATAAAAAATATAATCAGCCCGGATAAGAAAATCAAAACAAAAATAATAAAGACTAGGTTAGATTAGGTTAACCCGGACGTTCCTCAGCGGGGACTTTCATAGGCCAGTATGGCCCTTAGTGATCCGGATGTAGATGGACCTTTACGGGGGTATTGCTGAGATTTGGAAGTCCTCGAGTATCGAGGTGTGTTTAGCAAAGGCAAGTAATTCCCTCGGCGTCCTCTTGGAGTCATCTTCTAGTGATGCCATCTCCGGCGCGCCTAGGTATCTTGTCCTTGCCCGTAAGAGAGCCGGGCAGTTGCAGATGAGATGTTCCAGGGTTTCGATAGCCCCGGATTCATCACATTTCCTACAGCTGTCTCTGTTGGTGATGCCTAGCTTGGCGCCGTGCGCTGCAGCCAGACAGTGACCTGTGAGTATTCCCACTATCAGTCTACAGTCTTTCCGTGGAAGATGCAGTAGATAGTGAGCTAGTTTTTCATTGCGCTCTTTGCACATGGTTCTCGAGGTTCTGCAGGTGGTTGCGTTCCTCCATCTGTTCTTGGTTTGTAGGGCGGCCTGCTTCTCTAGATCGCTTTGTAACGTTCCAAGGGAGATAGGCACGTTTTCGATTCTTTCGCTCGTCAGCCCGACGCCTTCCTTAGCCAGAACGTCCGCAGCCTCGTTTCCTTCGATGCCCTGGTGGCTGGGAACCCAGTAGATTCGCACTGACTTGGTCGTGCATAGTGAGTCTAATGCCTCCCTGCTTGCCAGGACACTTCTGGAACCAACTGCGAACAACTGCATGGATTTTATCGCTGCTTGGCTATCGACGAATATGTTCACCACGTTGTGTGGTCGCTCTATTAGCTGAGCGACCTCTGCTGCCTTCTTGATAGCGAAAACTTCCGCCTGGAATATGCTGCATCGGTCTGGTAGCCTATATGACACCCTTATTTCGGGGTTTGTGCAATATAAGCCCGCTCCTACTCCTCCGTCCATCTTGGAGCCGTCAGCCTGGTCCCGTCCCTTTTTCCAGTCTTCGGGTCCCAAAAATGTGTTGGTTTTGACCTCTAGGCAAGTTTGGGGGGTCATGTAGTCTGTATGACTGGTCATGTTCCTCCCAATTGAACTGTGCCCGTATCCTTGGGGTGACATGTTCCCCGATTCGATCAGTCGCTGTGCTGCTTTACCCGCAGTCAGCCGAGCGTGGATGTCGAGAGGATCGATTCCGAGTATGGTTTCGAGTGCTATAGTTGGGGTTGACCTCAGCGCCCCTGTGATACATAGCAGAGCCTGTCGCTGGGTCCTTTCCATAAGCTTGTGGTACGTCTTCTTCTCAGTTGCTTGCCACCACACTAGGACTCCATACAGCAGAGTTGGTCGCACCACCGAGATGTAGATCCAATGCATTAGGGCGGGTGACAGGCCCCATGTGCTGCTAAGCATCTTCTTGGATGCATAAAGCGCAATGGTGGCCTTCTTCACCCTTTCACTACATTGGGTTTCCATGCCAGTTTGCTATCCAGTACTGTGCCGAGGTATTTGACCTGTGTTTTCGGAGTTAGCCTTGTTTGGTTGATTTTTGGGGGGATCCATGCCGGTACCTTGTACCTCTTTGTAAAGAGGATGAGGTCCGTCTTGTCCGCGTTGATATCGAGTCCTACTTCGTCCGCCCACTCGCATATCTCCCTGAGTGTTCGTTCCATTATGGAGCTGAGAGTCGATGGACATACGCCCGTAATAATTATGCTTATGTCGTCTGCATAAACTGTTATTTTTGGGGCCTTCCTCTCGAATCTCTTGATGAGGTCGTCGATCACCAGATTCCGCAGGAGGGGCGACAAGACTCCACCTTGGGGTGTGCCTCTATGCGCTCCCCTTTACCGTGGAAGCGGTGCCCCACTCAGATTGCACCCGTCTACAACTCAGGAGGTTCTTTATCCATAGGTTGATTGCTTGGTGTGTGTGGGTCGCTTCAAGGCGATCCATTATTGCGTTGGTGGCTACGTTGTTAAATGCTCCGGATATATCTACGAATACTCCTAGTGCATACTTTTTATTGTTGAGACCCTTCTCGATGGTAGCTACTAGTGAATGTAGAGCTGTTTCCACCGATTTCCCTTTGGTATAAGCGTGCTGGTTGGTTGACATCAGTCCTCCCACCTCCTTCCTGATGTATCCGTCCAGCAGCTTTTCCAGTGTTTTTAGCATAAAAGAGGTAAGCCTTATCGGTCTGTAGTCCTTGGGACTAGCATGGCTGCACTTTCCTGCCTTGGGGAGGAAGACAACTCTAGCTGTTCTCCATTGGATAGACATGCCGAGTATATTGCGAAGAGCCATGGGATGATCGTCTCTTTGGTCGCCTGGTATATTCCGTCCAGTCCAGGTGCTTTGATGCCCGCAAAGGAGTCTATGGCCCATTGGATCTTGTTGTGGGTTATTAGGTCTGTCGGGGGTGTTTGTTCCTCGGTTGCTAGGTCCTGATGCGTTTCAGCATCAGTGACCTCGGTGCATCCCGGGAAGTGGGCCTCCATTAGTGCTGTCAGAGTCTCTTCGCTGTCCTCTGACCACAGTCCGTTATTTAATTGTAGCTGACTCTGTATGGTGGGCTGCTTCGAGAGCAGCTTCCTGAGTCTTGCTGTTTCAGGCACTTTCTCGATGTTCGAGCAGAAGTTCCTCCACGAGCTACGTTGTGCCTTGCGAATTTTCTTCTTGTAGTCTTTGAGTAGCGTTTTGCATTCCTCGTTGATGATCTCCTCATTCGCTACTCTGGCGAGCTTGAAGAGTTCCATGAGGTTATTTCTCTTGAGAGAGAGGTCCCGGTTCCACCACAGTGGTTTGGTCCTTTTTCTCGTTCTTGATGGCGGGCACGCCCCTTGATAGACAGCCAGAAAATCCTTTTAGAGGGTCTCTAAGGACTTTTCTATGTCCTCCGCGGATTTCAGCGGGCCCTTGCTCCATGGCTATAAGGAGCTCCGCCGATGCTACCTTGCTTTTATGCAGGTTGATGTGCGGTTTCGGTTTCATGGGCGGCTGGCTCAACTGCATACGACGGGTTGACTATAATTGTCAGGTCACCGTCCTCATCTTCCTGGGAGTCTTCAAGAGGCAGACCCTGGGCGGCCTCCACGATGGTGTCTAGACCAAGGTCCTATGGTGGTCCTTCTCCACCTCGCCTGCCTGCAGGGTGTGTGTGTCTGTGTCTTCGGGGCGGCGCTTCTTGAGGCGCAGGTACACACTGCCCATGCCCCACGCCATTTTCCCGTATCTGGGGTAAAGGACGTCCTCTGCGTCTTTGTTGATCTGGAGGATCACATGCTGGCCCCCCTCGTTGGGTAGTGGGCTACCAGCGTGCAGTACCTTCCAGTCTGCGGTTTGTATGTCCGGGTTTTGACGCTGAAGAAGCATCAGCGCGCAGTCTCCTTGGATGACGATGGGGAAGAGTACCTTCGCCTTTGGAATGGACGGGATTAGCTCCCTGTCCACCACCTCCAGCTTGGCCCCCTCCCACAACGCCTCCAATTGGCAGACCGTCTGCGTCAGCCACCTCAGCGTCGGGTCGTCATTGCATTTCAGGATTTTTACCCCATTCAGCCACCCAGCGCCATCAAAAGTGGGCATGGGCACTGTGGGGTCTTCCTCCATCCGTGCAAGCAGGGAGTCGACGAGCCGCGCGTGGACCAGTTTCCACTGCGCCGCCGTCATCTTCCCGTTCTCATCACGTCTGTCGATGAGAGCTACGATCAGGTGTCTCTTGGACACATCGCTGACCTTTGAAGCATTGACGGACCTCTGCTTCGTCGTTTTCGGTGGTGGTGGGGGTGGTTCCGCTCTCTTGGGCCCGCGCTGCCGCTTGCCTGCCGGGGTGGCGGTGTTGTCAGTCGAGCGCTGCCTCTTGGTAGCTAGCAACTCCTCCACCTTATTAGCGTGTTCACTAGTGGAAGCCTTCATTTGAGGCAACCGTGCGTAGTATCTACGGCCCTCTTCCACCTTTAGCTCGGCCCAAGCTAGCTTGGATTTCTCTTCCGGGGAGATATCTGCCTTGCCTTGTAGCCTGCTAAAAATCTTCAGGGCCGCCTTATACTGAGCTTTTGCCCTCATCCCTTCCCTCGAACGCTTCGACCCTTCCCTACGCGGGGAGCTGGAACCTGGTTCAGGCGAGCGGAGAAGGCATTCCTCTTCAGTTTGGCTGATGGACAGCACGCTCTCCAGGTCCGAGTCTGTCTCGACTACGGCACCTGCGCGGCTCATCCTACAGCGAGTTTTTCCGGCAGTAGTATTACAACTAACGTGACCTGCCCCCGTCACGTCAGAGGTGTGACCGCTGGCGACACGCAGAGAGGGTTGCTCCTCTCCGTGCCCGCCGGTGGTAGCAGTCACGCTTCCCACCGACGTTTGGGTTGACATCCCAACCCTTGCTTCATCTTTTAACCCCTCCATAGTTGGCCCGAAGGTCCATACGGCTGATATTTTTCGGGTGAGCCACCCCCTAGCGTTTTAGGCCTGACCGCCAGGCACCTCTAACCATGGCTCTGACCCAGCTCCCCCGACTCAAGATCGAGAGGACGCTGAATCATTGCCTTAGCTAGACACTGCATTGCCTCGGACAGAGCAAGCGACAATGCATTACCCTTGTCCGGGATAATGCACTGCCCATTGCCCAGCCGGCACCCTCGGGGAGGGTTCAGCTAGAGGGTTTTTTACCAGACTATACACTGCAAGAAAATTTTGTTATATGGTTTTATGCTAGCGACAACGTGTACAATCGGCCGGAAAAATTACACACTATTTGTAAAAGGGAAATGCATTGCAAAACGATTTATGATTATGACAGTTTCGGAAGCTTTTGAGCTATATAAAACAGATTTTGCAGACGCAGAAATAGGCCAGTCTTCTTTTTTTTAAGTTGCGCCCACGACACGTCAAGCTTATAAATAAAATGCCGCGCAATATGTGTGTTTGCATGTACCATGCCAATTTTGATTTTATGTTAGAAAGCTGCACAAAAATAATTCCGACGTTTCCTAGGGAATTTTAAACCTTTTTAAAAAGTGTTTGCTGCAATATTTACAATGAAAACTGCATGACAAGCAATTGCGAAAGGTGCTTGACCGATTTAAAGTACCAGTTTATTACTCTTGCATATTTATCAAATATGGAGGATCAGATAAGCTGGCAGCATTGGCGGAAAAAGGATAACCACATAGCTCTAACCGAAACAGTTGCTAGATTTTCGGACCTTCTCATTGATTTGGAAACAAAATTACCCTCTTTCAAGAATCATTTCTCTGTACAAAGAAAGAGTATTTTGGGAAAACAACAAATTGCTTGGAACCTAACGATGTGGCCATTCAAACTGATTTTGCTGAAAACTTTAGACTTCCTCATCGAAACGAAATTCACAGTGCTCACTTCAATTATAAGCAGGTGTAAATTTTTACTTTTGTAGCTTGGATGAAAGGAGCTACAAAGTCTTTTGCTATTATAAGTGATAAGCTAACTCACAACAAACACGACGTGTACGTTTTTATACCCGGTACTCGAAGAGTAAAGGGGTATATTAGATTTGTTGAAAAAATGGATGTGTGTAACACCCAGAAAGAAGCGTTTCCGACCCCATAAAGTATATATATTCTTGATCAGCATCAAAAGCCGAGTCGATATAGCTATGTCTGTCTGTCTGTTTGTCTGTCTGTCTGTCTGTCCGTCTGTCTGTCCGTCTTCATTAGCGCCTATAGCTCAGAGATTATAAAAGCTAGAGGAACACAATTTTGTATCCAAACTACTGTGATATCACACTGTTACAAGTGTATTTCAAAATTTTGCCCCGCCCCCTTCCGCCCACTCCAAGTACGAAAATCTGTGGCATGCACAATTTTAAAGATACGAGAAAACTAAAAACGCAGAATCGTAGAGAATGACCATATCTCTCTCACACACAGGGGTAGGCGCTATGCCTGATCGAATTTTTTGATGCCTAGTTCTCAGAGACTATAAGAGCTAGATCAACCAAACTTTCTATCCAAGCTCCTGTGATATCAAACCGAGACGAGTTTGTTTCAAAATTTGGCCACGCCCCCTTCCGCCCCCACAAAAGATGAAAATCTACAATTTTGAAGATACGGGAAAACCAAGAACGCACACAGCCGTGTATGTATATGTATATGTTGAACAAGTGGCACGTAAGGGGTTGCTTTTTACATGCTTCTATTGCTCAAAACTCTAAATTTCTCCTGTTACAGCCATAGCCATGCAAATTTGTTATCCTGTATTTAAGGTATTCCATGCGGTCAGGACAACCAAGGACACTGATTAGGCAAACGATTTGGCTAGTCAACGCTCCAAAGTGGAACATCAGACTTCTGTGATATCACACTGTTACAAGTATATTTTAAAACTTCGCTCCGCCCCTTCCCGACCACACAAAGACTGAAATTCTGTGGCATGCACAATTTTAAAAATACGAGAATCATAGAAAATTTCTATATCTATCAGAGTGTGGAATCTGAATCAGGTGGGATTACTATTATAGCCGCAACGAAGATAACCAAATCTGTGTAATGACCAATTTTTAAAATACGACAAAACCAAAAACGCAGAATCATGGAAAATACCCGTTTCTACCAGATTGCCAAATCTGGATCAGGTCGGATCATTATTATAGCCAGAAGGAACAAATGACATTTCAGTGGCCTCCCAACCGCTTACTCGTTCCCTCTCTCTCTCGCACACAGCCGTGTGTGTATACAGTATGTCAACTTAATGTGTGCAAAATGAAAAAAGTCACATAATTTCAACTTTAACATCATTATTTATTAACAAAGGCATTATTTGGGAACATTTTATTTATCAATTATTATTAAGATATGTATAAGCTATAGGTATGTACAAAAAAATGACAAAGTCACAAGAAAACTTAAAAGAAATTAAGAAAACAAAACTGCAGCATTTACGGCGCTGTCAATAAATTCTTTGCAAAACGCAAACACTGGTTGAAAGAAGACCCCAGAAAAACTAACGGGACAGCCCATTCGAGCACGACCGATCGCATGTTTTTTCTAGTCTTCCCTGCACTCATTCGATGAAAAATTTGCTTTGGTTCGGTCACGTATCTGTTACATTGAGGATTTTTCCAATGCCTGGCAAACGTACTGATGATATTTTAATTCAGCTAGTATTCCTTCACTTTAATATAGGAAAAATCGCCAAAGAGTTTGCTGAAACATACCGAATAAAACTTAGAACAGTTTACAATATTATAAACCGCATAGAAAAGGAGAATAGGCTTGAATTGCACAGCTCCCAAGGCAGACCACCAAAGCTTTCTCGGCTGGATTGCTAAAAAATACTAAAAACCATCGAAAAGAAACCGCAAAAAAGCCTCAGGGAGCTGGCGAGTGATGTAAGAAATGACTACAAGAAGACCGTGTGCCATGAGACTAACAGAAAAGTACTCAATCGCCACAAGTACTCATCACATGTAGCAAGGAAGAAGCCATTACTGTCTACTGCGAACATTGAGAAGCGATTGAATTTTGCAACATTCCATGTGAACCGTCCCCAGGAGTACTGGAATGACGACATTTTTAGTGACGAGACCAAGATCATGATGTACTACCATGATGGACGCAGCAAAGTTGGGCGGAAACCGAATACAGCTCTCCATGCCAAAAACATAGTACCTACTGTTTAGTTCGGCAAGCTTTCAGTCATGGTGTGGGGCTTCATTTCATCCAAAGGCGTTGGAGATCAGCGCATATTTAACGATTTTATGACGAAGGAGTTTTATTTAGACATTTTAAAAAATGAATTGTCGCGAAGCGCGCAGAGTTTTGGCTTCGTTGATCCGGAAAAACAGCAGCAAACTCAAATACACGCTCTACCAAGGCAACGATCCGAAGAAAAAATCGCTACTGTGTCGCACTTGGCTGCTATACAATTGCACAAAAGTTGTTGACACGCCTGCCCAGAGTCCGGATCTCAATCCAATCGAAAATTTGTGGGCATTGCTGAAGAAAAGGGTTGGCAAACGTTGTCCGACTTCAAAACTTCAGTTGATAAAATCAATAAATGAGGAGTGGCAAAAAATACCGAAGTATTATGATCTAAGTGTCCTCAAAGACGCGTCGCCTCCCGGCTTTTAGAGATTCTAATGGCGGGCACACAAAATATTAGCCAGTTATTGATTATTGTTGATAAGATATAGCCTCTTTATTATTATACCCGGTACTCGAAGAGTAAAGGGGGGTATATTAGATTTGTGCAAAAAATGTATGTGTGTAACACCCAGAAAAAAGCGTTTCCGACCACATAAAGTATATATATTCTTGATCAGCATCAATAGCCGAGTCGATATGGCTATGTCTGTCTGTCCGTCCGTCCGTCCGTCCGTCTGTCCATCTTCATTAGCGCCTATAGCTCAAAGACTATAAAAGCTAGAGGAACAAAATTTTGTATCCAGACTCCTGTCCTATCGCACTGTTACAAGTGTATTTTAAAATTTCGCCCCGCCCCCTTCCGCCCACTCAAAGGACGAAAATCTGTGGCATGCACAATTTTAAAGATACGAGAAAACTAAAAACGCAGAATCGTAGAGAATGTCCATATCTGTCAGTGTTGAATCTGGATTCGATCGGATCATAACTATAGCCACAATGAAGAAAACCATTTCGAAATGCATCGTTCCCTCTCGCTCTCTCTCACACACAGGGTTGGGCGCTGTGCCCATTCGTCCAGATGAGCGCCTAGATCTCAGAGACTATAAAAGCTAGAGCAACCAAACTCTCTATCGATGCTCCTGTGATATCACGTCAGTACAAGTGTATTTCAAAATTTGGCCACGCCCCCTTCCGCCCCCACAAAAGATGAAAATCTACAATTTTGAAGATACGGGAAAACCAAAAACGCAGAATCATAGAAAATGACCATATCTATCAGAGTATTGAATCTGGATCAGATCGGATACTAAATATAGTCAGAAGGAACAAATGAAATTTCAGTGGCCTTCCAAGCGCAGACTGATTCCCTGCCTCTCTCGCACACAGCCGTGTATGTATATGTAGGAAGTAGATAAAGACATGTAGAAATGGCAGATGTAAAAAATTTATGTAAACAAATATGGAAACATCTAATAGATCAAAATCTCCGAAAAGGTTCGACTTACATTTTTTTTTTTTTGGCTTAAATTAAATTTTTTCCTAGTGCGGAACCTTAAAACATTTTTTTTTAAAGTTGAAATTTTGCACAGATTTGTTTAAGAGTAGGGATCATCGATTAATAATATAGGAAATCCCAATTTAAAAAAAAAAATTGTTCACTCCACCCTAATGTACAGTAGCGGACAAAGAAATCCGGACAGGCCAAAAAATGTTCGTTTCGTAAATTTTTTCAAATTGTGTTTATTGTTTCAAGACATTTTGTATTAAACTTATTAAATGAATGTATTTGCTAACCAAAACAACTATTATTTAGATTTCAGTGATGTTTGATTTTTAGGAAAAATGGTAAATTAAAATTATTGATAATATTTCAAAAACTGAGGAACAAAAACAATTTTTTTTTTTTACTTTTAAAGCAAGTTACAAATTATTTGAAAATTATATTTTTTTGAATGGAATATTATTCTACTTAAAAAATTATCTTTCAATATTTTGTTGGACCTCCTTTGTTTTTTATGACCGCCTTTATCCGTGTCGGAATAGAATCCACTAGATGCTGGATTGTTTCAACGGTTAAATCGTTGTACCAAACATTTTCCACAATTGAATCAAGCTCTCTAAAAGTTTTGGGTTTCTTCTTCGTTATGTTAACCTTTAAAATATGCCAAAGATTCTCAATCGGATTTAAATCAGGACTATTGCCTGGCCAGTCCAATGAAGTTATTCCAACCCGCTTCAAATATTTTGTAATCTAAAAAGAAGAAAAAATATTGTAAGTTTAAGAGATTAGGTATCATTTATAAAATAAATAAAGGAATTAAAAAAAAATATGACTTACCGATTTTGCACGATGGCAAGGAGCAGAATCGTCCTGAAAAATGATATCATCGGCTTACGAAAGATGCTCCTCAATAGATGGTACAAGATGATCCTCCAAAATTTGTTGGTACTTTGCGGCGTTTACTGTTCCATCAATTAGTGCCAGATTTCCAACTCCAAAGTAAGAAAAGCATCCCCAGACCATACGGGATCCACCATGCCTGACCGTCCGTCGTAGGCACTCATTTTTGAACCTTTCTCCGACTTTACGTCTCACGTAGGACATACCATCGGAACCAAAAAGGTTTATTTTGGACTCATCTGAAAATATAACGTTCCTCCAATCGTTTAAGGTCCAAGATTCGTGCTTTTTAGCCCATTGTAGCCGTTTTTTACGCATTTTAACGGTCAAAACCGGTTTTTTTGCTGGTCTGCGCCCATTAAGTCCTGCATCCTGAAGGCGTCTTCGTACTGTTCGAGTGCTAATATCGACTCCTTCCGACTGAAAAAACTCAAATCTTATGTCTTCTGCAGTTTTGAATCGATTGTCCATGCTTAAGCGCTTCAGAATACGATCTTCCTGGTCGTTGGTCTTCTTCTTTCTTCCTGTCCCGGGATTTCGCTTCAGAGTTCCGGTTTTTTCAAAATTCTTTAAGAAATCCCCGACTGAAGACTTACTAAAGCCAACTTTAGCGCTTATATCACGGAGGCTTAAATTTTCCGATCGCAAAGCCAATATGGCACCTTTATCAGCTTCAGTCATTTTCGACATGTTTCACTTTTTATTTTTTTTTTTCACATCTAAAGCTTAGGATGCACCAAACTGGGTGGTATTTTAAAACTAAATACTTAATAGATAACACGAAAAAATATCCAAGCCGATTGAACCCTTTTTACATATTTTACGCCCGTTCAAAGCTTGCATATAGAGGCCATACCTAGGTGTCCGGATTTCTTTGTCCGCTACTGTACATACAACAGCGGTCAGAGAAACCGAACCACTTCAAAAAATAATGAAATTATGAAATCGTTCGGGTAAACGTGAAGGAATATTATTATTTTAGTTAATATTAATTAAATTGAATCATAATAATAGGTTAAAACTAAAAACTATATATTTAGGAGTTACATAGCTTTTATTTGAGACCATCTAACAAAAAAGAAGAAATATTTAAATTTTGATGAGTTTTTAAATATATTTTTTTTTCAATGTAAATCGATTTGTATTTCAGACATAAAATTTTGTTTGAAGAAGGAACAGATAGTAGATATTAAAAAAATATATTCGTATGATGTTGCTCCTCCTCTGGCCTGAATAACCGCCTTTATCCTTGACGGCATGGAATCAACCAGGGTCTTAAGGGTTTCTTCATCCAAAGTATCATACCACACGATTTCTAAAGCTGAAATGAGTTTTTTTTTGCTCTCAGGCTTCTGTTCTGCAACTTGAAGCCTTATTTCAAGCCATAGTTTTGCGCCATGATTTTGCGTTTTTGGTTGTCTCGTATCTTAAGAATTGTGCATGCCACAGTGCGCGGAAGGCGGTGAGGCAAAATTTTGAAATGCACTTGTAAGTGATATGTGATATGACAGGAGTCTGGATGCAAAATATGGTTGCTCTAGCTTTTATAGTCTCTGAGATATAGGCGTTCATGAAGACGGACAGATTGACATAGCCATATTGACTCGGCTATTGATGCTGATCAAGAATATATATACTTTATGGGGTCGGAAACGCTTCCATCTGGGTGTTACACACATCCATTACACACAATCTAATATATCCCTTTACTCTTCGAGTACCGGGTATAAAAACATATGTTAACAAAAATGTAAACAGATAAAATCTAAAATATATAAATCTTTAGGTTAGAAATTTTTTGTTTGGTAAAGATTTAATTTGTCCTTTCTGCGAACAGCGATACAAAACGACATTTAAAACATATTGTAAAAATTACAGAAAACGTAAGCTCACATAAATACTGAATAAGTACCGGGTATAAAGTAGCTTTTGCGCGGTTCACAACGTTCCTCGTTTGCAATAATTTTGGAATGGCGAGCAAAAGATGGAGGCAAGATGAACATTTTCAAATTTTATTTTCTCAGCTGAAAATAAGGATTAACCCATAATTTTTGGCGCATATTGGAATTAATTTTCTTCTGTCTTTTTTTTTCACTTATTAGTGTTTGCCAATACCAATATTTTGTTTAGAGTTTAGTATTACTAATTGTATTATGTTGATATATTATATTGGTGCCGACCACTGGTATAAGCACAGTAACATCCAATGCATTATCCTGCACACAAAATCGAGTTGATTTGGCTCTTAAATAAACTTTAATTAATTGCTTATTTAAATTTACTTTGAAAAACGTATTTGTATTGTTCGCAGGACACTAATGTTTTGGAAACGCAGCTTGATACAGTTTTAAAGTCTTCGTCGGAGGCAATAGCAGCTAAGGCCCTGACTGAGCTAAGCACTTTTTCACAAGCTAAGTACGACAAAAAAAAAGTTGATTCCACTTTTCAAACTACTTTTGATCGAAATTTTGAGAGTAGGACTGAAGATATGCAAACCCATATATTACATCCAAGTCTTTTTCAATCAACCAATACGAAAAATGATGAGATTAAAACGCAAAAAAAATGTGTGTCTGGGCCAATACATGAAAGATTCGATTCAACATTTCATAAAGATTCTGATGTTGAACAATTTCAAAGCTTACAACAGCAATTGGAGACTGCAGCAGTTCTTATGGATATAAGTAAAAAAATTGTAATTTCACCTCCGTGCTCGAATCCTCAATCTCCACGTAACTCTGCAGTTATTGATACAAGTATTAAAAGTTCTGTGATAAAATCGAAACGTCCATCAAATAAAAGCTTCTTGTATGAAGGAGTTGAAATTGACCTTTCCGTGAAAAAGAAAAGGAATGATTATTCGAATCAAAGAAATTCAATTCCAGTACACAATTTTTGCCAAACTCCAATACAGTCACATAGAAGTGAAGAGGATCTGCAGAACTACAGTATTACTATTAACCAACGTGGTGGGTCAGATTATAAACTTACACCAATAATAAAAACGAATAGCAGTTCCTTATTAGATTCTGGTGACAGCTCCGACTCTCATAAATTAGAAATGGACATGACATCTTCAATCAATGATAGAAAGACCCCCGATAGCGTAAGCTCGGATCACACAACAGACGCAGCTACCACACAGCTCTGGCAAGCTCTGGCACGATCAGCTGGTAAGTTAGATTATAAATATCGAATAGGGCAACAAGTATTTAATATTCCTTTTCCACTAATGCATACCTATGCATACATATATCAGTCGTAAAAATTCCCTACTGAGGGCTTCGACTTCGGGTAAATATTTCTCGGACCGAAAAAGTGTCGGAAAACGAAAATTGATTTTATCATGTGAGATAAACCGAACGGCTGCCAGTTAAAAATTTGTTGGCTCGACAGAAGGGACTATTGGCAGCTAATTTAAGAAATCCAAATGAAGAAGAAGAGACGGTACTTCACAGCAAACAAAGTATAAGCAATTGATGCAATAACATTACTCAACAAAATTTAACTTTTTATTCCCGCTGTGGTCAAAAATAACTTTTTCTGATAGATTTGGGGATTTATAAATGTTTAAGCAACTATGGTTTTTTTAAAAGAATTTTTGACCTCTGATATCTTTTTTCAGAGGTAGTGCTTCTCTTTTTCACATTTATCTTACATCTGATTGTATTAAACTTTGCTTTCAAATTCAAATTTTATTCAGTATTTTTTCCGAAATTTTAACTGAAAACTCAGGAAAAGTCGAAAACAAATATTTCTCGTGCTGTATTTTATGTTTAAGATAGGTACATTAATTTAACGGTAAAATTCGGCATACGAAAGCTTGGTCAAACGGCTCCACCATAGCCGTTTATCCATCGATTCTTACAAATTCTTCAGCCCAAAAATATATTTTTTTCGACTTTTCCCGATTTTTTAGAGTCAAAATTCCGGAAAAATACTGAAAATTTGAATTTGAAAGCTTAATGCCTTCGAGACGCGAAGCTGCAGCTGTAAAGTGTTTTGGTCCGATTTTTAGCTGCATTTATCAGCTTTTCAGAATTGTAAAGTTCAATACAACCAGATGTAAGATACTCAATTAATGTGAAAAAAAGCATTACCTCTGCAAAAATATGAAAAAATACTCCAAATAACACAAATTCTTCAAAAAAACATAATTGCTTAAACATTTTGAAATCATAGGCCACGGCTCTACTTTATACCTGGTACCTAGTCAGTATATACATATGTATGTGAGTATTGCCGCGCCGGGCAATGCCTCCAAATATGGGGTGTACGTTCAATGAGTCTCTTCTAACTGGTCTTTCGTGATTCATATATTGTTTATTCAATGTTGTAGATTTAATGTTACGGGTTATAAAGGTAGATGGATGAGTAATTTACAATGAGAATTTATGTGATAATAGGAATAAGAATAATTGAAAGATCGAGAGAATTGAGCTAAAAAACTTGTACGCTCTTGCACTTTACGCTCTAGCAGCTCGTTTTTTCTTTTTTGCACCGCATTTTTCTTCTTCCCTTTTTCCCCTGCTTCTGCCGTTCGCCCTGCTTAACCTTCGCCTTGGACATTCGCACTTCTGAGCCCTTTGCGAATGTTGGTGCTGTTAAGCGCAGTGATATTTGGGGCTGCCACTGAGGTTCACGCCGTAACATTCCCCCCTTCGCAAACTTCGTCGCTTGTCGTGATGTTTGCCAAACTTCTGGTTACGCCTTGGTCCTTGTGTGGGTTCGTTGTCTTCACGTCTAACTTGGCTAGCTTAACGATTGGTCGGGTAAGCATTCCCGACGCAGTGCGGATCACCGCGCTGCGGGCGATCCCGTCCTTAGCTACTCGAAGATCCATGACAACGCCTTTCCTCCACTGTGCTCTGGTGCTTGTTTCGAACCACGACGTCTCCTAGTTGGATGGGGTTAGTTGGGGCCCTATGCCACTTGGTTCGCGGCGTCAGACTCGGTAGGTATTCCTTCAGCCATCGTTTTCTGAAGCTGTCCACAATCTGACCTGCAATGCGAAAACTCTTACCGAGTAGAACTCCAATCGCGTTGCTGTCGTCTTTCGCTGCCATCGAACTAGTTTCTGCTCTCAGGAAGTGATTCGGTGTAAGTACGTCGGCTTCCGGATTCTCCAACGGCACGTACGTCAGGGGTCTGGAATTTAGCATATTTTCGACTTTTGCCAGTGCTGCTCTCAACACTGGCTCTTGTACGTGGGTCTCCTCCAGTATTTCTGCTAGTATGGATTTGACGGATCTGATCATTCTTTCCCACGCACCTCCCATATGGGGTGCTCCTGGAGGTATGAAGGACCATTCTATTTCCGGGTATTTTGTTTCCAATTCGTTCGATGAGATTCTTTCAATTTCTTCCTGTAGAAGTCGGCTCGCTCCTCTAAAGTTTGTCCCGTTATCCGATATAATTCTCTTAGGGACTCCTCGACGGGCTACGAACATTTCCAGTGGTCCAAAGTAGTCGATGCCTGTATTTGTAAATGGCAGCTCATTAATTGCTAGCCTCTCCGGTGGTAGACTTCCCATCTCCGGCGCCTCTGGGAGCGCTCTTTTGTTGCGACATCTTTGGCATGTTTTCGCTATGGCGCGAACTCTTGCCCTCAGTCCTGATATGTGGTACAACTGTCGCATCTCGTTGACCACGATCTCGGTAAGTTGATGCTGAAACTTCCGATGAAAATAATCAATAATAAGATTAGTGACGTAATGTCCTCCTGGTAGAATTACTGGCCGTTTCAGGTTCCTCTCTATGTCCATCGATCTGTCTATACGGCCGCGTATTCTCATCACAGTGTTCGAGTTAGAGATCCAGCCTCTCATCTCGAAGCCTCCTTCCTTGTGTATGTTCCGCACCACCGTCGCTAGGTGAACCATTTCGTCTTCGGAGTCACAGCTTTGGAGCCAGTCGTCCACAAAGGTGTTGCGTAATATGGCCTCTACCGCCTCTCGTTCCTCGGTGAATCTTTCTGCGTTCCTATCTCTCACGTAGGTTGCTGCTGCTGGGGAACAAGAAGCGCCGAAAGTCATTACGTTCATTACGTACCTATCCGGTTCTCGACTGTTGTCACCGTATCTCCAAAGAAATTGCTGCGAACTTTGATCCTCCGCGCGTATCCTAACCTGGTGAAACATTTCTCTGATATCTCCGCAGATGCCAATGGACTTCTCTCGAAAACGCAATATTACTCCTACCAGCGACGGCAGTTGGTCGGGCCCTTTCAGTAGCATTGAATTAAGAGCAATGCCTTTCACCTTGGCCGCTGCGTCCCACACGAGTCTTAATTTTCCTTTGTTTGGATTCTTGGTCACAAATACAGGCAAATACCAGGAGCGCTTCCCTTCGACCAATTCCTCTGCTTTGAGTTTACGGACGTAGCCGATGTCTTCATACCTCTGGATCTGTTTGTTTACAAAGTCTCGTAGCTCCTTGTCGCGTGCCATACGGGATTCTAGGCACTGAAGTCGTCGCATTGCCATCTCTCTGGAGGATGGAAGTTCCACGTTGTCGTACCGCCACAAAAGCCCTGTCTCCCATCTCTTCATTTCGCTGCGAAACGTCGTGGAATTGTCCAGTATCGAGTTGGCTCGTTCATCTTCTTTGGACCTGAGTGTGTGCTTTGAAATACATACGCCTACTGCGTCTAATGAGAAACTCTCTTTTACAAGAGCGTCCAACTGGAGATTGTTATTACATTCGCATACGTGCATTACTCGCGGGCTTGTCGGCCCGTCACCTTTTTTGCGGCCATAAACAGTCCACCCCAACCGGGACTTGGCGGCGATAAATTCGGAATCCTTGCGCTCTTTCACGGTCAGTGGTACTCCGAGTTTCACGTTGTCCAATCCGATAATCAATGACGCTCTCACATCTTTGTAACCGAGTATCGGTAGCTTCGCCAGGTGCGAATGTGATCTTAGGATTGAGTCGTCTAGCGTCTGCTTCGGCAGATCCAGGTTTTTGACGGTTCTCACGTTTTGAAGCGTGAATTTGCGTGCCGCAGTGTCCCTTGACGATATCGTTAAGCTTACCCATTTGGATTCTGCTTCTCGTTGCGTGATTTCTCCTGTCCAGCGTAGGCATAGCTCGTCCGAAGGGCCGTCGATGCCTAATTTCTCCGTTATCTCGGTCTCGATTAGGGTACAGGCTGATCCTTCGTCTATCAATGCGAACGTTTGAATTTGGCCGCCCGGTCCATACAATGTCAAGGGGACATATCTAAACAGCGCAGCTTCGTTCTGCGTTGTGTGTAGGACTGTAGCTCCTTCGTTCTTCGTATTCTCTACCCTGGTACTTTGCTGATTGTTGCTGTGAAGAAGAAAATTATGCTTTCTCGCGCATCCATCGATGGAGCATACTTTTGTTGACCTACAGTGCCTTATATAATGTTTGCCTAGGCACCTCCAGCATAACTTACTTTCTTTAACGAAGTTCCATCTACCTGACGCATCCAGATCTAGAAACTGCTTACATTCCTCTAGTTTGTGGATCCCATTGCATTTGCGACAGGGCGGTTGTGCGTTGCTGTCGTTATGTACCATGAGCCGGACTCTTGGATTCTTCTCCTTTGAGTAGACCTCTTTCTCGGATGCTACTGGCATCACGGTGCTCGCACATGACGCTACTCTGAATAGCCAGTCATCAAAAACTGCGATATTCACTCCCGGAAGTCCAGTGCTTTGTCTTGCCCAGTCAAGCTTCAGGTCGAATGGTAGTTTCTCCACCAGGTCTCGAAGTAACATTGGATCGTTCAGATAGGCGGACAGTCCTATCGCGTCGACGGTCGCACGATAGTTTTGCACCGATAACGCCAGGCGTACTAGGCTTTCGATGCTGCTCGATTTCACAGCCGGTTCCAATCGTAGCTTCGTTTGTAGGGTATGATATATAGCCTCTGGTCGGCCATATAACATTCGAAGGGTCTCAATGGCTAGTCGAACTGTTGCTGGCATCATTAATTTTCCTCGTACAGCTTCCAAAGCAGCACCTTTCAGGCACTTTTGCAGCCTCATGAGATTTTCTTGATCGCTGAGTCCACAGCGATCTGTAGATTGCTCAAAGTTCACTATGAACATGGGCCATTCCTCGGGGTTGCCAGAAAAGACTGGTAGATCCTTGTTGATGACCTGTCTTGTGGCTATCTGGGATGCAGTCAGGCATCTCTCCGTCCCCGCTGGCGCGACCGCTTGATTATTCACGTACGCGTACGGACCTGAAATATTTTGGCTCGTACTTGGATAATGCTGTGCAGTCGGGGCATGAATGAAAGGGTTTTGTCCATACAGATTGGTGTTCGTCGCCGGTGCACCCAGTGGATGACACATTGCACCGATCGGCATTGTCTCGTTTGGGTTCAGCCCAAGAGGCATTCCAATCCGATTTGCTCCCACGAATCCTGAAATTTGGCCTCCGCTCCAGTTGGGAGCTGCTCTGTTCCAACCTCCGTTCAGTAACGTAGAGCTCATGAGACCTCCTGCTTGAGGCAGTGCTGAATGCGTGGAAATGGGGCGCATTCCCTCGAAGGCCGTTGCGTACAACGGCTTTCCTGAAATATCCGCTCTTTGCTGGGCGAACACTTCCAAGTTATCTAAGCTCGTTCTTGGTGAGAAGACTTGATCAGCCCATCCTCCTCCGTTGGTATGCTCTGGTAACTGATGGTGTGTTGGAGCTGCTATGGGCACGTTAGGTGCGGCCATCGTCGCCGCCGAGATCACGTTTGTATTCGTATCCCTAATGTGATGCATTTCCCCTGCGCCTCCCTCAGCCACAGAACTCGTACTAGGCATATTTTCTGGCTCGCATATTTCTCCTAATCCACACGGGTTCCCACCGCCAGTTTGCGACTGCTGACCGTTAACACCATCCATTGTACTCCGATGTCTTTTGTCACACAGTCCTAGATTGTGGTTATACACGAACCTCGTGTCGCTCGAATGTAAGAGGTTAGCCTTTTTGTCCAACTGGATGACGATATCTCACCTGCAATGTCGAATCTCTCGTGACGCAGATATCTGTGTCGCACGCCGATCCTTTTTCTGTCGGTCGCAATGATTCGACTTGCACTCCGCTAGAGCAGGTAAAGTTTTTTAGAATATTGCCGCGCCGGGCAATGCCTCCAAATATGGGGTGTACGTTCAATGAGTCTCTTCTAACTGGTCTTTCGTGATTCATATATTGTTTATTCAATGTTGTAGATTTAATGTTACGGGTTATAAAGGTAGATGGATGAGTAATTTACAATGAGAATTTATGTGATAATAGGAATAAGAATAATTGAAAGATCGAGAGAATTGAGCCAAAAAACTTGTACGCTCTTGCACTTTACGCTCTAGCAGCTCGTTTTTTCTTTTTTGCACCGCATTTTTCTTCTTCCCTTTTTCCCCTGCTTCTGCCGTTCGCCCTGCTTAACCTTCGCCTTGGACATTCGCACTTCTGAGCCCTTTGCGAATGTTGGTGCTGTTAAGCGCAGTGATATTTGGGGCTGCCACTGAGGTTCACGCCGTAACAGTGAGTTTACGCTATATGTAATTTATTATATGTTAGCAAAAAGGATGAACTAATTTTAGCTAAAACAGAATATTTAAAAAAGTTATTTATTATGTAAGGCAATACCTGAGTACCCTAACCCATTCCATAGTACCCATACCGACCCTTACCCAACATCAATCTTGACTGATCTCGAAAGCAACCCTTAGCCTGTTATTCAGTAGCGAAGAAATGGCTATCAAGAAGAATCGAGGTTGATATTCGTATGAAAACGATAGAAATATTCTGCCAGCAGAGTGATTGCTAGGGTTATTAATTTGGTTGTACTCAGTACGAGCAAAACAATTGCCGATTTATGCTAAAAAAGTATTTCATGGTATTTGTGGTATTCTGCCAGGCACGACAAATTTATTTCGCCGGTGAAATAAATGAAGTGGTGTGCGTGCAAATGTGTTTGATTACAATCGAAATCGAAACGTAAACACAAAGCTTTGGAGTTCAAAAAGCAAAATATAAAACGATTGGGGGGTTTAGCGACGAGGAGATTTTATTATTATTAAAGGAATTCGAGCAGAGGCAGTTGCTATGGAATTTGGCGAATAAAAAGCAATTTGATGCAAACGCAATAGGGGAGCATGGGAGTCTGTGGCTGGAGTGATGAATAGAGAGTACAATTTCAAATAATTATAAAATGTAAATGAATGTTCAAATGTATGCATTCCAGGGGATACGTGCAAAAAAGCTTGGAAATCGTTGAGGGATGAAATTTAGTGGACAAATGGGGAATACAAAATATTTCACTGCATTTCTGTTCCGCAAAAAACGGATTTACTCAATATTGCGGTCTTTATCCGTGTATAGTCGTCTTACAGCACCACAGCGCCCACAAATAAAACATGTCTGCTTACTTTGTTACAAAATTTGAATTCTTTACTGATTTTATTTGTTCACAGTGTGACCGTAGGGCATGCACTTTTGGTCACACTCGGTCGCTAGTATTTTTATATTGCACATTCTGCCAGCAGAACTTTTGCTGGTCTGAATACTAGGCTTTAAGCCTAGTACTCAGACAAGCAACGGTTACACTGTTTTGTGTTTGTTTACAAATAAAATCAGTTGGAAATTCAAATTTTGTCAGAAATCAAGCCGGAATATATAATTTATGGGCTCTGTGGCACTGGAGAACGACAATGAACATAGAAAGCTCTGCAATATTGGATAAATCAGTATGTATCAAATTATAAATAAATAAAATGAGCATCGGGTATATAATTGATAAATTACAATATCCGCATAATCGGCTTCAATGAGATTCAATTTGTTTTTATTATTGCAAGTTTCTAGCCGGCTGGAACTTTCCTGGTCTTCTTCATGTTGATGTCGATATACGAGCGTCGATGACGACAGAATATAGAATAATTTTATCTTTTAGTCGATCCCAGCAAATACCACATTTTCTTTTAGTATATATCGTTGCCTTTCCAGTATTAATCGGTCATTTATTTTGCTTGTCTGAGTACTCATTTGCATAATTCTTCCGCAAGAAACTTCAGGCATGCATTTTTATCGTTTCCATACAAATATCATCCCTGATTCTTGCGCAGGAAATTTTTGCTTGTCTGAGTACTAGGCTTTAACCAATATTTATATACAATAGTCTAGTGCGATAAGTGACAATCGATAGTCGAGTACGATACGCTGATGCGATATTCGTGGACGATAAAAGAAGAACACTCAGCGAACGACAAGAAAAGCGAACACACGTGTAAAACAAATATAATAAAAATATAAATAAATCAAGCACAAGCTGTTCCACAACTTTAGAAGTGGGATTTGAAATCCAAACCAAATCAATCCAAAACAATTGTGCTCATAAAACTAATGGGGGATAGCAGCAGTGTCAACGAGGTAATCCGTGCCATCGCCCCATTCTCAAATCGGATAGACCAACACGCTGGATTATGGATTTAGAAATTAGAGCGTGCTTGTTCTGCTGTTGGTGAAAGTGACGACTACAAGTTATGATAATAGTTGAGTTGAGTGTGAGTAGTTGTCGGGATCCAGGTTGTGATTATGATATTCTGAGGTTTTAAGTATTGTGAACTGTTCGATTTGAGAGTTAAATCCAATCTGGTCTTTATTTTTGGTATTGGTTCTTAAGTCTAATACAAAGTGTGGAGTCAGCTATTTTGAGTGGCCGGGAATCTGCTGACATGGAATGTGGCCCGCTGATGGAATTGGAGCGGATGTTTGTATGTTTGTCGTATGGTGTCGTTGGCCGCTACTTTGTTGTGGTACGTTATGGTACCCGCGGGGGCTCTGGAAGGGGAAGGCCAAGGGCCGGTGTTGGGGTGGTAACTCCTCCCCCCTCAGCCTGAACTACCGACCATAACGGAGAGATGGTTGGAGTGAGGGTTGTAGTCGGGGCAGCTGTGGTGTCGGTGCTGGTTTTCCTCAGTAGGCTTATGGCACATATTACGCCCACCAGTATTAGTCCAACTGCGGTATACGTTGCTGTCGTGTGTATCGTTGTCCCAATCTGTATCCTGGTGATTTCTCGATTTGTTTGGCTAACTCGTGGATCCCCAATTCTTAGGTCGTTCTGTTTCGTTTCACCTCCTCTGTTTGAAGGATTTCCATTTTCCACCCTTATACATCCAATTGTTCCTCCGCTTGATATTGGATATTGTTGACCATCACTCCACATCCGCTGAAGGTTAGACCGCTGATCCATTGACGACCCTCTCTGGCCCGCAATCAGTGTGTACTTTGACGTTTTCTCCGTTGAAGATCGCTACATACCCTATCTCGGGCTCGAAGATTTCTCTGCGCAATCCAGTGTCCTTCGTCTCGCATTCCGCCGCCATTCCTTCCATCAGATTCCTCAAACACAGCTCATTGACTCTCTTTACCAATTTAGTACTCTTATATACTCTTATAAACAATTTTCTGATTTGCATGCACTTATTACTATAATAGTGTATTTCCTGGTTACTACATGCTAAAAAATTTGGTGTTACTATGTATTCGGTTTTGTTAATGGGCAAGGCCAGTAGCCTTTTCAGGGTGTAGGTTTGACTTTTCAAAATTGGCATTCTCATCGCGAAAATTAAATCGGTGTTGTTTATTATGGCCCTTAGCTGGAGGAATTCATACATGTGTTCCTCTGAAGCTATCTGAACGCCCTGTTCTTCCAATTCTTGAATGATCTTCTGTGCCGCCTTATCATATAAAATGAACCTCGATATTACTCCTATTTTTGCGAGCAATATGCTTTCTGTTAGATCGCTAACCTTCACCTCTAGCATATCTGCTGCCAATTGGATATTATCTATGTACTCCATTCTATAAATTCTCCTGTCCTCCTCGACGAATGCCTTACTTATCCTGTTATTCCTATTGTTTAGGAACGTGCTTAATTGTGTCAAATTCTTAAACATGATACTGAACTTATTTTCTCTACTCTCCTGTATTTCTAGTACTTCTTCCATCTTTTCCTCTTGTTCCTTTACCTTCCTGATCTCCTTTTCCAGCCGCTCTGCATCTTCGGCATCCATATTCCCTGTCACTGCCTTAACTACTGACCCTAGGCCGTTGATAAGTCCCCTCTTGCTCCTTATTTTGGGGCTTACGTTCTCGAGTTTTCCCCCTGACCTGGTCTAACTTTCGTTGGAGTGCCCTTACTACATTCCTCGTCTCTTCCTCCTCCAGCATCGTTCCGAGCATCTCCTCCAATTGGTCAATACTTTCCTTAAACTCTTTTAGTTGCACCACGTGGACAAAGGTCGTGTAGGTTTGGATAATCCGAGCTGGCCCCATCTCGATCTGGGCTAAAGGCTCGTTTTCCTTTAATCCGCGGATCTCGAACACCTTAGCCGCTGCCGCTGTCCATCTGAAATTTATCACTCGTTAGCCTTTGTTAATCTTCGGATTTTTTCCTTATGAACTTTTTGTGACTATGTTGTTGTCAGCGTTAAGTGTTTATCTACTGCCACCTTGTGTGTAGTGAACCTTGGTGTCAACTTTTCCCTTCTAAAGATCGTGTCTTCTGGCTCTACTCCTCGTGGTTCCTGTCTGTCTGTTTTTGCCGCCTCTATTCTTCTAGCCTTCTGCCTTTCCACCATCTCTTTCACTCTAGGGTATATTTCTGCTTGGAACTCGTTGATTTTCTGGAGATAATCATGTTCATTGTTGAAGGCCACATTACTCCTGAACATGTGTGTTCTTCCCGTAAACAATTCTTGCGGCGTGAACTTTGTTGCCGAGTGAATTACATTGTTATACGTTATAAATGCTTCTGTCACTACCTCGTCATATTTAACCTCCAGTTTCTTCTCTTTTCTCTGTTCCACTATTATCCTATATATTTCTGTAATTGTCGAGTGCAGTCTTTCTACAGTCGCATTGCTCGACGACTGTTGAAACGACGTCACGTGCAACTCAAGTTCGTATTGCTTACAGAAATCTTTGAATAAGTTTGAGGAAAACTCCACCCCTTGATCGCAAACTATCTTCTTAGGTACCCCAAATAGTGCCATAAAACTCCTTAGCGACCTTATTACGTTTACGCTATCTCTCGCGGTAATAGTGTATCCCCGTATGCTTGGGGATACACTATTACTGGACAACTGGTCTATTATAGTTAGTACATACTTTTTGTTTATAAAATACAAGTCGATATGCACTAACTCCATCGGTCTGCCTGGCGTTTCCGTGACACTATACTTAATTTCCTGTCGTATTTGAGGACCTGGCACCTGTCGCAATTGCGTAATTACTGCCTTCATATTCGGGAGCCCTTTTCATATCCCTTTTCATATGAGCCACTGTTTCCTCTATACCCCTGTGATTGCTTCTCTCGTGGTAGTCCCTCACGGCCTTTTCTTGCTGGTCCTTCTCCTTCAGCTCCGGTAACACCGTAGTGCATTTTATAGCTTTATACATCTTGGTATAAGCGAAGTATTTGCAATACGCGTTTTGTATGGGTATTACCAGGTCGTCTGGCATAAACATCGCGATTGTCCTATTAGGCTTCAGTATTTGTTTAAGCCTCCGACCCAGTTTTTCTTCTTTGAACTCATTCTCTACCCACGTTGTCCTGACTTTGTTTCTAAGCGGTACTTCTTTGCTTATCCTACCCGGAGTTCCTACTTCCACCACCACTTGGACGTTACAGTCGTTAAGTGGTTTTTCCGATATCGGGAAACCGAGGCGCAAGTCCTCCTCCGCGGAGTGCATATTCTCCCCATTTGTAGCTACCTCTGATGTGTTTTCCAACACATTTTCTTCTGGTTGAATCCTACTCAATGCATCCGCCACTACGTTCAGGGACCCTTTCTTGTAGATGATCTCATAGTCGTATTCCAACGACTGAAGCATCCATCTGTTACTGGCCTGTGGTCTGTTACTATTTTGAACTTTTGGCACAATAAATAATGCCTGAAATGCTTTATTGCCCAAATAATGGTAAGCATCTCTTTCTCTATCGTGGCATAATTTATTTCTGTGTCGGACAATGTTCTGCTTGCGTACGCCAATGGCCTGTCCGCTCCCAGGTGTCCCTGGGACAAAATAGCCCCTATGGCGTAGTTGCTAGCATCTGTTGTCAAAATGAATGGCTTCTCAAAATCCGGGAATTGATGAATGGGGTCGTTGCACAGCAAAGTCTTGCATAATTCAAAGGTCTCTTCGAATTCAGCATCGACCTATACCTGTTTCTTCCCTTTCAACTGTCTCGTCAGTGGCTTCGGTATTGCCGCTAGGTCTTTTATAAACTTCCTGTAGTACCCCAGAAGGCCTAGGAACGACTTAATTTGTCGCCTAGTTCTTGGCATTGGGAACCTTTTGATTGCTTCCACTTTCTTCGGGTTTGGTCTCACCCGCTCTAAGGTTACTACATGACCCAGGTATTCTACCTCTTTTCTCAAGAACTCCGTTTTATCTAGCTGAAGCTTGAAATTCGCTTCTTTGAGCCTTTCAAAGACTTTATTCAGATCGCACATATGTTCTTGTAAGGATGCTGAGAATACCATGATATCGTCCATGTAAACCAGGCAGCATTTTCCTATCAGCTCTCCGAAAAGGTTATTCATCAACCTTTGAAAGGTTGCGGGAGCATTGCTTAGCCCGAAGGGCATTCTGACATACTCAAAATGTCCCCCTTCGGCCGAAAAAGCTGTCTTGGGTATGTCTTGTTCTTCTACATCAATTTGATGGTATCCACTAGCTAAGTCTAGCGTTGAGAAATATTTCGCCCTTCCAAGCCCGTCCAGTACATCATTTATGATTTTCATCGGGTACCTGTCCTTTATCAACTTCTCGTTTAACTTCCTGTAATCAACTATCATTCTCCACTTCCTTACTCCTGAGGCGTCCTTCTTTTTGGGGACTAACCATACCGGAGCACTCCATGGAGAATGACTGTGCCTTATTATCTTTTTATCTAAGAGTTTCCCGATTTGTCTTGTGACCTCCTGCCTTTCTGCGAATGCGTATCTATACGGCCGTGAGTAGACCGGGATATCGTCAGCTGTCCACACCTGGTGTTTCACTACGTTCGTGAAGGACAGGTCGTCACCCTCTCTATAGAAGGCTGACGGGTACTTCGCACACAACTTTCTTAGCTCTTTAATTTCCTCTTCATTGAGGTGGTCTGTTCTGAACGGTGGTGGTCTTTCGAACGGGACCTTCCCGCCGTCTGCACTCCTTTCGCCCTCTATGTTATTCATTTCTATATGATCGTCCGGGTTGAATTCGGACACTGCAAGGGGTTTTTCTAGGAATAGTTGTTGTTCTTCCTTAGAGTAATTTTTCACCTCTACTGCTCTGTATAGCCCTTCTGAAATTTCCAAGCCTGCCTTTTCACCTTTGTTCACCGGCACCGGCACCTGTATGACTTTTTTTGTACTTGGTTCGATTGTAACAGTTCTGTCGTTCTGTATTGTCAACCCCTCGGGTGCACAATTGGCGCTTTTCTATGTCTATGACTGCTCCAATTTGTTCTGGCTTCTCTTCTCCCTTGATAATCGACAATATTTGGTCCACCGCTGTTATGAACCCATCTAATTTCTCTCCTCCTCCTTCATACTTTTGTATGATCTCCACCAAGTCTACTATCTTGACTGCCTCAAGCAGATTTGGTGTCTCGCTCGGTTGGGTTATATCTACTTGGCCCTACTCTTCTTCACTATCTTCTGACAGTCTCGCGTCTAACGGGATGAGTCTGACTACTGCTGTTTCTTGGCATACACTCCTCCTATATTATTGACGTTTGGCCTGCTCTATTTCACTTCCCATCTCTCCCTAGTGTGTATATACTACGCGTATATGTGTCGTGTATATGTAATTTTATATCCTGTTTTAATTGCCTACTTGTGTATGCGTATTCTTATAGTAATTGTGTACTTGTGTATATTCTTATATCAGTTGTGTACTTGTGTGTGTGTATGCTTAAACTAGTTGTGTACTTGTGTGTATGCTTATATATTATTTGTATATGTGTATGATGTTTATATGTGTATATTCTTATAGTAAGGTGTGTTTCCTGTACTTAAGCTGATACGTTTCTTGTGTATTTAGTCCTCAATCCGTGTTGTGAAATGGAGTTCAGTAATTAGTTGTGATAAGTATGTTTCTTCGAAAAATATTGTTTCATATTGTGGCGTGATGTGAAATAGATTTGTTGGTTTTTTTTTTTGTTTTTTTGCCCTGTTCTATGGCTTTTCATGCCTTTTGCTTTCATTTGTTTAATTGCTTCTTTCATATTATCTTGCATGCCGAAGCTAGCTGTGATGCTGTGCGTTACAGCATTCACAACCAAACGCTGACGGTCATGTCTCCCCAGTAATATACCCCTTTCCCGATCACCCCTACACTAGGCGTCCGCGCTGCGCGTTGCAACACTCCGCCCTACGCATGTGGGTGTCCGAAATTTTTAATCGTTTTTTTTATTTATAATTCATTCATTTCTACCTTACATGCTGAAGCTAGCTGTGATGCTGTGCGTTACAGCATCCCTGGTAGTATTTTCATTCTTCCAATCACCCCTACACTAGGCGTCAACGCTGCGCGTTGCAACACTCTGCCCTACGCATGTGAGTGACTTATTTGCTGCTACCTTACATGCTGAAGCTAGCTGTGATGCTGTGCGTTACAGCATTCACAACCACTTGCGGACAGTCATGCCTCCCCGGTAGTATTCCCTTTCCTGTCACTCCTACACTAGGCGCCGCACTGCTCGCTGCAGCACTTTGCCCTACGCATGTGAGTGACCGGAATAATATATTCTTATTTCCTAAAGTATATCTAACGTATCTTTCTGGCTACCAACGAATATTTTTCGTTACAACACCGCAGCGCCAGTCGATACTTCGCCCTTTAGCTTCGATCCGGCCCTGTCTTTTCTTTATTCTTCGTGTGCATGTATGTGTGTATATTTCCGACGGCCCATCGTTTCGCCGCTTCGCTGTCGCACGGTGCGATGCCAAGTCAAAATTTGAAAATTACGTAGGCTGTCTCCAAAATCTACGTGTTTTTCCGTAGCATTATTTTGCTGAAATACGTAGATCTACGTACTTTTTTTAATGCATTTTTAAATTAACTGTCCTTGCACTTCATTGTTATTAATTATTAATAATCACAAATTACAAAGTAAGCATGCCAATCTATTTGCAATTTGGCGCTGCTAACCCCTTGAAAACTGAATTTAGTTCGCCAACCCATAGTGTAATTAACAAGGTGAGCTCATTTCGAACAGCTGGAACGATTTTCTACCACATATGGATGAGCCGATAGTCGATAGGTTTCGGTACCGAGTTGTTGAAAATTAGCTCACCTTGTTAGTTACACTATGCGCCAACCTATTGAAAATGGAATTTAGTGCTGCTAACCCAATAATCATTATCATTTTATTTATATAATTCATATTATATTCATATTAACCATAAATGTTAGTTTTTAGGGTTTTTTGAAATTTTTTGAAAAAGTACGTAGTATTAGTCTCTTTACACGTTGACACGTAGATCTCCTTTAAAATACGGAGATCTACGTAAAAAGACGGAGGGTTGGCATCCCTGGTCGCACCCGACGGTCCGCTCCGACCCGACTTCTGGCCACTTCATTTTGCCATCGTTTCACACCTCGCCGTTTCGTTTCATATTCTTTTACTTTATTTGCTCATAGTCTTCTCCATTTCACATCACATATTATAATTGCTGTCCTCCAGAGCATCCTCTGCGTGGTTCTCTCTCGCTGTCTCGGGTCGTCCGGGGTCCTAATTCCTCCATTTTTCCCGTCCGACTGCGCCAGTTATGAGTTGAGTTGAGTGTGAATAGTTGTCGGGATCCAGGTTGTGATTATGATATTCTGAGGTTTTAAGTATTGTGAACTGTTCGATTTGAGAGTTAAATCCAATCTGGTCTTTATTTCTGGTATTGGTTCTTAAGTCTAATACAAAGTGTGGAGTCAGCTATTTTGAGTGGCCGGGAATCTGCTGACATGGAATGTGGGCCGCTGATGGAATTGGAGCGGATGTTTGTATGTTTGTCGTATAGTGTCGTTGGCCGCTACTTTGTTGTGGTACGTTATGGTACCCGCGGGGGATCTGGAAGGGGAAGGCCAAGGGCCGGTGCTGGGGTGGTAACTCGCGCGTCTATTAATAGCACCAAATTCAGCGGCGGGCACTTTTATGAGATTCGATACGTCAAAAAAAAAATTATGATCTATTCAAACATCCTGAAAACATTTGACTAGGCATGTTCGAGAACCGAGTTAGTGATGCAGCTTCCGAAAATATTCTACACTCCTATCAAAACTTCCCTTATGGGCTACATTCTGCAGAGGTAGGAGTTGGCACTACGTGCAAAATTAAATGAAAACGAGGGGGAACGTTGTGAGCCGCGTCTACGCCGCGGCTCTACTTTATACCCGGTACTCAGTCAGTATATATGTATGTGAGCTTGTAATTTATTACATGTTCGCAAAAGGGACAAATTTAATTTTAGCCAAAAAAGAAAAAAGTAATTAAGTCGAACCTTCTCGGAGATATTGATCTATTAGATGTTTCCATATTTGTTTACATACATTTTTTACATCTGCCTTTTCTACATGTCTAAATCTACTTCCTAAATATACATACACGGCTGTGTGCGAGAGATAGAGAGAATGAGTCTGCGCTTGGATGGCCACTGAATTTTAATTTGTTCCTGTTGGCTATACTAATGATCCGATCTGATCCAGATTCAATACTCTCATAGATATGGTAATTTTCCATTATTCTGCGTTTTTTGGTTTTCTCGTATCAAAAATATTATGCATTCCACAGATTTTCGTCCTTTGTGGGGGCGGAAGGAGGCGTGGCAAAATTTTGAAATAAACTGGTCTCGGTTTGATATCACAGGAGCTTGGATAGAAAGTTTGGTTGATCTAGCTCTTATAGTCTCTGAAATCTAGACGTCAAAAAATTCGATCAGGCATAGCGCCCACCCCGGTGTGTGACAGAGAGCGAGAGGGAACGATGCAATTCGATATGGTTTTCTTCATTGTGGCTATATTTATGTTGCGATCTTTTCTAGATTCAATACTCTGATAGATATGATCATTGTCTATGATTCTGAGTTTTTAGTTTTCTAGTATATTTTCGTCCTTTTTGTGGGTGGAAAGGGGGTGGGGCGAAATTTTGATACAAAAATACAAAATTTGGTTGCTTTAGCTTTTATAGTCTCTGAGCTATAGGCGCTAATGGAGACGGACGGACAGACAGACATACCTATATTAACTTGGCTATTGATGCTGATCAAGAATATATATACTTTATGGGGTCGGAAACGCTTCCTTCTGGGTGTTAAACACAACTGTTATCACCAAAAATCTAATATACCCCAATACTCTTCGAGTACCGGGTATAATAAATCGTTATAGTCGTTTTCGAGAAATCAACCATAGTTGCCATAGTTTTAATCTATGGTATTTAGACAAAATTAGTTTAGAAGCATGCATAGAGTTTTAAAACGCCTTTTCAACGACTTAAAGCCAAAGTCTCTAGTTTCAGGGGTTCAGAAGCTAGCTTTTAGCTTTTTATAGTTGTTTTCCCGCTAAACTAAACTTTTTCAAAAAGTGGTAGAACTAATGTTTCTAATATTGAGCTGGTTAACACAGATAAAATGATTTCAGGACACTAAAATAACGTTTTGTATCAAACATACAACGACCCGGACAAAAATTTTCATTTTGAAAAGTCCCCAAAAATCTTGTTTTGGAAAAATCGTTTGAACGGAGCACCGGATTTTTACAAATTAGGTGTCATTCGACGCGAATTTTCAGCAAAAATGCAACAATACAAAAAATGGTACATTCTCCCCCACCGACCCCAACAGTTCCATTTTTCTAAATTTTTACTTTTACACTTTCACCGCTCTTTCTCCTAAACCATTAAGATTTTTCAAAGTCTTGGTATGCAATCCTTTTATCCTTTTTGCAATACCTTTCGATTGGGGTATCACTCGTTATGATCAGACGGTCACAGCAGACTGTATACTATAGTAGTCTACTTTGCACACTCTCCTTGTGCGCTTCGTCACTACGTGGACTGCCGTCCACAGTGATTTGTTTTCCCTAATTTTAGTAGTAAGTTTTTTAACCATTTCTGTAAAATTTACCTGACGCACATAAATGGGTACTTTACTTGCTTGGCCTAAGGTGTTTGAGCGCTATCATCATCTTCTTTTGAGTCACTAAGAATCGCGAATCTATTGTTTGTCAGCGCCTTATTAAGAAAGTGTTTTCAGACATTTGGTTATTTTGGGTGCTCTTTTTAGCTTAGTTGCCCAATTTACTTTATATTTGCACATAGCGATCGAGCCCAGTCTGTATTAGCGTTCCGTCAGCGTTTTGCATACTTTTCGGTTGGTGGCGGGAAAAAGGTAGCTTTGCGCAATGACTTGACAATACCGGGCGCTAAGAGACAGCCGTTGCGAGGAAATGTATCCTCAGGCAATGTATCATCCACTGTATACGGGAATATCCGGATGAGGCGAATTCATGGAGGGCTCTCTTCCAGAGCGACGCGGTGGAGACCGCGATGGTGGGGGGGCACTGAGAGGAAAGCGAGACGTACGGTGCTCAGCGCAGGCCGATCATGTACGCCATGTAGCCATGCCAAGCAGCCGGATACCACCGGATGGAATGGCACGGAGACTACGATGGAAAGTTGCCGGCGCTGCGGGCATTTACCGTTGTTGCTAGGCAGCACCGGTGCCGCTAACGCACAGACTTGTCTATAAAAGGAACCCCATAACAGAGACTTGGGACAGTCAGCATCGGAAATTTCAAAGTGCCAGTCTATAAGGGAAAGAGATAACCATGGATTAAGGATCAAGTCCCAGGTTGACGTAGATACGAGTGAGCAGCGGCACGCGCCCACCAATTGAGAACTAACGCATTGTGTGCTGATTGCGAGGCGGACTTGGGCTTTCAGCTAAGAGCCTAAGATAGCCGATAGTTTACACTTTAGATACGAATAAAGACTCGTAATCCGAATCCACCCAAGCCTTTTATTTGTCGCCCAGGCAACAGTACAAATTTGTTGCAGCGAACGCACAGACCGCTGAGTAAGCCCAGCTTAACATAGACGGCCAAAAATGTTCAATGTAATGTAAAAAGTAACTAAAAGTAACTTGGGTAAGGTGGTAACGAGATAAGAGTAGAAAGTATGGGGAAACTGCAGTGGATACACGCAATGAGGAAGGAGGAAGTGGTCAAGAGGGGCCAGGCCTGCGGACTCCATAAACAGACATAAACTCCATAAACAGACAAATAAACGCTAAGTCCATCAAGGATGCATTATCATGCAAGTTAACGCACCCAATTACATTGGTCTCTTATACGAGTTATAAACAGTCTTTGGTGTCCCCAGATTCAATCTCGATCTTTGGATTTCAATCTTTGGCTCCCAAATAATTTATAAACAATCTTTTCTCACACCTTAAGTGGAAAAGAAACTTTTCTCACACCCGCCTTAATTGAAAAACAATCTCGGCCCACACCCGGCTTTCGGGTAAACAATCGAACACCCAGCTTTCGGGTAAACAATTGAACACCCGGCTTTCTGCAGATTCTGCATTTTGGTAAATCCCAAGCTGCTAATAAAGCACGCCTCTCGCAACTGGTCCAAAATGTAGGCCATGCCCAATGGGATGCATTAATTATTTAACTTTATTTCACAAAACTTATTGAGCTTTACAAGACTTAAAGAATTGTAGTTTCGAGGTAAGTTGTTCAACCGGATAGGTATCGGCGCGTTTTTGGCGACTTTAGTTTTAGGTCAACTTTTCCGTTCTGCTCAAGACTGCCTCTACTGATTCCATCTCCACATCATGAAACCCCAATGGTTCTCTGCTCGATACCATTTTCCTATAAACAAACGGACTGACTTGATTTGGTCATTTTTCTTGGTAACGTAAAAGCTGTAAGCTGCGTGCTGACTAAACAAACGGACTGACTCGATTTGGTCATCCAGATCTAGAATTGTGAAGTCACAATTCTTGGACATAAGGGATGGGTACTAGCAGATACCTTTGGAAGAGGCAAGCACGCAGCTTACAGCTTTTACGTTACCAAGAAAAGGTCTGTGTCAGTGGAAAGTGATGCCGTTTCGTCAGAATTCCACATCTACCGCGTTCCAGCGAGCCTTGGACCAGGTTATAGGGTCTGAGATGATGCCACTCGTGTTTGCCTACCAGGATGACATCATAGTCATCGGGAGAACCAGAGAAAAGCACCGGCTAACCTGGAAAAAGTGTTCCAACGATTGAAAGTGGCAAACTTGAGGCTGAACGTCGACAAATGTCAGTTTTTCTGGCAAGAGCTGCGGTATCTGGGTCATCTGGTGACGGGTGAAAGTATATGTCCAGATACCGAGAAGGAAACGGAGACAAGAGAAAAGTGGCTGAACAGAACTGAGCAGAACTACGCTGCGACGGAAAAGTAATGCCTGGCGATCATGTAAGACATTAGGAAAATGAAGCCGTATTTAGAGGAATATATTTCAAGTTGAACAGTATCGAAAGCCAACGGGAAGAATACCGAGATGGGCATTGGAGTTGCAGCAATATGACTTCGAGATCGAATATCGTAAGGGTCTACTCAATGTGGTGGCTGACGACAAACCATTGCAATAGAAGTTTCTAAAAGTGGACGGGGAGCAGGCAAACAGGAGCACAGATAGAGGCGCCATTCGAATAGATCACGACGCTGAGAAACGGAATCAAACAAGTACCCGAGAAGTTTCTCTAATATGTGGGATCGCTACCATTGTCGAAGCATGGTAATGCAATGCTGCTAGTGCTGGTGGACAAATTCTCGTAGTGGTCCAAGCTGGTGCCAATGAAAAAGGCCACCGCGGAGGCACTCACGTAGGCGTGGCGCGAGCGAATCAGGTTCGGCGTGCCAAAGATATTTTCACCGACAATGTCGTGCAGTTTACAAGCAGGTAGTTCAAGAGATTTCTGGAGCTGCTTGGAGTAAGGCACCAATTCACTGCCCCGTATACCCCGAAGGAAAATCCGACGGAATGCACCAACCGAACAGTAAAAACCATGACTGTGCAGTTTACTGAGAGGGACAAATGATGCTTGGACAAAAAGTGGCCGAATTAATGTTAGCGGTGAATTCGGAAGTAACAGAATCCACCGGGTACTTGCGAGCTTTCATCGCCGAAGCAGCAAAATTTGCCCCGAAATATGACGGGCCATATAACGCGGGACGTTGAGATCCCTGAAGGAGATGGGCGAGGTAGCCCCAGACGGTGTAATTCGAAGGTAATGCCGTAGTTCGGGTCTCAGTCCAGGACACCAAGGCCGGCTCCAAAGCGGATGCCCCCCGGGTGCGGATGATAGATCCCTGGGTCCGAGCCGCTGCACGGGGGTGATATCCGAATTTTGAGCCGATCCTAAGCCGAGGGGAAAGGGACGCAGGTGGCACGCTGACATTTGGAAACCCGGGCCTGTTGATCGCGGGACAGCAGAGGAGGGGCTAAAAAGGGGCTGATCATTATTGATCAGTCAGCTCTCACTGCGTTCGGTCTCGTCATCTATGTCTCGTCATCAATGCTCGGAATGCAATTTGAGCTTCACTGCTGCTCAGCTTTGCTGCTTTGATGCTGTTCGCTGCTCGTCTTTGTGCCGCCGTGCGTTTCCTTTTTCGTGCATAGACTTGCCCTCAGATGCTGTTAAACTTTTAATAAATCTGCTCAACCTGTTGTGGCAGTGTGATAACTGTGTCGTTGCGAATGACTCGCACTCTAAAATTGATGAACTCAGTGACAAGGTGCGGAAGCTTGAAAGCCTTTATCGGGATCTCAAGTCCGATATTCAGGCCGAATAAGTTGATTTAGAAGGTGAAGCCGGTTGCTTCTAAGAAGGATGCCAACAATGCCTTGCCGGCGACTGACTTGCTGTCTCCACAGCTAGTGGCCGCCACTTCGACTTGGTCATTTACCCGGGTTCAGCTGCCGCTCTCCCTTCTGATTCGGAGGGTTTTATAACAGTCCGAAAGAAAGAGAAGAAGAATCGGAGCGAAAATCCTAAGCGTTTTGTTTGTGTTGCTCCGAGCTTTGAGCAATTAAATGTAGTGTAGTAGAGCAGAAAATATCTGCATATCGGTAAATTTGCCGCCGTGTTGGAGCCAGAGGCGGTGGTGAAATTTGTTGCCGGTAAGCTCAAGGTGTCCGATGCCGGAAGTGCGAAGCTGGTCAAGCGGGATGCGGACATATCTGCGTTGAAATTCGTTAATTTCAAACTTGGGGTCCCTGAGCCTCTATTCCCGATGGTCTTTGATGACAAAAAGAGTTTCCCGCCTGATCTGACGGCTGTTAATCTGCCTACACTTGTGCCATTGCGGACGTCCACCCCGACTGAGGAAGTTCCAGTTCCATCCACTTAAAAAAACCCCCAGTGAGCGGCGCCTATGGTTTCTGGATCGCCGCTTCTCGACAGCATATTCTGATTATACTTTCTCGCGCTCGATCTTAAATGGATCACTCTCTTCGGTATCAACACCGGGATTGGTATTCCCTACCACCGCCCTGACCAATCTACTCGATGAGGATGCTGTGCTGCTGTTTCGGACTGCGACGTGTGGACAGGTTTTACGCATGAGCCTTGCCGTATGTGATGTTCCTGACCCTCCTCTGGATCCTACTCTCGTGGCCGCTAATCGGACGGTCCCGCCACTTCCTGGGATTATTCCGATGGATGGGGCTAAATCCACCCGCATTTTCTTTCAAAACATTTCTGGTATGCGCACTAAGACTCAAGCGGTGTACTTGGCAGCATCAACGTGCGATTTCGATTTTATCATCCTTGTTGAAACTTGGCTCAACGAAAACTTCTTCGACAACGAGTTCTTTGATCCCAACCTTTTCCAAGTGTTTTGTCAGGACAGAGACTGTGCTAAAACGAAGCGTTGCGGAGAGGGTGGGGTCATTGTGGACGTTAGACGCACCATACGCTGTGATCCGATTTGTCTCCTTGATGGCGACTCTATCTTGGATCAGATTGGTGTGTCTGTTGCCGGTCAGTCGGAGACGCTGTGTATCAGCGCTTCATATATTCCACCGAAGAGCAGCTATGATGTTTACAGGGCGCACACGCAAAATATTGCCAATATGTGTGGCAATTTACGAGACCGTCAGCATCTCTGCGTTGTTGTCGACTTCAATTTGGGGTCGTTGGTATGGACCACCGATCCGCCGTCGTCGGTAATTATTCCGAGCAATGTGCATTTGCTGCACGAAGTCCATTTTTTGGTTGACCTTTTTAGTATGGGCTTAACCCAAGTTAACAATGTTTTTAATAGGTTAAATAAGATTCTAGATTTAGTTTTTGTTAGTGCGGATATTGATTGCTGCGTTGCATGTTGCGGGCTGCCTATTGCAGAATGTGACATGCATCACGTGCCATTGATATTCTCAGCTAATTTCTATAGTTACTCCCCCTTAACTGAACCCGATTCTGAATATTTTTGGTTAACATTGGCTCACTTGATGTATCGAAGGCGGACATTTTGGAGGCAATTACTGATTTTGACAATTCGATTAAACCCGACAGTGATGGCATTTCTGCCTTCCTGCTTCGCAACTGTAATGTTGCTTTTTGTGAACCCCTTAAAATTCTCTTCGCAAATTCTTGTTAACGGGTCGGTTTATTGCAAAGTGGAAGGCTGCCAAGTTTACTCTCGTTTTTAAGAAAGGTACTAGGAATTGTATCTCGGATTATAGACCAATCGCCAAACTCAGCAATGTCTTAAAACTTCTTGAGCGCATCATTGCCAAAAAGATCACTTTCCTCATGAAGTCGTACAGTAGCCCCAAATCAGCATGGTTTTATGCCAGGTAGATCAACGACAACTAATTTGCTAGCCTTCAGTAATTTTGGTCACACATGCCTTTGAAGTGCACTCTCAAGTTGATGTGGTGTACACTGACTCTGCAAAGTCTCCAACTGTGCCCTAATAGCCAATCTGTATCGGTTGGGGATTCATTCGAGCCTGCTTAGTTGGTTCATTTCATATCTGGAGCAGCGAGAGTATGTTGTATTAGTGAATGGAAAGCAATCGGACCCATATCTGGCTACTTCCGGCCTTTCACAGGGAAGTGCTCTTGGTCCGTTGCGTTCGCTATCTTCATTAATGACATATGTCTCAGCATTTAGGCTTCTGAGCATTTGCTGTATGCCGATGATCTGAAAATCTTCCGTTCCATCAAAACTTTGGGGGACAGTATCCTTCTACAACGTGACCTAGATGGAGTCGTTCGTTGGTGCACACTTAATTCGCTCCCTCTCAATGTTAGCAAATGTTACTTTGTGTCCTTTAGCAAGTGTGTATTCAATGTTCAGGCCTCGTATTCGATAAATGGCCTTCCGCTTTTGAAGCTGACGGAGACACTTGACCTTGGAGTCTTGTTCGATTCCAAATTTCTTTTTATCGAGCATTTGAACTTTATTTTGCCAAAAGCCTATGCCATGTTCGGCTTTTTAACGCGTAATTCATCCCAGGCTGAGTCTTTATGCATTTCTTGTGCGCTCTCGCCTTGAGTATGCTTCAGTGGCTTGGAACCCCACTGGTGTCGGTCAGATTGCGCGTATCGAGAGATTGCAAAATAAGTTTTTGAAGTTTGCACTCCAGCCTTTGCAATTTTCCAGTCCAGTGCCGTCCTATGAGCGCAGATTCCACCTCGTGCATCTCTCCTCCCTCGAGGATCGAAGGACCATTGCGGCTCAGCTATTTTTATACCCGGTACTCGAAGAGTATAGGGGTATATTAGATTTGTGCCAAAAGTGGAAGCGTTTCCGACCCCATAAAGTATATATATTCTTGATTAGCATCAATAGCCGAGTCGATATAGCTATGTCTGTCTGTCCGTCCGTCCGTCCGTCTTCATTAGCGCCTATAGCTCAGAGACTGTAAAAGCTAGAGCAACCTTATTTTGTATCCAGACTCCTGTCCCATCACACTGTTACAAGAGTATTTCAAAATTTCGCCCCGCCCCCTTCCGCCCACTCAAAGGACGAAAATCTGTGGCATGCACAATTTTAAAGATACGAGGAATCTAAAAACGCAGAATCATAGACACTGACCTTATCTATCAGAGTGTTTAATCTGGATCAGATGGGATAATAAATATAGCCACAATGAAGAAAACCATTTCGAAATGCATCGTTCCCTCTCGCTCTCTCTCGCACACCGGGGTGGGCGCTATGCCTGATCGAATTTTTTGACGCCTAGATCTCAGAGACTATAAGAGCTAGATCAACCAAACTTTCTATCCAAGCTCCTGTGATATCAAACCGAGACGAGTTTGTTTCAAAATTTTGCCACGCCCCCTTCCACCCCCACAAAGGACGAAAATCTACAATTTTGAAAATACGGGAAAACAAAAAACACAGAATCATAGAAAATGACCATATCTATCAGAGTGTTGAATCTGGATCAGATCGGATCAATATGATAGCCATTTAAACAAATGAATTTCAGTGGCCTTCCAAGCGAAGGCTAATTCCCTCTCTCTCTCTCGCACACAGTTTTGTATGTATATGAAGAAAATAGATGTAGACATTGAGAAAAGACATGGGCATTTCTCTGAAGTCGAACGGGACGTTCGTACGCATATCAAGGGGTAAAAATGGCAAAACAAAACAGATTTTCAAAATGGTTTTACCGTTATGATTCACCACTTGACTAGCCCTATAACTGGTGCTAAGGGTGATTTTGGGCTACTGTTAGCTTTCGAGATATTTGCAAAAAAACATGGTATTCGCACGGGACAAACATAGAAGTGGTTTTCGCTTCGACTAACTCAAGCTCAGATTTCAGCGAAAGTTGATGCGATATATTAATGCGAATTTCTGATTAATGTTTTGCATTGATGACTCTTTAAAATGGTTATAATTTAACGCGAACATGATTCGTATTTTTTTTTAAATTGAATTTGAACTATTTTTGCACGGGACATGTCGCACGGGACATTTTTTCCATATGATATTGATATTTTTTTTTTGGCGCTGTTTTTCAAAAATATACAGTGGTGAACTAAATTTTTGGCACAGTAAGCATGTTCAACTTTTTGACTGATTTCCCGCTAATCCATTGAAATTTTATTACACAAAAAAAATTACATGGTAAGGATGGAAAAAGTTGAGCTAATTTCAGTTTTAATTATTTTCATATCTTATATATTTAATTTATCAAAATTAAAAATCACAAAAAGGCACTAAATTTGACTGAAAAAAATTATTGTCACAGCATATTCAAAAACTAAAACTAATATTAAAGTTAGCAGATTTATATTTTGTAGGCAGTCCCTTTTGTTTAATGACGGCTTTTAGACGTCGTGGATGGACAAAACCAATTTTTTGGTTGTTTCTGGGCTAATATTAGCCCATTCCCCGATACCACCTCGGGCCACCTTTAACTCTGCCTTTGTGGTTATAGAGCGCTTTTTTACACGCCTCAATGGGGTTGAGGTCTGGGGATTGGGGCGGATGCGGCAAGGTATGTTTGACACGATATGCAAGCCACATACGCACATCAACGGCAGGATGGGTCGTTTTCGTGCTGAAACGTGAACGAATCTGGCAAATTCAACTTTTCGGCACTCTTCTTAAGATTTCTGTTCAATATATCCATATAATATTTCTTGTCCATAATGCCGTCAATGAATTCCAGTTCGCCAACACCTGCAGCGGACATGCATGGTAAATTCAACTTTTCGGCACTCTTCTTAAGATTTCTGTTCAATATATCCGTATAATATTTCTTGTCCATAATGCCGTCAATGAATTCCAGTTCGCCAACACCTGCAGCGGACATTCATCCCCATACCGTCACCCCACCACCACCATGCTTCACCGTCACTGCTAGATATTCTTTTTGAAGCTCTGTATTGGGCTTTCTCCATACCTTTTGGCGGCCATCTGATCGGAAGATGTTGAATTTGCTTTCGTCAGAGAAGAGCACATTGTCCCAAAACTCATTTGGCTTCCTCAGATACTCCTTAGCATAAGCCATTCGCTTCTTTTTGTTCGTTTCCGAAACTAATGGCTTACGTCTTGCAACTCGAGAACTGAAATTCGCTTGGAGCCCCTTTAAAACGCTGCACAACGCTCCGAAGCGTATAGCGGCTTCTGTCCATCATTTCTCCAATCTCAGCATACGATTTGCCCTGATTATGCTAATATAAAATAATTTTGCGTTGAGCTTCGGTGGTTTCCTTCTGTTTGCCGCTCATTGTTTATGTTGCTTTACAAATTGGTCAATTTAGCCCTATTTAATGGCACATGACACGATTGCAGTTAAATATTTATGTAAATATAACGGGGCTTTTAAGAAAGGCATTGCCAGAACGGTCAAATATGGGTGCCTAACTGCATAGATGGCGGTAGAAGCTAAGTGTGCAAATAATTTTGTTCAGTCAAATTTAGTGCATTTTTGTGCTTTTTAATTTTAATAAATTAAATATATAAGATATGAAAATAATCAAAACTGAAATTAGCTCAACTTTTTTACCCTTACCATGTAATTTTTTTTGTGCCATAAAATTTCAATGGATTAGCGGGAAATCAGTCATAAAGTTGAACGTGCTTACTGTGCCAATAACTTAGTTCACCACTGTATATAGAAAACAGCTTGAAAAATTGGATATAATTAATAATTCAATTTAAAGCGTTTATTTGTACATAATAATAATCAAAACAATTTTTAACAAACTTATATACATACATATATGTATATGAATGAATATGAATCTATATATATACATGTATCAAAATTCATGTTTTTTCCGAATATGCAGTCCGAACTACTATTAACTGTCGTCCTTGCCAAGAAAAGAAATGTAATTGCGATATTCCTTGAATACTTCTAACATTTTTCCATTTTTCATTTAAATTATATAACAAGGAACTAGACTGAATCTCTTCAGATGACATAAATAAATTTGTCTGTTTCTTCTTCCACTGGCTTTTTCTTATACGCTCTTTCCGCCTATTCTCTGCAATCATGAGATTGTTGCCCTTAGCCAACGCTTTCAAATTTTGTCTAGCAGTCCACATACGTTCCCTGTTTTTTTTCTCCGTACTTTTGTAATGTTGTTTTATCTCCTTTCTGATTTTGTCTCTATCGGTTGCAGAGCTCTCTGTTTTTCTCGCCCCTATTTTCGCTCATCTAGATTAAAATCATTTATGAGTTAAAATAATCAACAACCAAAATAAATTTTTTTTCGGATTTTACACTTGCGATGTAGCACGGGACTAACCTTGTATGGGTATAAAAATCACAATTATAATTTTATCCAAAAACAGTTCTGTGTTACTTGATGATCAATAGAATGCCTGTTTGCACACAAAATTTGATGCGATTTTTGCATGAACTTTCGACGTACTGATAACAAATCTTGTTCTTCACTGTCTCACGGGACAATGAAATATGCGAAAAGACAATACCAAAAGTAATAGTTGTTTTCAATCACATAGTCTCTTATACATTTTTATTTGTTTATGCGTACCATATGGAAGACATAAGGGGCAACACTCAATCCATAAGGTCTCTCTTTAAGAATTAGAATCAAAACAAATCATGCAATGAAATTACGCGACTTTGCGTTACAATATATCGAGTTCAGTTATGAATAGGTGTGAAAACTTTTTTCATAAGATACATTTCATCAATTCTCAATCAAAATAAAACATACTTAAGTTCCCAAAACGACTTGGGTCTGGGTGGACCTCGTCAGAGAAATGGCCATATGTACAAAACTTATGTAATAAAAATGGAAACATGTAATATATAAAAATCTGCGAAAATGTTTGACATAATTTTTTTTTTTTTTTTGCTACAATTCAATTTGTTTCTTTTGCGAACATATAATAAATTACATATATCGTAAGCTCACATACATTTATACTGACTGAGTACCGGGTATAAAATAGAGCGTGTTCTAAGAAAAAAAAATCTGTACATTTTCATTTTCAGAACCGATCTATATATATTAGTGAGGAAGGTAATTTACGACTTCTGGGGTGTAAACGGAAACCAAATCTGTTAACCTATTAACACATACGACAATCCAAGTCAAGTGGAGCCACTTATGTATCTAATGCAGTCCAAAAATACTTATGCTCGTATGAAACTCAAATAGTCACACACAGTAACGACGAACTCGTTCCGTGGGTCTAGCGATAATAATAATTGCTTCCTATCTACCCCCTGAAAGTGACTATGTGCTATATCAGGCACATATGTATAACATTTCCACCATAATTGCCAGCCTGGATTAATCTGTTGGGTATCTGTGTGACGGGAGATTTTAATTTAGGATCTGTTGTTTGGACTAGTGATCCGCAATCCCTTGCTATAGTGCCGGGCAACACCTGCCACACGAAATTCTTGTCATTGATGATTGTTATAGTATGGGCCTCACCCAAATAAATAGTATTTATAATGATTTGCATAGATTACTCGATTTAATATTCATTAATTCCATTGTTCATTCCTCGGTAAGCCTAGCCGAATTTACTATTTCCAGTTGTGTTGTTCAACATAAGCCCTTATGCTTTAATATCGAATTTATAAATTTTTTACCAGCTTTTAACGTAGTCATGATCAAAATTATATATATGACATTGACGGAGTATCTTCATTCTTTCTCAAAAAATGCTACTCTAGTCTTCTCCTACCTCTTAATATTATTTTCTCTTCTTCGCTGTCTCAGGGTAAATTTATCTCAAGATGGAAAATTGCTAAAATTTTACCGGTTCACAAATGCGGAAGTAAATCTGATATTTCCAATTACAGGCCTATTGCTAAAATAATATTGCTAAAATATCGCAAAGCTGTTCGAGAGAATAATAGTTAGAAAATTATCCTTCCTAATATATTCTTATATTGACCCAAATCAGCATGGGTTTTTGCCGGGTCGTTCTACGACCTCGAACTTGGCTACTTTCTTGAAACATTGCATACAAGCCTTTGAGGTCCATTCGCAGGTGGACACAGTTTATATGGATTTCGCCAAGGCTTTTGATAAGTTTTAACACTCTGCCTTACAAGCAAAACTTTCTAAGCTTGGAATTCACTCCACATTAATAAACTGGATCTCGCCCTATTTATTAAACCGAAGTTATCATGTGGAAGTCAGTGGAGCTGTTTCTGACTCCTGTGAAGCAACTTCTGGACTTCCTCAAGGGAGTTCTCTTGGACCGGTGCTTTTTATTATTTTTATAAATGATATTTGTTCTTGCTTTCAATCTGCCAAATATCTTCTTTATGCGGACGACCTTAAAATTTACATGTTGGTAAATTCCATATTTGACAGCTAGTTGCTACAATCAGACCTGAATAACATCAATATCTGGTGTATTCAGAACAATTTGCCTCTAACCTGAATAAATGTCATGTTGTTCGATATAGTAAATGTGACTTAACTGTCCTCTCAACTTACTTTATTAATAATCATCCACTCTAAATTCCTGTTTATTAATCACAAAAATTTTATTCTGCCGAAAGCGTATGCAATGTTAGGGTTTGTTAAGCGTAACACTGTACTGTTTAGGGACCCGTACTCAAGATTGTCAGTTTATTCTGCATTTGTGCGCTCAAGGGTGGAGTACGCTTCCTTTATTTGGAATCCTTCGGGTATTGTGCATGTCAATAGGATTGAGCGGCTTCCGAAAAAATTCTTAAAATTTGCACTGCAGCCTTTACATTTTTCTGAGCCAATCCCTTCCTACCCCAGCCAGTGTCGCCTACTCCATTCGTGCACTCTTGAAGATAGGCGTTCAATAGCAGGCCTGCTTTTCCTGGATTATATAATAATAGGTAGCGTTGACAGTCCATTCCTATTGAGATTGATCAATTTTAATGTCCCAGCCAGGAATCTCCGTATCTTGGTCCCATTTAATGAAAGTGCTGGTTGCTCTAGCTCTTATAGTCTCTGAGATCTAGGCGCTCATCTGGACGAATGGGCACAGCACCCAACCCGGTGTGTGAGAGAGAGCGAGAGGGAACGATGCATTTCGAAATGGTTTTCTTCATTGTGGCTATATTTATGATTCGATCTGATCCAGATTTAACACTCTGATATATATTGTCATTCTCTACGATTCTGCGTTTTTAGTTTGCTCGTATCTTTAAAATTGTGCATGCTACAGATTTTCGTCCTTGGAGTGGGCGGGGCGAAATTTTAGAATACACTTGTAACAGTGCGATAGGAGAGGAGTCTGGATACAAAATTGTGTTCCTCTAGCTTTTATATTCTTTGAGCTATAGGCGCTAATGAAGACGGACAGACGGACAGACGAACGGACGGACAGACAGACAGACATAGCTATATCAACTCGGCTATCGATGCTGATCAAGAATATATATACTTTATTGGGTCGGAAACGCTTCCTTCTGGGTGTTACACACTTCCATTTTTTGCACAAATCTAATATACCCCTTTACTCTTCGAGTACCGGGTATAAAAATCAGTTTGAATTTACAACTCGACTCGCAAGTCTTTCCACTTTTCTTTTAAGGTCTTAACACATTGTGTTTTTGACAAAAAGGTATTAGACGTTTTTTCAAACACTCCTTCATGTATACATCAGCGTTTTTTGTTCCTTTTGTGAAAAAAGTACTGATTTTTAGGCCACAGGTGCAAATGGCCTGCCATATCTACTTAAATTGTAGACACCGACTCGTCCACAGTCCCACCTTTAACTTTTGTATAAAACTGAGTGCCGGGTAAAGTGTTAGAGTCTAATTTCAGATACGTTTCGTCGTCCATAACAATGCATTATCTGCGTCATTAAGCAAGCGATCATAAAGCTTTCGCACTCTCCTTTTGACAACTTCTACGTATTGCAAACTTTTTTTTCGAAAATTTGTTGTATGTCCCTGAGCTATGCCGTTCCTTTATTCGTTCACGCTTTTTTTCGCGCTTTTTTTTTGCCAATTCTCGAACGGACAACGTGCTATGTTTATGGATTAAGGCCAATACCTTGTTATTAATAGTTTGACCCCTTTGACCTTTCTTTCTTCCACTTTTTGACAAATCTTTCAAAGAACATGTCTCTCAAAACTTGATTATTCTATTTTTGTGCACTGTTAAAACTAAGATTGTAGTGTTTAACTTCTTGTCTGTATGACATATCTTTTTCTGTTCAGTAATTGTCCACAAATTTTTTCCGAACTTGCTCTTCAATTCGATGCATCGTTGAAACTGATGAACTAATAGTGCAAAAAGAACATGCAAGCAAAGCAGAATTCCTCGAGTTTTCTAACGGTGCATCGCACGTCATGATCGAAAGCTCGCACTGCGAGAAATCGTCGATTGTAAGTTAGCAGTTTCTTTTCGGGACATTCCTTATGTACCCAACCCGATGAGATGCAAGTCATGCCAGCTATTGTAAATCCCGACGTCAACGGCTAACAAAACAAACAAAACAACGAATTGCGATAAGCAAGAATCTCTTCGAGAGCCTGTTATTTCAGACTCTCCGTTGGCCTAGGCAGAAACCTCTGCCTCTAACCTATTTTCAACCTCTTACGAAAACCTCAAAGACTCCTTTTTAAAGCGCCTCGCAAAATCGCCTGCTCTTATTTTAGAACAAAAGTATTTTCATCAACATAATCAAAACAACACAAATGCATCAACAGAAACACGGAATTCTCGTGAATCTAATTCTTCACAAGAAAAACCGATGATTTGGATACATCAATGGATGATCTTGATTCGTAGTCAAGTCTCTCTACATTGATATATCTCTAATTCCTAACATAAAACATATTACCCCTAAATCTACAATGACCATCAAAATATTTCAATGAAACATAAATGGTATATTTAATAACTATAATGAACTTACACTCTTGAAAAAAGACCACTCTCCAGAGGGTTTATGTTTGAAAGAAAAACCTTTGTCACACAACTCGCTACTTTAACAACCCACCACAAAAAACATCGGCCAAGCAAGGTAAAAGATACATTCCCACACACACTCATTTTTGAACTCCAACATTCTTTGTTCTCTCCTACAACTTAACCTCGATAGTGTGAGAAACATCATAAATACCTATTTTCCGCCCAGCCAAGGTTTTACTAGTAGCGAGAACACCAATATTTTGAATACGGAACATACTGTTAGGTGGCTTTAATGCGTGGATTTCTCAATGGGGCTCCTCGAAAACAAATGCCCGCGGAAAAAAAGATTGAATGTGCGATAGCTGGAACAAACTTGGTTATCCTTAACGATGGTTCTGCCACTCCTCTCTCAACTCACAATACCTATACTCATGTGGTTCATCACCCGCCATAATCTTATCTTGGATAGCTAGGTAGCACTTAAGCAGAAACACAGCACAATGGACGCTTTGATGCGCACCAAACACTTCGTATCGAATGCTCTTTCGACAAAAAATCACGTCTCCATATTGACGACAGATTTTGAAAAAGCCTTTGATTGCGTTTTTTACATGCAGTGTTTTGTCGTCTCAAGCGCTGGGGCGTTGGTCCTAGGCTTTATAACCTTCTAAAGACCTTTTTGACCAAACGCACTTTCAGAGTTCGAGTCAACAACGTTACTTTAAACACCAAAAATCTCCTCCACGGAATCCCACAAGGCTCTCCACTCTCCGTCGTTCTTTTCATAATAGCATTCGAAGAAGCAAACAGCATTTTAATGAGACATAAAGATATCCATGTATCAACCTACGACGCTGACGCTATTATTTTTACCAAAATAAAAAAATCTAACCACTGTAAAAATCAAATTTGCTGATATCTTGCAGAACGTAGAATCGTGGGGAGACTTTTCGGCTGCCTCACTTGCTATGGAAAAATGTCAACTACCGCATTCACCAATGTATTTTTCCAAGTACAAATGTATTGAAATTGTAGACCACCTAAAAATCCTAGGTATTACCTTCGACTCCAAGCTTCTCTTTAAAGAGCATTGCATTAGCCTTAACAAAAAGATTGAAAGCCGGTTCAATATCATACAACTTTTATCTTCTAAATACACTGGCATTCACATACACACACTTATAAATATTAGGAGTTTAAACCGCGCATTTTTTGAGTGCGAACCCGCCACAAAGCTGCTCTGCAAAATATCTTTTTTCCTATTTTCCTTCGTACATTCTTGTTTTCCACTCTAGGGAGCACAGCTGATCGACGGGTGTACCAGGGCTGGACAGTACAGGCCACGAACCAGCAGATCGTCCGAAATGTTGCAAAGGGGTTTCAGGTCCCAGAGCAGTGAGCTTCGGACAGCGACCGATTAACGATCGATATCTTATTCAAAATAATTAAAGAGGTCGCCATAGCACTGTCTGCCCGGGTGGACCACCAGGTGGGAACAGAAAGCATTAGGGCCCTGCGGCTGGGCTACGGAGGTTCCCAGGTGGCAGTTGTCGGGCTTGCAGACCCACTGACAAAGCGGCTCATAGAGGCTGACAATATTAAGATCGGGTGGACTAGTTGCAGGATTGTACAGCGATCAGGACACATGCGCTGCTACAAATGCTTAGTTTGGACACATCGCAGCCAGGTGCAAGAGCAACGACGACCGCAGAAATTGCTGCCTCAAGTGTGGCAAGCGGGGCAACAAAGTAGCGGAGTGCACCAACGAACCCAGATGTTTCCTATGTGCCGAAATGGCTCGGCTGCGGCGCGCCACATAGCTGGCAGCAAGAGGTGCCCGAGAAGCAGACCGGAGCTAAATCACCGCTTAGCGAAGTAAGGATTCTACAGCTTAACCTTAACCACTGCGAAGCGGCCCAGTACCCATTCTGCCAGCTAGTCAGAGACGAATCAGCGGACGTTGCACTCCTCAGTGAACCGTTCCGCAGAACCAGTGACTACCAGTTCGCAAGGTCGGCCAGCTCTGGCTATACAGCTGCTACCTTGCGCTACGACTGTCGCTCCAGGAATTCGGTGCTATACTCCAAGAAGTAGCAGACTACGCAAGGGGACGGCCAATGTCATCCTGGCAGGAGACTTCTACGCCTGGTCAGAGGAATGGGGGTGAAGGCTTACCAACTCAAGAGGTCACACCCTCCTAGAAGCCTTTGCCACACTGAAGATAGCCTTTCTAAATACGGGATCAGAGGACACGTTCTCCCAAGCTGGGACAGGATCAGTCATTGATCTGGCCTTATGCAGCAGCACTCTCTTTGAGATTACAACGTAATCGAGTCCCGCCAGCAAGGTACAGCCCACCAACCAACGACCCAGGGAGGCGCAGAAGTCTGCGTTGCCGAACTCGGCTTGCAGGGCAAGCACAAGACAAGAACCCCGGCCTTTCATACGAGGTCCCAGGAATACGCCGCGAAACGCCGACTCCCCAAAACGACCATTAGAAGTGCTTCCTAGAACTTTGCAATTCTGCGGAAAATTACACCTTGGGCCTCGCATACCAGCTCACCGTGGCTGATCCTGCCAGGATGAAAGCAATCGTCGAATGCCACTTCCCCAGCTGACATCCTGTCACGAACACCTTCGCTTTCGCGAAGGAGTCTTCCAGAAACTTGTTTTGTTGCCAAAACCTCACAAGCCTCCTGAAGAACCGTCATACTATAGGCCCATCTACCTGATAGACAACGTGGGCAAAGCGCTGGAGCGAGGCATTTACAGGAAGCTTCAAAAAGCTGTGACTTGTCTCCGATGCAGTTCAGCGTCAGGAAGGCAAGATTGACGATAATTTGGCTATGCACAAGACGGAAGCGGTTCTTATGTCCACCCGCAAAAAAGTAATGCTGGACACTCGCCTCTCATTTCGCGAGCACCTTTAGGCAGTCAGCAAAAATGCAGCCGACCTAGGAAGAGCACTTTCGCGCATAATGCTGAAGATCCAAAAGAGGCCGCAGACTTCTTCTCCAGTCAGTCCGTAAATCGGTCATATTGTATGCAGCTCCGATCTGGGCAGAGGCTGCGAGGAAAAAGACCTACAAGAGAGGGCTAGGAGCTCCGTGAGTCTGCTCTGTAGATTCGAACTATTTCGGATGATGCGGCCTTGGTCATAGCAGGAATGCTTCCAGTGGCGGACCTCGGCGAGGAAGCCAAGTAAATCTCTTCAGAGCTCGGCGCAGCATCCCATAATCGCTCGCCGGAACTAAGGCGACAAATAAAGACGGCAGCGAGCTTAAATAGATGGTAGGTACGGAAGCATGAAGAAGTTATATTTTGGCTAACTCAACTACTAAGTGGACACGGCTGTTTTAAGAGCTATCTCCATCGTTTTGGGCTCGATAGCGACGCTAACTGCCCTACATGTGGCATCAAGCTCTTTATTGTACCTTGGTAGACTGATCTTACTGGTCGACCGGGTTCTGCTCAACATTTACAGCTTTAGCTTTGTTAAAGAATTTTTGCGAGGCTTTGAGGAGTTCCCCCAGTTCGGGCCTCTGGTTTTACTTAAGGTGAGCAGGATTTATCGAGCGACTCAATACAGGCGTCGGTAAATGTTTTAACTAGTCAGATCGTGGCCGACTTCTCGTGGAAGAATACGGCCCAGGTGATTCGAATACCGAGTCCAGTTTATACGCCTGAGGTTCCGGAATTGGACTGGACTCGGTAGGGAAAAAGAGAATACAGTTTCCACGTACCTGTGGGCTGAGAAGGAGTGTTCTTCTAGGACATTCCAGGATACCACGTTCCTTTGTATCTCTCTATTTGGCCTCGCAGTCGGCAATCAGCGCACGGAGGGACACGTGAGTCAGTTCTGGGTCGCTATCGGAGGACCCCATCTCCTACCCGACATCGATAATATGGTCTGGCTCGACCTCTGGTTGCCTGACTATTGAGTCTGACTTATACAGAGCTATGGTTACCTTGTAGACATAGTCAACAACTCTGTCCATTCTTCCCAGAAGCTCAATTGACTCCTCGTTTATGACGAGGATGATTTGGCGCCTCTGTCCACTTATCTCCTCCACCTTGGCAATCGGAGAATCTTTTCCGGCACTGCAGGCTTCGCCGAGACCTATGCTCTGGCGCTGGGGAACGTAACCCCCCCTTTAACGGCCTCCAATTCGGATCCTGTGTAGACTTTGTTTAGTGCCGCAACCGCCATTGTGTAGAGGGCCGTGGGCGCTTACTTTGTGCTTTGGACTTGCGCCCTTACCAAGTTCGGCTGGATGGTAGTCCGGCAGGATATTCTTCGCCCATTGCCTCAGCTCCATCCGTTGGGCAGACGAAATAAATGCTGGATCGTCTTTGGCCAGCTGCGCCGCCTGCCGGGGTTGTCAACGGTTCGTTGGTCTCTGGGCGCTTGCCAGAGCGATTACGCTCTGCTTGGCAGCCACCCCGGTAACCGGTTCGCCCCTGCCTCCCGACTTCAATAGGCCCGAGCCCCTTTTTATACCCGGTACTCGAAGAGTAAAGGGGTATATTAGATTTGTGCAAAAAATTAATGTGTGTAACACCCAGAAGGAAGCGTTTCCGACCCCATAAAGTATATATATTCTTGATCAGCATCAATAGCCGAGTCGATATAGCTATGTCTGTCTGTCCGTCCGTCTGTCCGTCTTCATTAGCGCCTATAGCTCAAAGACCATAAAAGCTAGAGAAACACTATTTTGTATCCAGACTCCTGTCCTATCGCACTGTTACAAGTGTATTTCAAAATTTCGCCCCGCCCCCTTCCGCCCACTCCAAGGACGAAAATCTGTGGCATGCACAATTTTGAAGATACGAGAAAACTAAAAACGCAGAATCATAGACACTGACCTTATCTATCAGATTGTAGAATCTGGATCAGATCGGATAATAAATATAGCCACAATGAAGAAAACCATTTCGAAATGCATCGTTCCCTCTCGCTCTCTCTTACACACAGGGGTAGGCGCTATGCCTGATCGAATTTTTTGACGCCTAGTTCTCAGAGACTATAAGAGCTAGAACCACCAAACTTTCTACCCAAGCTCCTGTGATATCAAACCGAGACGAGTTTGTTTTAAAATTTGGCCACGCCCTTTTCCGCCCCCACAAAAGATGAAAATCTACAATTTTGAAGATACGGGAAAACCAAAAACGCAGAATCATAGAAAATGACTATATCTATCAGAGTATTGAATTTGGATCAGATCGGATCATAAATATAGTCAGAAGGAACAAATGAAATTTCAGTGGCCTCCCAAGCGCAGACTGATTCCCTCTCTCTCTCGCACACAGCCGTGTATGTATATGTAGGAAGTAGATAAAAACATTTAGAAATGGCAGATGTAAAAAATTTATGTAAACAAATATGGAAACATCTAATAGATCAAAATCTCCGAAAAGGTTCGACATAAATTGTTTTTTTTTGGCTAAAATTAAATTTTTTCCTTTTGCGAACATGTAATAAATTACAACAAGCTCACGTACATATGTATATACTGACTGAGTACCGGGTATTAAGTAGAGCCGCGGCGCAGACGCGGCTCATAACGTTCCCCCTCGTTTTTGTTTATTTTTTGTAATATTTGACTTGTTTTGGTCAGGGTTTGGTCACCAAAGGCATAGCCCGCTTTCCCCGGGAATCCTAATGAAAACTGGAAGTCGCCAAATGTCATCTAGGATTGGGGTAATTTCACTGAGAGTTTTCTTCTCTCCGCCCGACTTCCATTAGTCTGCATCCTGGTAACCGTATTCTACAGAATCCGGCGATATCAAATAGACGATATCATATGTGCAGATCCAGACTTACACGCTGTTGTAGTCCCGAATATGGTTCTTGCACCATGTAGCACCATCAACCATCAATTACCGTGCCTGATCGACGGCAAGTGTTCCAAACGTAATCCACACAAATGTACGGCGGAGACTATCACTGGCAACGATGGGTATCCACTGTAGTGGATCACCGGATGATAAGAATAAAACTATTACAAATAAACTGAAAAAGATTCAAAGAATATTGTAACGTTGTGTATTATAATTTGGTGAAGTCCATTAAATACATTTGTAAATATGTTACGAAAGGCAGCGAAATGGTCGTTTTTCGTCATCCAAAAATCCAATACCGACGTTGAAATTACGCGCTATCAAGTTGGTAGATACATATGTGAACTGCAATAAGGCAATTCGGCGTATGTTCTCAATCCTTATTCTCGAACGTCATCCCACTGTTGTAAAATTATTTTACGATACGCCATGAAGTTTCTAAAATATTCTAAACATAAAAAACGAAACCTAAGTGCGCTGCCGCCACTGCTGAAGTTTGCTGCTACCTCTGGCGAAGAACCGCCGCATCCGCACCAGGTGTGTGCATCAGCGCCAGATGTACGAGAACTCAGGCGCCGAAAGTGGTGAGCAAAAGTTGCCGTTTTAAGGGCCGCCCCGGTGGCTTGGATGTACTTGGACAGAGCCCTGATTTGATTTCGGAAAGGTCAGAAATGTCCGTGAGGAACGCAGCCCCAAGAATACGGAAGAAGTGGGGGACAGACTCTTCCCCTTCCTTGTCGCGTCAGCTTCTGCAGAAGTCGTTGTAGGGGATTGACAGTCTAGAGGCGTGAGTGCCGATCTGCCAGTTATGGCTCGTGTTACTGCAGAGCATTGGGCTCTATTGAGTCTATATAGCTCTGCCGATCGTCTTTTCGATCGACATGGCCATATCGATCTGGAGATTTTGCAGGTGATGGTTTCCTCCCATCGCCCAAGCCTGCACGTAGCCATTGGCATCGCTACTTGCTCCCTCTCCAATTGGAGAGGAATTGTAGTGCCCTGCCTGGCCAGTTCGTCGGCAGCCTCATTTCCCTGGAAGTCCCTATGTCCGGGGACCCACAATAGGAAAAGTTCTAACTGCTCTGAGTTCTCATTTAGAGACCTACGGCTCCACGACTGAGCTCGACGATATTGCGCCTAGTGCCTTAATGGCTGCCTGGCTATCACAGAATACGCATACTGAGCGCCCGTTCAGGGGTAGTTTGGAGACAATAGAAATGGCCTCTTTGATTGCTTCAACCTCAGCTTGGAACACACTGCAGTGATCCTGGAGCCTGAAGCAGTAACTGAGCTCGTCACAGTAGACCCCCCTCCAACGCGGTTGTCTATTTTAGAGCCATCTGTAAATGGCTGTAAATGTGGACCGCATTCACAGGCCCAGGTTCGGGAGTTTTGTCAATATTCCTGAGTGCCCAGCCGCAGATGTTATCCACAGCCCGGTTTCTCTCATTCTGAGAGCGGAAAGTTTTGCCACCTTCTGTCCAGAGCTTCTCCTGAAGTAGTGCGAAGTCCGCCTGTTATGCATAGCGCTGCCATGCGTTGAACTCGGCTGAGTTTATTAAGACAAGGTCTCTTGTCTAAGGCTGGCTACCACACCACCACTCCATAGAGCATTATTGGTCGAATGTTAGCAGTGTAAGGTCACCGAACTATGTATCGGGTCATTCCCCATTTCAATCCGATGGCTTTTTTGCAGGTATACGACTGTGGCTTTGTTTACCCTGTCCTCTATGCTCAGTTTCTAATCGAGCTTTCCGTCGAGGACCAGGCCAAGATACTTGGCATTGTTGCTGGAGACCAGCGATTCCCCGCCAAGTTTGGGGGGAGTGAGTGTCGGAATTTTGTACTTTCGTGAGAAAAGCACCAGTTCCGTTTTGGATGGGTTAACACCTAACCCGCAATGATCAGCCCATCTTGACATCTTCTTAAGAGTATTTGTCATACACTCGCACAGCTTCTGCGGGAATCTCCCAGAGAACGCTATAGCAACATCATGCGCGTATGCCACCACGCGGCAGCCACCCCCTCTATCTCCCGCAGCAGTTCGTTCACTGCTACGTTCCATGGGAAGGGCGAGAGGACTCCACCCTGCGGTGTGCCTCTGCTGACAAACCGATTTGACGTCGATGTCCTCAAAGATGCCTCTGCGTTCCTGCATTTTAGCATCTGATCGATGAGGCTCGCCGTCCGGGAATCGACCCCCAAGTCCGTCAGAGCACCCGTGATGGCGGTCGGGAGGATTTTGTTAAAGGCGCATTCTATGTCTAGGAAGGCGACCAAGGTGTACTCCTTACAGCTAAGGGACGCTTCGATGATCGATGTGATCGTATGTAGGGCCGTTTCGGTGGATCTTCCTTTCTGATAGCATGTTGGGAGTCTGAGATTAGACTGGACGGAATGCTCGCCATAAGATGCAGCCCCAAAAGCCTTTCCATCGTCTTCAGAAGGAAGGACGAGAGACTTATGGGTCTGAAATATTTTGGGGCAGTGTGCGAGGGCTTGCCTGCCTTGCGAATGAAAACGACTTTGGTCTGAAGCCAGGTGTCAGGGATGTGTCCGTGGGAATATTCCCTCGTAAATCCTTTTGAGCCAATTAATGGCTTCTTGGCCTGCAGGAATCAGTTGGGCAGGAATGATGCCACCTGTTCCAACCGACTTGTAGGGCTTAAAGCTCTTGATTGCCCAGGAAATCTTCTCCTGACCTAACAGGCTTAGGATAGAACTGGAGGCAACAGACGGGGGCGCATTGTAGTCGGATCTCTTTAAATTGCAGCCCCTGAAATCGGTGTCGAGGAGAAGGTTTAACGACTCTTCGCTGGATGTTGTCCAGGATTGGTCGGCTTTCTTCAGGTAGCCCAGGGTGAGTGTTGTCTTAGAGAGAACTTTCCGCAGGCGTGAGGCCTCTGAGTTGCTCTCGATTTTGCTGCAGAACTTACGCCATGAGGCGCGTTTGGCTTTCCTTAGTTCTTTATTGTAGGTTGACAGACTAGACTTGTAATCGACCCAGTTCTGCTCAACATTAACCGCCATAGCTTTGTTGAAGAGTCTCCGCGAGGCTTTGCGAAGTTCCCCTAATTTTGGAGTCCACCATTACGTTTTCTTCCGGCCTCTGGTTCTACCAGAGGGACAAGATTTATCAAGCGCCTTAGTACAGGCGTCGGTAAAAGTTTTAAGAAGTAGGTTCGTGGCCTCCCGCGAGAAACCCTCTTCTGGAGGGAATCAGGGAGAAAACGGCCCAGTTGATTTGAATACCGAGTCCAGTTTGTCCGCCCTATTCCTGAAGGGTTGGGCTCGGTATTGAGAAAGAGAGTACAGTTTCCACGTACCTCCGGTCAAAGAAGGAGTGTTCTTATAGGACCTTCCAGAATACTATGTTCCGTTGTATCTCATAAAAGGCATGAGTGAGATCCAGGACCTCCTTGCGGTTCTTAATTATGAAGGTGGGATCATTACCCCGATTTAATATAACCATCTGGGTGGTTAGTAAGAAGCTGAAGAGGTACTCAACTCGTTCGTTGGTGTCCGTGCTTTCCCAGTGCTTGATAGTGGTGTGCATTGGCGTCGCACCCCACTATGAAGCCGATGTCTTTGGGCTCACAGTCTGTGATGAGCGCCCGGATGGACGCGTGTAGAGGAGGGTCAAGCTGGTCGTGACCCATGTATGTGGAGTAGATCCTCAGTGAGTCCTCCTGGCTTCGAGGCTGTGTGGTCTTCGTTGCTAAAATTTGGGAGCAAAAATAAGTGTAACTCTTTTTTTGCGAGAATACAAGTACGTGTTTTACCTGTGGCGTCAGCTACATATAGCATATATTCTTGGGTCCTCAAACCGGAGACCCTGTTTCCGGGGGTCGGAGATCACTGGCGTCCCTGTCTAGGACGCCAATGAGGGTCTTACCCCTCGCCACCTCGGCGAACGAGTGGTTGCTTTGCAGCGTTTTTGTCCGCTTGGCCTGCTGGACTTGTGTGGCGGTGTCTTCCGCCAATCGTTGCCGTTTGCTAGGAGCCTTGGCTGCGCCTTTAATAGCTATGCCTGGCTGGTAGTTAGGCAGAACAGTTTTGGCCCAAAGCCTCGACTCGATCCCCCGGGCGGATGCCAGGAACACCGGATCCTCGTTGGCAAGGTTAAAAGCCGCGCGTCTCCTGTCTTGAAACCTTGGCTTGATTTTCGAGGCAGCAGCTCCGCCTGCCGGGGCTGTCCAGGGTTTCTCGGCCCCAAGGCGCTTACCAGCCGCGATTTCGCTATGCTTGGCAGCCACCCCGGTAGCCGGTCCAACCGACGTAGATTGGCCCGATTGTCTTTCCGGATCTATCCCCGCAGCACTTACTGCCTCGAGACAGTTGACCGACTTAGTCGTCTTCCACGTCTTGCTCTGGTTTCCCAAAATTTTCAAAGAGTAAAAAAGAAAAATTCAAAACAACTCGCATGTACTCAGTTTTGCTCCTTTCGTCAATTTAATTCTTATCAGCAAAAAGCTTTTAGGTTTACCGTTAAATATCTTCTTTTTGTATTCTTGTTATACATACATTAAATTAAGACATGGTTCCTACAAATCAAAGCAGATTTCTTGAATTTATTAAATGGTGTCTATCTTGTGCCTAAAAAATTAAAAAACTATCGCTAGAAATCGAAAATAGTATTGTATGCCTAGCTGTTCGACACGTCCCATTGCTAACAAGCTCGGCATTAGTTAATCGGTGGGGATCAGAGTGCAAAAGAAGCGAAATTTTGTCCCCTGACACCAAGTCTAGGGCCGCCTGAAGATGTTAACAGACTCTGACTTATGATGTTGAAAATGAGGAAGAATAGGTTCCTAATATCAAAGGATGCTTCTATAGCAATATATAAACATGTTTGTTGCTGGACAACTAGGACAGCACTTCACAACATTGGGTACATCGCAACCGTTAAGCAAACTAAATTTGCGTTGTTGAAAAAAATGTGAAAGCCAGGTTGACATTTGCAAAAATTTGCATACAAATTTGATGGTTGCAAGTTTGAAAACGTGTGATCTGGTCTGATGAGTCAAAATTTAACCGTTTTGAATAATTCGTGGACCAATTTGTATGCTGTTTTGTAAATTTCAGGGGTAGACTAGGAGACGACTAGGAACATTAATTTTTGGTTTTGTCTGTCATGCTATCTCTCTCTTCGCAGCAAATTTAACAAAGTCTAATGTCATACCGTTATAATAGTAATTAATTGGTTTGGTACCTTTTGCTCCGTATAGTTCTTACTTTCCTAGGAATAAATACAATTTTTGTTTTAACAAAATGTTATAAATATTTTTAAAATATATCTTGGGGTATAATTTGAATAGCAACTTTATGTAAAATATGTGGCTCAAATCTTTTAGCTAAAAACAAGGAAGAAGATGCGAAAGAGATGATCCGTAACATAATGAGCCAGCCGTTCGTATTTCCAGTGCCGTCAACAGTATCATTTACAAAAGTACCTGAAGAACCCATAGCGTTATTGAAGGTAACCTAAATCCGAACGTACGTTTTTTTTTTGTTAAAAAAATATATTTTCATTTGCAGGACCTATCAGAGGCTCAATCCAGCAAATTAAAAACAGGCAGAAGAAAACAAAGTTTTCCCACTAAAACTGATTGCAGCGATGCAAGAAATGAAAAGGGAACAGAGACTTACAATCATTCAGATTTCGAGCCAGAAGAAACAAAAGATAAAAAGGTACATCAAAATGAACTACAAATATAAATTTTAATTTGAGTTATATATTTTTAGAACATTAACATCTTTAATGCCTTACCTGGCGCCCAAAAAGACATGTCATGTTCTAACTGTGGAACTCTTACCACCACGATTTGGAGGCGAAGTGTTCGAGGAGAAATGGTGTGCAATGCCTGTGGATTATATTTCAAGCTTCACGGAATCAATAGACCACATTCAATGAGACGCGATACTATACACACTAGACGCAGGCGTCCCAAAGAATTGGAGAGATCTAAAAAAAGTAAGTAATTAAAATTCAATGCATGCTGAAAATAAAAGCATACTCGTATATAAAGGGGTATCTCAGAGAGGGATCTCAGAGACTATACAAGGCAAGGTATACTTATAAAGGTAGCCGAACTTGCTCTCTCGCAACTTGTTATTTAAGACAAAAGAGAGAGAGAGAGAGCACAAAAACACGAAAAAATCGTCCGCGGAGATGCGTCGTTCACAACTGCTGCTGGCAGACTGAAATTTATCAAGTTAGCAAAGAGAGCGAGAGAGAGGGAATGAGTCTACGCTTGGAAGGCCACTGAAATTTCATTTGTTCCTTCTGACTATATTTATGTTCCGATCTGATCCAGATTATATACTCTGATAAATATGGTCATTTTCTATGATTCTGCGTTTTGGTTTTCTCGTATCTTACAAATTGTGGATTTTTGTCCTTTGTGGGGGCGGAAGTGGGCGTGGCAAAATTATGAAACAAACTCGTCTCGGTTTGATATCACAGGAGCTTGGATAGAAAGTTTGGTTGATCTAGCTCTTATAGTCTCTGAGATCTAGACGTCAAAAAATTCGATCAGGCATAGCGCCCACCCCGGTGTGTGAGAGAGAGCGAGAGGGAACGATGCATTTCGAAATGGTTTTCTTCATTGTGGCTAAATTTATTATTCTTTCTGATCCAGATTCAACACTCTAATAGATATTGTCATTCTCTACGATTCTGCGTTTTTAGTTTTCTCGTATCTTTAAAATTGTGCATTCCACAGATTTTCGTCCTTGGAGTGGGCGGTAGGGGCGGGGCGAAATTTTGAAATACGCTTGTAACAGTGCGATAAGACAGGAGTCTGGATACAAAATTGTGTTCCTCTAGCTTTTATGGTATTTGAGCTATAGGCGCTAATGAAGACGGACAGACGGACGGACGGACAGACGGACGGACAGACAGACATAGCTATATCGACTCGGCTATTGATGCTGATCAAGAATATATATACTTTATGGGGTCGGAAACGCTTCCTTCTGGGTGTTACACACATTAATTTTTTGCACAAATCTAATATACACCTTTACTCTTCGAGTACCGGGTATAAAAATATATTCCCAAATCTCACTTTTTTCTACGGTCATTTAGAAATTTGACCAATCGAAGGAAAAAAAATCATTAAATTATAAAAACGATTTATTCAACAAGAACTAAGTTTTTTCCATTAGGTTATTCCGTTTCCTGCAAATTAATAACAAATTAATAATAATTCTTTTTTTTTTTTTGTATTTACCAATTAATTAATAATTTGTGGTATCAATCTTATCAAAAAGTTAGGGAAAGATCTTGTTATTAAAAAACTGTTGGAAATATATTGGGTTTATTTGAGAGACGCGTAGTGGTTCGGTTGAACATTTATTTGAGTGTGTCCGGAAATGAGAACCATACATTATACGTACATACAAAGCAGTGTGGCCAGATTATTGTTGCTTATTAAATGGGAACTATCGATTACATTTTTAACACTTCTTCTTAAGCTACATATAATCATTTTAAACTAACGCATGTTTATCTTTGTCATTCCAAGTAATTTAACAAAATCGTCGTGCTTTTGCTTGCTTAAACATTTTGTCAGTAGATCTGCAACATTGCCGTTTGTGGATACGTATTCCAGTATTATTTCATTACATTCTACTTTTTCGCGAACAAAATGATACTTAATATCAATGTGCTTGGTGCGTTTGTGGTGTACCGGATTTTTGGCAATATGCTGCGAGCTTATGTTGTCGCCATAGATGGTTAGCGGCTCTGCAACAGTTGACCAACCAATCTCGTTCAGAAGTCTTCGTAAATAAGCGGCCTCCTTAGCAGCCATAGATAGAGCTATGTATTCAGCTTCAGTGCTGCTCAATGCGACAACAGTTTGCTTAGTTGAAGTCCAAGAAAACGCACTGCCTGCTAGAAAGAATGCGTAGCCACTATAAGATCTTCTATCGAGCCTGTCATTGGCCCAATCTGCATCTGCGAAGCCTCTTACTGGTTCGCCACACTTGCGATATGTGATGGCCAAATTCTTCGTACCAGCCAGATACCTTAGAATGTGTTTTGCAGCAGTCTCGTGTTCTGCATGGGGATCGGTATTTCGTTGCGACAGTTTGCTTACTGCGTGCAAAATGTCCGGTCGGCTCAAGACGGCTAAATACATAAGGGAACCAATTAATGACTGATATTGTGTTATATTCACCTTGACACAATTATCGTTAATGCAGTCAACTTGATAACCTGGGTCGAGTGGTGTGCTGACTGGACGGCACTTGCTCATGCCATACGTCTCCAATAGTCCTTGAATATGCGATTTCTGGCAAAGCGAAATCGAACCCTGTTCACCGTCTCGCTCGATTTCCATTCCTAGGAAATAGTTTATGGGGCCGCCATCGTGCAACTTGAAGTTTGATGCGATCTTCTTCTTAATTACGGCTATATCTTTTTTGTTTGGACACGCAATAATTAAATCGTCGACGTATACTGCAATATAGCTGCATGTTTGTTTATCTTTCTTGACGTACAAGCATGCCTCGTTCTTGCATCTCTTGAAGCCCATGGAAGACAATACTTCGTCCAGCGTTTTATTCCAGACACGTCCGGATTGCTTGAGTCCGTAAAGTGCTTTTTTACTCCAAATTGTTGCCCACAGCCTTGAGCAACCAATCGAGATTTGAACTTCTCAATGAGACCATCCTTGTTTCTCTTGATTCGAAAAACCCATTTTGAGCCAATGGCTTTTTGTCCTGGAGGCAGTTCACACAATGACCACGTGTTATTTTCCTGTAGAGCGTCGTATTCCGTTTGCATTGATTCTATCCAATCTTTAGAGTAATGGCTTTGCAAAGCTTCAGCAACTGACTGCGGTGTCTCAGTGTCATCCACCTGATTGAGAAGACTATTGAGCACTGCCTGGTACTGTTTTCTCGGTCGTCCAGGTTGACCGCTGCGGATGATTTTGGGTCTGCCACGCCCACGCTGTACTGCATTCTCTTGTGGCGGTGCTTGGCCGCTCACGTAATTTTCGTCTGGTTCACTTGCGCTCAAAAACTCCTCCTCTTCTTCGCCGGAGTCACTGCTTGAGTCTGAATGATCGGCTATTAAAGGTACATCTGAGTTTTGATCTGGAACTTCAATTGACTCAAGGCGAAGAATGTTTGTCATGAAATTGTCATTTCTATCTGAAATATCACAATTCGCAATGCTTTTTGTGTCAAACTCACCTTCTACAAATTTGACATCACGCCTTTCAATTATTGTCCGCTTCTCTCGATCGAACAGCCGGTAAGCTTTTGCAGCTAAGGAGTAGCCAACAAAAATATATTCTTTGCCCTTTGGCTGGAATTTGCTTCTTCTGGTCTTATCCAAAGCAAATGCGCGAGATCCGAATACTCGCAGGTGTTTTACTGACGGCTTGCGTCCTTTCCAGGCTTCGAATGGTATACCGCCGTTTAAGGCCTTTGTGGGGCATCTATTGCGGATGTAAGCTGCCGTAGTAACAGCCTCTGCCCACAAGAACTCATCCAGATTTGCATGGATAAGCATACTTTTTGCCATCTCTACAATTGTTCGATTGGCTCTCTCGGCTACACCGTTTTGCTGAGGGGTGTAGGGAACCGTCAATTGCCTTTGTATGCCGCACTCGTTAAAAAAATCTGAAAAATCCTTGTTTACATACTCTGTTCCATTATCGCTGCGCACAGCCTTTATTTTGTTGCCCGTTTGGCATTCCACATAACTTTTGAATATTTTGAATTTTTCAAAAACTTGGCTTTTCGCGTGCATAATGTAAACAAATATCTTGCGCGAGTAGTCATCAATAAATGTAACAAAATAGCGATTGCCACCGATCGATTTTACATTCATTGGGCCGCATACATCTGTGTGCACTAGCTCAAGCACTTGCTTCGTTGTACGATTTAACTTCTGTTGGAAAGGCAATGTACATATTTTTGCCCTGTTACATGTATCACAATTAATTTCCATTTTAAATTTTTCAACACTCATGCCATGAACAAGCTGCTTTTCGCTCAGCTGTTTTAAATCTTGGAAATTAAGATGGCCAAATCTATTATGCCACTTCATTTCCGGCAAACTGTGTTCAACAAGCAAACTGCACTTTTTTCTGAGCACTGTTTGTACACATACAAGTTGTTTTCTTGCTTGGCTTTTAAAATGGTTTCTCCTTCTTTATTTTTAATCAGTGCCACTTTTCCAATAAATGTAGTGGAATTCTCGAATTTAGCTGCTGTGCTCACTGAGAAAAAATTCATATGTAATTCAGGGACATATAACACATTTTGCAAGTTTATTATCATATTTTCACTTTGAATTTTAACATTGCCAGATCCGGGTGATGAGACGAATTTATTTGTAGCCAACATTATCGATGTTTCCTTCTCAGCATAGTTAAAGAAAATGTTGCGATCGCAACACATGTGAGATGTTGCGCCACTATCTACGCACCAAACTCTTTTTTGCTGCTCTCCGACAAAACAGTGCATTAAACTGCTTGCCTGTTCTCTTTTTCCACTTGATTTGCTACCCTTTTTCTTGGATCTGCACTCGCTTGCTCGATGACCAGTTTTTTCGCATTTGAAACATTTTCCATTGAAATACTGCTTTGCGCCTATGTTCCCGTCGTTCTTTGTTCCGTTCTTCTCGACATTCTCGTCTTCTCGCGATCTGCGCTGTGTATGTGTGTATACTGCTTGTGTGGTCGAATGATTTTCGCGTTCTGCTTTTTCCTGTTTTCTAGTGCCTTCTTCTATCATTTTTACTTTAACAGCTTCAAATTTTGGCAGCTCGTCACGCGTTTCGATCGCGACTACAAAATTTTCCCATGAATCGGGCAAACTGCTTAGTAACATAATTACTTTAAGCTCGTCGTTGAGTTTTATATCCAATCCTGACAATTTTTCAATTGTCTACAAAAGAATTGACATAGGCGGACACATCATCGCCCTGCTGCATATTTAGTCGAATTAGTTTTTGATAAAGTTGCACTTTCTGAATGGGGCCTTTTGGCATGTGAAGCTCCATTAATTTTTTCCACATAGCTTCAGATGTTACGCACGTCTTTATGTGCACAAACTGCGATGCCTTAATATTTAAGGTTATGTACGCCATTGCTTTCTGATCAAATTTTTCCCATTTCTGAACAGATGCGTCATCTTCTCCAATCTTTTTTCCACACACTACATCCCATAAGTCTGCCATTACTAGGACACTTTTCATGGCCATGTTCAACACACCGTAATTGTTTTCATCAAGTTTTTCGATTTGATTTGACAAATTCATGTTGGCTTATTGTTCCGTGTTAATTCGCAAACGATACTAACTATTGACAATTTAGCACAACCGACACTCAAACTTAGACGCTTTCTAGTCAGTTATAAAACCGAAAACAACGAACTCTGGGCCCATAACCAATGTTGGAAATATATTGGGTTTATTTGAGAGACGCGTAGTGGTTCGGTTAAACATTTATTTGAGTGTGTCCGGAAATGAGAACCATACCTTATACGTACATACAAAGCAGTGTGGCCAGATTATTGGTGCTTATTAAATGGGAACTATCGATTACATTTTTAACAAAAACGAGCCTCAGGATCGATTAAAAAATTATGTTGAGATACGAGGGCCGTCCCAGAAATAGCCGACCTAGCACAGTAGTGCTGGAAAATGTTCACAAAAAATATTAAAAAGAGGAATTACCGACTATTAAAAGCTTAAGTTTGAAGTTTGGTGCCTTTACCTTGCACAGTTTTTTTTTTGTCGATTTTAATAGAGAATGCTTGTTATTGATTTGCAAACATGGACAAAATTGGTCATCGTTATGTAATACAATACTTTCATATAAAAGGTATTAGTCCAACCAATATTAAAAAGGAGCTGGATTCTACCTTACGATATTCTGCTCCCTCGTTTACAACAATAAAATATTGGGTGGCTGAGTTTAAGCGAGGTCGTTTGAGCTGCGAAGATGAACATCGTAATGGGCGTCCAAATGAGGTGACCACTTCAGAAATGGTGGCCAAAATTAAAAAATGTGTATTGGGTGACCGGCGATTGAAAGTTCGTGAGTTAGCTGAATGTGTAGGCATTTCAAAAAGTGCTGTACATCGCATATTGACCGAAAAATTGCACATAAAAAAGTTATGCGCAAGATGGGTGCCGCGTTTGCTGACTTCAGAACAAAAACAGCCGGTACGCACCTCTGCCGTTGCAATGGCTAAAATTAATGAATTCAAATTTGAATTGCTACCTCACGCCCCTAATTCGCCAGACTTAGCTCCCTCTGATTATTTCTTATTTCCAAACTTGAAAAAATGGCTCGGAGGAAAAAGATTTGGCAACAATGAAGAGGTGGAGTCCGAGGTTAATGCCTATTTTGAAGAGCTTCACAGTTCTTATTATAAAAAAGGTATCGAAAAGTGTATCGACCTAAATAGATCCTGTGTTAAAAAAAAAAAATGATAAATTTTTGTGTTTTAGTAGTTAGGTCGGCTATTTCTGGGACGGCCCTCGTAGCGTCAAAGGTGCAGCAACGTTTTGCAAATAATATTTCTGCTCGAACTATTGAACGTCGGCCAAATGAGATGGCTTTAAGGGCAAGGACACCTGCCAAAAAGCCACTTCAGCCTCAACTAGAAGTATTTTTGGCCGTCCCCATAAAACAGGAACCAGTGTGCGATTCAGAGATTGTACAAAAATAAAGATTTTGATGTAAATATTTTTTTTAGGTGCATTTTAAGTGATTTTTTATTTACAAAAATAATATAATTATTATTTTTGGTCACAGTTACTTAGAATAACTTTTAGAATAAACAAAATATTATTTTTTTCATTTTTGTAAAATTCAATTATATATAGAATTATTGTTTATACTCAAATTAACCAAGCAAAATTCTTTAAAGATATAAACAAAAATTAATAATATTACATCAACCGGTGCCAGTGTATGGCAACCTAGTTCAATGTATTGTAAATCTTATAGATATCTTAACACCATGTACTCGAGCAGACTACGATTTTTAAAGTTGTTCCGTTTTCAGTTAATTTCATGCAAATAGTTGTATTCGTTCAAAAATTGCTAACTTAGCTAGTTGAAATGGCCGCAGACCCCACTGTGCGCTTGTCCCTTGAATCCTATGTTTTCGAAAAATATTTAAAATATTACTAGATGAGTAATGCATACGCAGAAGGGTAAAAGTAACGTTCAGTAAGATAATTCAAGAAATTTGTATTTTCATTTCTTATTCTGTTTACAGAACAAAAGCAAATATCTTGCTCTTCAATAGAACAAACGAAACTTGAATTCTTGACGTCTCATGATACACTTAACATTTCCGGCTTTGTTTTGAATGTAAGTATGCATTTGTTTCTCTAGAATGATTAACAGTACTTTAAATTGTTTATAACAAATGAGGTTTTAATTGATACATACTACGTAGCTGAAAAAATCATTCTTAATTCCATTTCAGAAATGCAAAGAAGAAATTGATGAAACCGAAACTGCAGCAGCACTCAAAAATGTTTTATTAAAAGGCAAAAAGTCGAATTGCTTGTCTTTTAATGAAAGCTGTGAAACTGCGGAGTTGACTGTACCGCTTAATCTTGTTTCCAGTGAAAATAATGCGAAGTTTTCCTAAAACGCCAAAAATATTCGTGTCTTAGAATAAAATCCATTAACACAAATTGTTTTATTGTTAAACTTTCGCAGAAGGGAAAATAAAAGGTGTAGAACTAATTATTTCTATATATTATAAATATAAGTTTAATCCTTTAAATCTAAATTTGATTAATTTTTAACATTAGAAACTAATACCAAAATACTTCTAAAATAAGACTACATACAATTTTTTCTTGTAAGTTTAACCTTTTAAAATAATATCACAATAAAAAACTTAGGCATTAAACAAGGACATAAATACTTAATGTAACTAATAAAAATAAAAACGTTGATTGATATTTATTATAACCATTTTACAGTATTTTCAATATTTTAAAACCACGACTTGGTTCTATGGATATTACATTGGATTTTAACAATGACTTACTTAGCTTTCAACGAAATATAAAATTTATAAAGTTACAAAAATTTATTTAAATCTCTTGCCTATATGAAAATCATGTGATAATATAATAATCTCCATAAACATTTTAATAGTAAAACTATGCAAAAAGCAATAATAACATATTGAACAATTTTCAAGGAAATATTTAAATTGTATACAATTATAAGACATTTTAATTTAAAAAACTATATGCTGTTTACGAACCTATATAATTCTAATTAAAATAAGGTCTTTAAATTACGATAAGATACAAGATTAATACAAATTTATTTTTTCAAATAAAATACTCCCAAAAAATTTTAAAAGTTCAAAAAATTTTTTTTTTTATCTGGTGATTTGACTTTAACGCTTTTTCCCCACGGCTTGATTAGTCCAGCAATAAGAGTGTTGGACCCGGATGATGGAAACGTTACTCATAGCTCATGTATGCCGGAAAACACTATATCTTCAGGGTATGTAGGAGTAGCTTCTGTTTTTGAATCATAATAAATTTGATATTGTTTAAAAACATTTTTAATTTTATTTTTTAATGGCTGCACCATCAAGTGGCTCTGGTGACACCAAGCCGAAGCTTGTTACGCGCAGATCACAGGCAGAAACGCAACCGAGAAGGGGGGCGCTATTGCATGAGGACCGAAACGTACCCAGCGACAAAAAAAAGACGCACTCCGAAATTTCTTGCATTTTTGACTTCCCCAGCTTGGGGTTTGCTCAAATCTGACGAGTTAATAAATCAATTCATAACGAAACTACATACTACTTTTTGATATCAAAATTAAATACAAATACTTTCCCAAATCACACATTGAGGGTCGGTATATCGACTTCGGGTTACGGTGCCCGTTTTGGAAAGTGAGAATAAAGTTAACCAACTGATAAACTGGTCGGTAAAACAATTCGTTCTCTTGAAATCCGTTTGACAACCAGAACGAAAAAAGTGTTGTAAGGCGCACAAATTTTCTTTACAGCGCGAAATGTGCTGCACAGCGCAAAACACAGGAATACTTTGATTATTGCATCAGCAGTTTATGCTTTGTTTACTTTCGTTCGTGATTTGCAAAAATGTATTAAGATAAAGTTCGAGGGAAAAACTTTTCCCAGCTGGAGGAGAATATCCTCGTTGATCTCGTTGAGAGCTTCAAAGATATTTTAGAAAATAAGAAGAGTAATGCCATAACATGGAAAAAAAAACAGAAGAGTGGAATCGGCTTGCCGAAAAATTTGATGCACAAAGTGGAACAATTCGCCCATGGAAAGCACTCAGGGAATAAGCTGTCAATATTTTCAGCTGTCAAATTTTCAATCGGTCAGCCGACCGCCGGTTGGAAGTTAACCGGATCCCAGCCGCCGGTTGGAAGCTAACCCTGACATGATCCCTTATGAGAACAAATTTTTGTTATCCGACACTTCAACGTTCCGATTCGTGCTAACCCGAAGTCGAGATTAACTCTTAGTAATTTAAACAAACGATGGAAAAAAATTACTAATTAATTAAAATTTTGTGCTATCAATCTCTAAAATGAGCTAAGGAAATATCGTTTTATTATAAAACAGGCCTCAGGATCGGTTTAAAAATGATATTGAGATAGCATCAGACCTGCCAAAAAGCCACTACAAAATTTTCGAATGAAAAAAAATTACTTAAATGGATAGAAGGAAAAATCAAATAGATATTCATTATAAATCAGTTCTTAAGCATAGTGAAGTCTGTGTGAATTTATAGATTTCTGGTATTTTTTGTAAGAAAAATAACGGTTATAAGTCTACTAATAGAATTTGACGGTTTGGTCAAACGGCTGCAATATAGCCGTTTATCCATCGATTCTTACAAACGATACCTTAAGCGACGCCTGGTAAATGTATTTAACACCGAATTCCGCCCAAAAAATATTTTTTTTTTACTTTTGCTGAGTTTTTAAAGTCAAAATTTCAAGAAAATATATCGCAAAAAATGATACAATTTTAATTTGAAAGCCTATCTTTGAGACGGTAATTTGCAGCTACAACGTTTTTGGGCTAGATTTTTGACTACATTTTTCAGCGTTATCAGAACACATTATCAGGCTGTAATAAAACGAAGCCTTAGAAATCGTGTGGTATAATACTTTGGATGAAGAAACCCTTACGACCCTTGTTGATACCATGCCGTCAAGGATAATGGGGGTTATTCAGGCCAGAGGACGAGCAACAACGGACTAATATATTATTTTAAGACTTACCATTTATTGTTTCTTTAAAAAAATTGAATATCTGAAAAACAAATAGACTTCTATTGAAAAAAAAATTTGTATAATACTTCATCAAAATTGGAAAATTTCTCCTTTGTTGTTAAATGGTCAAAAATAAGGGATATGTAACTTCAAGAAATGCAGTTTTTAGTTTTAACCTTGTATTTTGATTCTATTTCTTTAATATTACCTAAAATAATAAATAATTAACCGAACGATATCAAATATTCATAATATTTTGAAGTGGTGCGGTTTCTCTGACCGCCAGTGTACTTAGGTAATGTGAAAAAAGAAGCACTACCTCTGAGAAAAACATGAACAAAATTACATAAAATTCGTTGCATCTGATGTCCCACTGTGCGACGTCTGGTGATTTTTGCATAAGCACGGTTCCAAAGCCATCTATTGATGCATTGGTATAGACTTCTGTCTTATACATTTGATTGTAAATGGCTAGCACTGGGTTTGATATAAAGCATTTCTTCAACACGCCTATGGCGTTTTCTCCGTCTGGGCCAATTACAAACTTCGCATTATATTTCGTTGTCAGTCAAAGGTTTGGCTATAATCGCGTAATTGTAAATAAACTTTCTAAAAAAAATAAATTAAATGATGGTGTATTAATGGCGGAAGCTTTGATTGCGTTGCTTATATGAGTCCTTTACGAGAGTATTATTGAGGTTTGGAAGTCCTCGAGGATCGAGGTGTTTTTGGCAAAGGCAAGGAGTTCCCTTGGCGTCCTCCTGGATACGACTTCTAGCGATGCCAGCGCTGGTGCACCTAGGTGTCTGCTCCTTGCCCGTGAGAGAGCCGGACAGTTGCATATGAGATGTTCCTGGGTTTCGATAGCCCCGGGCTCATCATTTTCCCTACAACTGTATCGGTTGGTGATGCCTTGCTTGCTGCATGCGCCGCAGACAGACACTGACCAGTAAGTATTTTTCGGCTCTTTCGTTCAGTAGATTCTCACTGACTTAGTCGTGCTTAGTGCACTTCTGGAACTAACTGCGAACGACTGCATGAAATTAATCGCCGCCTGGCTGTCAACGAATATGTTAACCACATTGTGTGATCGCTCTGTAAGCTGAGCGACCTCTGCTGCCTTCTTGAAGTCGAAGACTTCCGCTGGAATATGCTGCATCGGTCCGTTAGCTTATATGACAACCTTATTTCAGGGTTTGTGCAGTATAGACCCGCTCCCACTCCAGTCTGCCGCAGTCAGCCGAGCGTGGATATCGAGGGGATCGATTCCGAGTGCTTTAGTTGGGGTTGACCTCAGCGCCCCTGTGATACAGCCTGTCGCTGGATTCTTTCCATAAGCTTGTGGTACGTCTTCTTTTCAGTGGCTTGCCACCACACTAGAACTCCATACAGCAGAGTTGGTCGCACCACCAAGATGTAGATCCAATGCATTAGGGCAGGTGACAGGCCCCATGTGCTGCTAAGCATCTTCTTGGATGCATAAAGCGCAATGGTGGCCTTCTTCACCCTTTCCAGTACATGGGGTCTCCATGCTCCATCCGTTCCATTATGGAGTTGAGGGTCGATGGACAAACACCCGTGATAAGTATGCTTATGTCGCCTGCATAAGCTGTTATCTTTGGGGCCTTCCTCTTGAATCTCTTTTTAGGTCGTCGACCACCAGATTCCAAAGGAGGGGCGACAGGACTCCACCATGAGGTGTGCCTCTGTGTGTCCCCTTTACCGGGGAAGCGGTGCCCTACTCTGATTGCACCCGTCTACAACTTGGTAGGTTCTTTACCCATAGTTTGATTGCTGTGATTACTGTGTGTATGTTAGTCGCTCCTAGGCGATTCATTATTGCGTTCATAGCCAGCATGGCTAACGTGCTCCGGACATATCTACGAATAATTCTAGTGCATACTTTTTGTTGTTGAAAGCTTTTTCGACGGTAGCTACCAAGGTTATTTAATATGTTGTTGAGAGGAGTATATTAAATATATCTTTTTTTCAAAATAAAAACACATGATTGGTTATTTAATTATAATGCAATGTTTATTGTGTGTTTGTGGTCGGAGCTGGACTAATTCTAATTAGCGAGGCCCGGCTGCAACAGCAGCCGAAAGCTCTCTACATTATAGCCGTCGAACCATTGCGACTCTGATGATTTCCTCCCAGCCTGTTATGGCCTCTTCGACGCGACCGAGAAACCATTTGAGAGGTGGCAAGTTCTTCTCTTTTAAGATCAAATCCTTAAGATCCTATCCTTGTTTTTCATAGTGGCTCCCCATTTGCTCCTCCCTTGCTTGGGTACGTGTGGTCTAGCTGCCGTTGCCAAAGCGCAGCGATTGTTGGTGGTGTTGGCCACACCTCCAACCAAGCTTGGTGTTCTGAAGCGACGGCGTCCAGCGCAGATCAAGTAAAAAAATAAATATAATTAAAGACCAGCGCCAATCTGCATATCGATTCGCTGAGATCTATAAAATAAAGAGTCCGCTAAATTTATATTTTTCGGTAGAGCCAGCAGCATTAAAACCACAGAGCGGGTGATAGTCGGTGATGGCCTTTTTTATGATAGCCGTGAATGCAGAGCTATAGCTAACATCCTGGGACTGCATGACGACTTCCACAGTCTTATCAGAGCTATGTAACTATTCTCCTATGCCTGATATCGAAACTGGCGACTGCCGATGATTTCGATGCACATGGTCAGCCAGACGAGATGTTATGCAATGGAACTGCGATGCGGAATCGAGTAGCGCCGGACACGGGACGAGAGTTCCAGCGCGATTTTTTACTAAAACGATGGCCATAGCTAGCAACACGTAATCGTTGGAGATATTGGGAATAAGTGTAGGGTGAGGTGATGACGCTGAGCATGAAATCAATGCAGATGTTTTATGTTGCGGTAAGCCCACGCCTGCCGAAATTACTGAGGATGCAACTGGCCTTTGAGTCATATGGATGATGTATGATGCTTCATTGACATTGCTTACAGCTTCTGGACTTGCACAGCTGCAAAACATGGCCCTTTCGTAAACGATTGAGGCAGAGATGCATTTTCTTTGCCTCCTTATAACGCAAAGTAGGGTTAAAACTAAAAAACATGCTGCATTTGGTAAGGGCATGGTTCTTTCCATCACAAAACCTACATGCAGAGTTATTTACGTTAGTAGACAAGGCAATGAGGACATTTTGGCTTGGATATTGCATGCTTTGTTTCGATTACCAACTCATTTTCCTGAGTCTCGATCATCCTGCATTACCTTTCCAGAAAGGAAGCCATGAAACTCCCCTTCGAGAGCTTATGACTTCAGCTTAGAGAGAGAGCTTATCAGCTTCTGCGTTACGATGTGGATTAGAAGTCCATCTAAAATTTCCTCTTTTGATACCAAAGTCCGAATCGCACGCAGATGAGCATTGATCTTATCGCTTAGCTGTCGAAGACTCCTGGCCGATCCCATCTCAACACCTTGTACCCCAAATATCGCATTTAGGTGTGCCTGAATGAAAATAATTGATGTCGAAACGATTAATAAACAATTCTAAAGCCTTTTTGTAGTTCATATCGGAGATTTCGAGAGAACGTATGGTTTCTAGTGCTGCCCCGTCTAGGCTATCACGTAGATACTGAAATTTTTTCAAACTACTTAGCTCTTTCTCCTTGTTCACCATAGTCTTGCACATCGAGAAGAAATTTGGCCAGTCTTCGTAATCTCCACTGAAGCGAGCCAGTACCAGAGCCTCGACTTCCGGGTTGACGTGTCGAAGGAAGTTTCTATGGGGAAATTATTATCTACAGAATGGAGCCTTTCCAAGCTGGTCTGGGCAGCGTTAAATTCAGCGTACATCACTTCGCTATGCTTTATTCGAGCGTGCAGGTCAGCTTCGTCAAACTGAACAACGGAATAAGCCGTAAGGCATGCATTCATAGCAACGAGTTGTCGCTGGATAGACATCGTCTTGGCTTTATAAAAGTACACCTCACTAGGCGCCGCCGGCAGAGCACACGAACGCCACAAGATCAGGGCTCACAACAAACAATAGAGGCACTAGCTAAAGTTTGCAAGTGCAAAATGTAACACTCTGTATGCGCCCGGCAGCCGAAAAACCAAACGACGAAAACAAACTGTTCAGATTTTGCACTCTGCTTTTACCTCATCTTCTCAGGCACAGCGCTTGCATTAACACACGCGCAGCAAAAATCCGTTTCTTGACGGCGTACTTGAACTCAGCTATGTATAACTATATATGTGTATATTAATAGCCCAGCTATATATGTATGTAGGGCTGTCGGCTTTTTAGAGTACGAAGTTTTCAATAAACTGCAGCCAAATGCCGGTAATTTATAATGTCGAGTGTCAATGCTTTTTATGTATGTGAGTTTATGTGTTTGGCATCGATTTGTGCCCAACCAGCTTAATCGCGAATAATGAATTGCCTAAGCGATATAGGTCATTTAATTATTAAGACCGTGGTGCAGCTCCATATCACGTCAGGGTCACCAAAATGTTTAGAGGAGTATATCAAATATATCAACTTTGTTTCAAAATAATAACGCATGATTGGGTGTTTAATTATAATGCAATTTTTATTGTGTGTTTGTGGTAGGAGCTGCACTAATTCTAATTAGTGAGGCCCGGCTGCAACAGCAGCCGAAAGCTCAGATCAGACAAAACATAAACAATTATGCTCGATGGCATTTACTTTACGTTAATATAAGAAACAATAATTTCACCATGAGCCGGCAGAAGAGCTTAGCTTTTGAACAGAACAACAATTAACTATATTCAGATTCCAGATATTTCAATTCAATTTAGATTCAATAGAATAGATTATTCAATAAAGATTTCCAAAGAATGCAAGTGTTTTTAGGTCTAGCGCTTCTGGCGGGCCTGGCGCTCTCAGGAGAGGCCACTAACCCGCCGCGCTGGGATGCCAACTACATTGTGAAGGGCACGCTGTACATACCCTATGCGGAGATAGCCGAGCCATTCTACGCTTGGTACGATAAGAACACCAAACGATCCCGCATCGACTACTATGGGGGAATGGTGAAGACGTACCAGCTGGCCGGGGAGGGGGATTACGGCACACTGCTGAAGCTGGCGCCCATCACGACTCATCAGGAGATGAACAAGCTTACCTGCCTGCAAGTCAACGGCACGTCTGAGCAGAAAGTGGAGACTCTGAGCATCCTGCCCGACGCAAAGCCCTTCAAGCTGATCGGCACCGAGACCTTCCTTGGCTTCACCTGCGACAAGTTCCGTCTGGAGGAGACCATCGGTCAGAAGAAAAACGTATACACGCTGTGGGTGCGCTACAAGAAGTCGCCACACTATCCGGCCAGCCGTATGCCCATCCCAGTGCGCTACGAGATGCGCGGTTACAACACGCTCCTGGGCTCCCATTACGATCATTATTACCTCGACTACGACAGCTATGAGCACGTCGATATACCCCACGAGGTGTTTGAGATCGACGAGAGCTTGACGTGAGTGGGCTTCCCCGGGCCGGGCACTGGCCACTATGCGACCTTCAACCCGATGCAAGAGTTTATTTCGCCCACCGACGACCACGTGGATAGGGCCTTCCACCACTTTAAGCACAAGCACGGCATGGCCTACCGCACTGAGCAGGAGCACGAGCACAGGAAGAACATCTTCCGCCAGAACCTGCGCTACATTCACTCTAAGAACCGGGCTAAGCTGACCTACACGCTGGCCGTCAATCATTTGGCCGACAAGACCGAGGAGGAGCTGAAGGCCAGACGCGGCTACAAATCGACAGGCGGTTATAACACAGGCAAGCCCTTCCCCTACGATGTGTCTAAGCACCAGGATGAGATTCCCGACCAGTACGATTGGCGTCTGTTCGGTGCTGTTACCGCAGTCAAAGACCAATCGGTGTGCGGATCTTGCTGGTCCTTCGGCACCATTGGCCACCTGGAGGGAGCCTTCTTCCTCAAGAACGGCGGTAATTTGGTCCGTCTCTCCCAGCAGGCATTGATCGATTGCTCCTGGCCCTTTGGCAACAACGGCTGCGATGGCGGCGAGGACTTCCGCGTCTATCAGTGGATGATGCAGGTGGGCGGCGTCCCCATCGAAGAGGAGTACGGACCGTATCTTGGCCAGGACGGCTACTGTTGCATCAACAACGTCACCCTGGTGGCGCCCATCAAGGGCTTTGTGAATGTCACCTCCAACGATCCGAATGCGTTCAAGCTGGCCCTCCTCAAGCACGGACCCCTCTCGGTGGCCATTGATGCCTCACCAAAGACTTTCAGCTTCTATTCGCACGGCGTGTACTATGAGCCTGAGTGCAAGAACGATGTGGATGGCCTGGATCATGCCGTTCTGGCCGTGGGCTTTGGCACCATCAAAGGCGAGGACTACTGGCTAGTGAAGAACTCCTGGTCCACCTATTGGGGCAACGATGGCTACATCCTGATGTCAGCCCGCAAGAACAATTGCGGCGTAATGACCATGCCCACCTATGTGGAAATGTAGAACGGTCCTTGGTTCGATTAATTCTTTTATTTTTCATTATTCTTTTTTTATTTTCTCGCCCCGCGGGCTCTAAATATGCAATAAACTTACATGAGCTGATACTATATGCTCTTTTGTAATCCCAAAAGACATCGTTCTGCTCTGAACATGTGTTAATATTTATTTGGCAATGAATAAACCTTAACTGGCTAACATCACTTATTTGTATGTTAAACAAAACAGACGAAACAATAAAATGAATCGTGAAAAACAAAAAAAATCCGAAGGCAACCATTTAACGGCTTCTTTCTCCTGGCGAGAGTCGAACCGCATCCCAGCTGGCTGCGCATTATGCTGCCAAAGAGCACTACATATTAGCTCATTATATCCATAGTTGGTCTGGTGGAGACCAACTACCAAGGGTGCATGAGTCCTTAGGCTCCTGGCAGGCGTTCTGAAGCCAATTGTACTAAGCATATCAGAGTAGTCGATGTTACTTTCTAGGTCGGAGACAAAAATCTGAGCCGCAATGGTTCTTCGATCCTCGAGAGAGGAGAGACGCACGAGGTGACATCTGCACTTATAGGACGGCAACGCAATGAAAAATTGCAAAGGCTGGATTGCAAACTTCAAAAACTTTCTTTGCAATCTTTAGAGACGCGCAATTTGAACGACACCAATGGGGTTCCGAACTACTGAACCATACTCAAAGAGCGAGCGAACAAGTAATGAATAAAGTCTAAGCTATTTATTGGGTTCCGCAGCCTGATAGAACCCTAGAATCTATACAATATTGCCAGTGGTGCAGCAATAAAGTAAATCTCTATTAATTTTGTTCGTTGTTTGCACTGCCCACTGTACCACATTGTCATACTACATATATATGCTCCCGCACGGCAGCAGCTTATGCAGCCGTTCTTTCTTTTGTTTATTTCTTTAGTCTTCGCTATGGCTCTCTCGATCTCTCGTTCTATCGCTTGCAGTAGGGCACGGGCGATTCGGCCCGCCTTCCCTTAAACTGTCTTGACCAGACCCTTTGCGTCTTCAATCTGACCTCGTCTTGAATCGAGCTAAACAAACATCAGACTCGTCGTGTTTCCGTCGTATATCCCACTCGAACCCTTCGTTGTCGCTTACACTATTTTTCAATAAACTATATACCATCCCCCACAATAAACCATATCAAACCGAACAACCAGGAATTATTATTACACACATCGCCAACATATGCTGCTGAAAAAGCTCAGTAGCTCCACACCTTGTATATGGGTTCCTGAACCGGGATGCATTGCGCGTAACAAAGACGTAAGGAGAAATTTGGAATCGAACAAATCAAGTATCTCCGTCTGCCTTAAGAGCGTAAGGTCATCTATCGAACATGAGGCCTGAACATTGAACAAACACTTGCTAAAGAAAACAAAGTAGCATTTGGTAATGTTAAGAGGGAGCGAGTTAAGTGTTTACCAACGAGCAACTCTATCTAGGTCGAGCTGAAAAAGGATACTGTCGCCTAAAGTTTTGACAGAATGGAAGATTTTAAGATCCTCAGCATAAAGCAGATGCCCAGAAACTTGAATGCTGAAACATATGCCATTGATGAAAATAGCAAACAGCAGCGGACCAAGAGCATTGCTCTGTGGAAGGCCAGAGTAGGAAAAAATGGGTCCGACTGCTTTCCATCCATAATACAAAACAACATAATCTCGCTGCTCCCACGAAACAACTGAGCAGGCCACATTGGCCTGGATTCATATCCATAACCGATGCAGCTTGGCTACTGAGGCACAGTAGAAGACTTTGTGAAAGGCCTTAGCAAAGTCAGTGTACACAACATCAACTTGAGAGTGCACTTTAAAGGCATGTGTGCAAAAACTACTGAAGGCTATCAGATTAGTGGTCGTTGATACACCCGGCATAAATGGGTTTGGGCATCATGAGGAAAGTGAGCTTTTTGGCAATGATTCAGACGTTTTGAAATATTGCGGAGTTTGGCAATTGGTCTATAATTAGGGATAGAATTCTTAGTACCTTTCTTAAAAACGGAAGTAATCGTGATATCTTTCCACTTTGCAATAAACTGACCCGTTAACAAAGAATTTGTGAAGAGAATTTTAAGAGGCTCACAAAATGCAACATCACAGCTGCAAAGCAGGAAGGCAGAAATCAGCAATTGCCTGCAAAATGTCTGCCTGCGATACATCAAGTGTGGCAATATTGACCACCGAAAGGATAGAGTCTAAGACATCCGAATCATGGCGAACTGCTCAAAATTGCAGCTAAAAAACTAAAAAAAAAGGTTTGCTATGCCACTATTTTATATACCAGTATTTGAGCTCAGGATACCAAGATTCATAGGTGAAGGAAGAGCATTCATCGATTTTTTTGAATTTGTGGGATTAATTAAGTCCCCTTTCAAAGTCGGCAATGTACTGATCATATACGAATTTGTTTAACTTGTAACGAAGATTCTTATAACAATATGACGATGGGTGTTCGATTTCGGATAAATTCGTACGAATTGAAATTGATGAGCTCTGGTTATCGCAGATTTTTGTTATCGATAGTGATGTTTTTGCGATATTTTGAAAACAGCTGTTTTTTTTTGGGCAATCAGTTGGCATATTTTTGTTTGAATATGTCTTTCGACTATTGGAAACTAAACTTTTATAACAACTCATTTCCACTTTAATGTACACTACTCCTAAATTTTGTAGCATTTTTAATGTTATTTGATTTATTTAAATAATGACCTGTCAGCCCTTGCCAACTATTGATATCGATATTTTATCTGTCAAAGGAAATTCGCCATTTGTTGTTGTTTTGGTTTTTTTGGGTGGGGTAAAATTTGAGGTGTCATTAAAAATAAATGAATTGTATACATTGAGATATACTAAAATAAATTTCTGATGTATAAATATGAACCGAAAACATCAGCTAATATGTTTATATTTTTTTCCCGCTCATACAAATTTGATTTATCAGCCATGTGCAATTCCTTTTTGAAATCGCTAGCTCATTAGCAACCGGTTTGAAATCGTAAAAATTTTACGAACTGCAAAAACCAGAGCCACTTTTTTGCGATATGTCAGTCAATCTGCAATTTTTTTCGATTTGCGATAACCAGAGCATAGCTGATAGAATACTATTTAACCAATTGAAAACATTATTAACTTGGATTAATAATAATAATGGCTGACCATACCAACAAACCCCAATCGAAGTCGGCAACAACGCAGAGTCGGGGTGGACGTCCGCAATGGCACAACTGCAGGCAGATCAACTGTCGTCAAATCAGTTTCCGGCCTCTGCCTATGCACAAAGCGGGAAACCATTATCGATACTGGGCAGAATTTGTCATCAAAGACTTTAGGAAATAGTGGCTCAGTGATACCAAGTTTGAAGTTCATGAACATCAACGCAGATAGATCCGTAGCGGCAGCGAGTCTTTATGAGACAAATTTAAAGAATTGTCTCGCAATTCCGGCTACTACAGGATAAGTTTCTCTCAATGGAAGCTCAAAACCCTTAAAATTATAAATGAGTCTTGAAAGAGAAAAAGGTTAATAATAGTTTTTTTCATTAGTTTTCATCATTAGTTCTCTGCCAGCCCAGAGAATGGCTTCCGCCTTACCTATTAATAATGTGACTACTCCATCTACTCTTTACGCTCTCGGTGTTCTGAAATTTATTTTTGTGTATCGACTTATGGAATCATCTACTTCCGTCTTCTTTTCTAAACTCAACCTTAATAGCTCCTCTGGCCTTGTAGTTACTTAAACTTTCTTGTTCCGGATAAACATGTCAATAGTATACTCGACCCCTCTTTCTGGCCGGAACAAACGATTTGCCACATGTTTACCAAGCGTACAACTAACCTTGAACCTAGTGTTGGTATATTGCCTACTTCATCTCCCTCCGATTTGCCTTCCGCTTAACCTTCCGTCTCAAAAAACTAAAAAATCCTCTTCCGCTAAAAATCACTTAGCAGAATGTACGTGGCCTGGGCAGCAAGCTCTGCAAATTACATACTGATAGTGCAACTTCTGAGTCCGATGTCATTGCCTTTTCGGAAGCTTGGCTTAATCCCTCGATTTCTAATTCATTTATAGATTAGATCGTCCATCTCGAGGTGGCGTTGTCCTGATAGCTGTTCGTTCGGACATAGCATCCCAATTCTTTTTCGTTGAAGAGCGTAACAATATTTAAATAATTGTAGTTAGAATTCGTCTGCGTTCTTTTAATTTATTCATACCATGCTCATACATCCCACCGTCTTCTGAATTTTCATCATACATGCTCACGCTGCCCTTCAGTCTGTTTTATCCCAACTTAATGATTCCGATCGTTTTATTGTCCTTGGGGATTTTAATCTCCCAAATATTACTTGGTCTCCTTCTGAAGACTCGGACTTGATGTTCCCATCCATGCAGCACGATTTCGTCGAATTTCCGTCCGATACTTCGTTGGGTCAGGTAAATGGCATATGTAATAATATGAGTGGGATCTTTGATCTCGTCTTCACCACCGATATATCGAGTACTCTTGTCAGCAGAGGATCACCACTATCTTTTCCTGAAGACCTTTCACAAAGCCCTCAACTATCTTTTGCTTTCAGAAGGCAGGAAACAATAGACAACACGACATTGCCGCTGTGGCCTGACTTTTTCTGATAGATTTCGGGATTTAAAATTTTTTAAAGAACTATGGTTTAGTTTTTTTTTAAGACTTTTTTAAAATCTTGTATTTTTTTCATGTTTCTTTCAGAGAAAGTGCTTACATTTTTCAGTTCTGAAAAACTGACAAAAGCTGCTACAAATCCAACCCAGACGCTTTGTAGCTACAACTTAACGTCTGGAAGATATTAAGCTATCAAATTCAAATTTGATAATTTTATGCGGTATTTTTTCCGAAAAAAAAAAATTTCTTGGTCAACATTTTTGGTTTTAGATTGGAACATTACTTAAGCGTCGTTTAAAAATCGATGAATGAACGGCTAAGGTGGAGCCGTTTGACCAAACCTTCGAATCTTGAATTTTGCTGTTCTGTACCATCCCAAATTCCATTTTACCGTTAACAACTGTTACAAAAAATGATTTTTGATATTTTTTTAAAGAAAAACGAAGGAGAACGTTGTGAGCCGCGTCTACGGCTGCGGCTCTACTTTATACCCGGTACTCAGTCAGTATATATGTATGTGAGCTTGTTGTAATTTATTTCATGTTCGCAAAAGGGACAAATTTAATTTTAGCAAAAAAAAAAAAAAAATTAAGTCGAACCCATTTGGAGATTTGTATCTATTAGATGTTGTTTGTTAGTTTACATACGTTTTTTACATTTGTCTTTTCTACATGTCTAAATCTACTTCCTACATATACATACACGGCTGTGTTCATTTCATTTGTTCCTTCTGGCTATAATAATGATCCGATCTGATCCAGATTCAACACTCTGATAGATATGGGCATTTTCTATGATTCTGTGTTTTTGGTTTTCCCGTATGTTCAAAATTGTAGATTTTCGTCCTTTGTGGGGGCGGAAGGGGGCGTGGCAAAATTTCGAAACAAACTCGTCTCGGTTTGGTATCACAGGAGCTTGGACACCACCCCGGTGTGTGAGAGAGAGCGAACGATGCATTTCGAAATGGTTTTCTTCATTGTGGCTATATTTATGATCCGATCTGATCCAGATTCAACACTCTGATAGATAAGGTCAGTGTCCATAATTCTGCGTTTTTAGATTCCTCTTATCTTTTTGTGCATGCCACAGATTTTAGTCCTTTGAGTGGGCGGAAAAGGCCGGGGCGAATTTTTGAAATACATTTGTAACAGTGTGATGGGACAGGAGTCTGGATACAAAATTGTGTTGCTCTAGCTTTTATAGTCTCTAAGCTATAGGCGCTAATGAAGACGGACGGACGGACGGACGGACGGACAGACAGAAATAGCTATATCGACTCTGCTATTGATGCTGATCGAAAATATATATTCTTTAGGGGTCGGAAACGCTTCCTTCTAGGTGTTACACACATCCACTTTTGGAACAAATCTAATATACCCCTATAGTCGTCGAGTACCGGATATAAAAACGCAACTTAGCCGTTTATCCATCGATTCTTACAATCAATACCTTAAACGACGCATAATTAACGTACCTATTTAAATCGACGAGGGGGAACGTTGTGCTTTATACCCGGTACTCAATCAGTATATATGTGAGTTTACGATCTATGTAATTTATAATATATTTGCAAAAGGTGTAAGGAAGCGATCCTGGCTGGGGTACAATTCTCACTCTCACCAGGGTCGAAATTACAGCGAATAACAGAGTTTTGGCCAGGGATAGGGGGAAAAGGTGGTATTCTTAGAGCGATGACCGAGAGAAGAAAAGCGCGACGGCCCCACGATCACAAGGGGCGGGGACACAAGTAGGGATCAGGGTTTCACAAGGATACCGACCGCTGGCGCCGGAGAGGGTCGTGGCGATCGCCGTACGACTCCCTTTTGGGTATCCACTGGTCAACGCACTTCGATGGGGGTAGGAACACACTCAGCCAACAATTAGGGCGTTACAAAAGGGTGGAGGCAGCCGTTATAGAACACACTACAAAATGGGGGAGGGGTAAGGAACACGCGGGGACGCCAGTCAGCGTCTCAAAATGCCGAGACAAACGTCGGACGGCAATATTCAAGTTTATTCACGTTTTTTTCTTTGCATATGCTTGTTCACCCAGGCTACCGCACAACTCAGCTACCCCTACACATGCAGCGAGGCTCGCTTACCCCTACTCAACGTTTCTCTGACCGGTGAATTGGTCAGCTCCAAGTGCCGCTCTCGTCCTTCTTCCTACTCTCAGAAGAGGGATTACTGTCTTCTCGGGGTATCCTCTGGGCAAGATGTATCACTCCACTCACAGCGTTCGGCTCTTTGATTCCCGGCACTACTTTTACGAACTTTCCGCGGGCACAACCGTCATCTTTTTTTGAGTTCTTGGCTTGGCTTTCTTTTGCCCGCCGACACGTCTGTTCAATTCTGGCTCTCTCGAATCAATCCTCTTGGTTACTTTTCCAGCCGGTCTCCAGCCTCCTATCGACTCGTGTTCTGCCGGCGTTTTTTTTTGCATTCTCTCCTGCTCTTCTGGCGATTTGGCTCTCTTGGCGTACGGCTTCCACTTGCTGGCGTACGTGCGTGGGGTTTTGCCCTCCTCTCTCTCCGTCGTCGATCTCGCCGTTGGGCTTCGCTCTCTCGTTGTCGGCGGCATCGCCGTCGGCGTCTGGGTCTTCGCTCTCTTCTTTGGTTGTCGTTGGGCCTCGCTCTCTTGTTGTCGGCGGCATCGCCGTCGGCGTCTGTGTCTGCGCTCCCTTCTTTCGTCGCCGTGGGCCCGCGCCTGGCTAAGGATGGACCGTGCTGATGGACCGTGCTGCTCGTGATTCTATTCCCCCCCTTTTAAATCACGAAACGCTCGTATTCTTATTGGCACTTTGGGCCGTATAATTAACAAAATTACTGACTCATGGTATTGTCGGTACTTACAGGCTATATGTCCTAAAAGTATTTAAAGGAAGGAATTCAATTGATGTCAATAATTAATACTAAAGGAATTAAACGAGGCTGATAAGGAAATGAAGCAAACTTAAGAATAAAACGAGAGGGAACGTTGTGAGCCGCGTCTACGGCCGCGGCTCTTCTTTATACCCGGTACTCAGTCAGTATATATGTATGTATATAGCTTACGATATATGTAATTTTTTACATGTTCGCAAAGGAAAAAAATTAAATTTTAGACAAAAAAAAAAAAAAAAAATTAAGTCGAACTTTTTCGGAGATTTGTATCTATTGGATGTTGTTTGTTTGTTTACATACGTTTTTTACATCTGTCTTTTCTACATATCTTAATCTATTTCCTACATATACATAAACGGCTGTGTGCGAGAGAGAGAGGGAATGAGTCTGCGCTTGGAAGGCTACTGAAATTTCATTTGTTCCTTCTGGCTATACTAATAATCCGATCTGATCCAGATTCAACATTCTGATAGATATAAGCATTTTCTATGAATCTGCATTTTTGGTTTTCTCTTATCTTCAAAATTGTAGATTTTCGTCCTATGTGGGGGTGGAAGGGGGTGTGGCGAAATTTTGAAACAAACTCGTCTCGGTTTTGGATCGGAGCTTGGATAGAAAGTTTGGTTGATCTAGCTCTTATAGTCTCTAAGATCTAGGCGTCAAAATATTCGATCAGGCATAGCGCCCACCGCGGTGTGTGAGAGAGAGCGAGAGGGAACGATGCATTTCGAAATGGTTTTCTTCATTGTGGCTATTATTATTTTTCAATCTGATCCAGATTCAACATTTTGATAGATATGGTCATTCTCTGTTATTCTGCGTTTTTAGTTTTTTGTATCTTTAAAATTGTGTATTCCACAGATTTTCGTCCTTGGAGTGGGCGGAAAAGGGTGGGGCGAAGTTTTGAAATAAAGTGATAACAGTGTGATATGACAGGAGTCTGGATGCAAAATTTAGTTGCTCTAGCTTTTATAGTCTCTGAGATATAGGCGCTCATGAAGACGAACAGACGGACGGACAGACGTGCGGACAGACAGACATAGCTATATCGACTTGGCTATTGATGCTGATCAAGAATATATATACTTTATGGGGTCGGAAACGCTTCCTTTCGGGTGTTACACACATAATCTTTTGACACAAATCTAATATACCCCTATACTCTTCGAGTACCGGGTATAAAAATACAGGACAAGAATTATTTTTTTTCGAGGTTTCTTTAGTTTTCAAAGGCGAAAATTTGTACACGGAAGCCGTAAACTAGTTTTGAGTTTTATTTTGAGCGAAAAAAATGAGAATCATTTATAATCATTATTATTGAGTTTTATTTTTTTTGGATCAAAAATAATGATTACTTATGATTATTATAAAATTAATTATTATTGGTGAAGAAAATCGTAAAAATCATTACATAATCATTATGACGTGATTTTTAAAATAAAACTTAGAATGTGTTCGGGCCAGCAGCATCATCGTAATTCAAACCCACTGTACTTAACATTAATACAACAACATATGTAAACGCTAACGTTCGGCAGCGCTGCTGCGCACTCTCTATGCTAAGGGCTCTCCGCAGCCGCCGCTTCGGCTCTAGCATTGATCTGCCGACGTTCCGAAATTTAGTGCTATGCTAATCTTTCTGCGCGTTGGTTGGTTACGGTCCCTGGAAAAAAAAAGCACTACCTCTAAAAAAGTAATAAAAAAAATACCAGATTTCAAAAATTCTTAAAAAAAACTTTTCCAAAAAAAAAAAAAAATATGATTGCTTCAAAAATTTTAAATCCCCGAATCTATCAGAAAAAGTCATTTTTTCAAGCCAAAAATGGCTTGCGCTGGGTATTTGCTGTGTTGTTAGTTTTTGTTGTCGTTGTGCTGTCTGTTCTTATTGGAGATGCGACTGCAGATGAGAGCTCCAATCACGCACTATGGCAGCTCACCAAGAGGTACAAGAGGCAAACGACATCAAACTTTCCCATTAAGAAGGCTGATGGCTCGTGGGAAAGATCCTCAGCGGATAGGGCTGAGGCTTTCGCATCCAACCTGGAAGAGAGGCTTCTGCCCTACCAGACGGCAACTCCCGGTGGCTCCGATCACGCTGCAGGAGGTTAAAGAAGATGTTAAGAAGCTTAAAACAAGAAAAGCCCCAGGAGAGGATGGTATTGACAACCGAGTGGCTACTGTCCCTCAGAGCCCTGTTGCTTCTGCTACTTATCTTTAACTCGGCTTCGAGACTTGGCTACTTCCCCAAGGCGTGGAAAAAAGCAAGCATCGTCATTTTCCTCAAGCCCAACAAATCGCCAGAGGACATGGACAATTATAGACCAATAAGCTTGCTTTCCACGTTTGGCAAACTTTTTGAACGCTGTATTCTAAGAAGAGTCCAGGATACCTCAAGAATCGAGGAGGCAATACCGAACTTTCAATTTGGATTCATTGAGACAATACTCCAAGGGTACCTTGACATTCAACAGGCTTTTGACCGTGTATGGCATAATGGGCTGCTTTTTAAGATCAAACAGCTGATCAACCCACAACTGTACGCTCTGGTCAAAATTTTCCTTGTTGAGAGGAGCTTCTGTGTGTTACAGAGTGACGTGGCCTCCGCACCCAAATACATCCGAGCTGGAGTCCCTCAGGGCAGTGTACTGGGGCCACTTCTATACACACTGTATGACATGCCGAAGCCAAACATCACTAGAATGCACGGTAGCCAAACCCTTAACAAACCCTTGCGGCTACTTTCGCTGACGACACTGCTGCAATGGCTAGAGCAGAATGCATTTATAAGGCTACAGACATTCTGCAGGGATACCTCAAAAAGTTTGAAAATTGGGCTTGCAGGTGGAACATTAGCATTAACCCCGACAAATGCGCGTTAGTAACACACACCCTGAAACAAGGAAGCTGCCCTGGGGTATTCCTGCACGGAATTCTAATCAATCAACAAAGGGAACATAAATACCTTGGCATTACCCTTGACTCAAGACTAACGTTCAAAAGCCACATCAAGAATAAGCTCGGAAAATGTACTGGTTGTTAAACGACAAGAGCAAGCTAACGCTCAAAAACAAAGTTATAATTTACAAGACAATCATGGCCCCAGTATTGAAGTACGGCAGGAGGAGACTCGCCAGAACCTCCATGGCCTCCATTAAACTTGGTTAAGAATGACCTACGACGCACCCTTCAAGAGGATTTTTTAATTCGATTTAACAAAGTTTACATCACCCAATATAAAAGTAGCTTATTAGTTACAGCACATATTTTTATCGTTATTAATATTAATGTGATATATATTTAGTATAGTAATAAAACGAATATAAAAAAAAAAAATCCACAGAGAGAAAACAAAAAACGTTTAATTTCGTCGAGTTGAGAGCTTAAAGATCCGATTTCAGAGATAACGGGGACACGGGGTCACTATAGGATAAACATAGCTTGAAATCATCACAATACATTAGGACACGGGAATGAGATTGAACTTGGAGAAGATTGCTATCTTGAGGCACACCCGATAAAATAAAAACAAGTTTAGAGCGAGAGCAGTTAAAGCAGACACGCTGAGAACGATTGCATAGGTAAGCTTTTGTCTAGTAAAGAAGTTTAGTCGAAAACCCTAAGAGAGATAATTTATGGATAAGAGGCTTGTGATTACTTGAAACAAAAGCTTTACTGAAATCAGTGTAAGCTACATCAGTTTGTTTGAAAATCCTTCAGTTATAAAGGTTGAAAATTCTAGAAGGTTAGAAGAAACTGAGCGATGTTTTTAAAATGCGTTCTGAGATTAGGAATGGCAGATAAATTGGAAATACAACGGCAATTTAAAAAATCAGATTTAGACGTCTTTTTATGAATGGGAATTATGTAAGATTCTTTCCAGACGGTAGGAAAATCACCTAACTCGAGAGAAAAGCTAAAAAGTTTCATGAGGAGCCTTTGTGTACTTCTCCCCAGATTAGGCACAAAGCTTAAGAACGGCACTGGTAACCGAATCAGGGCCAGTATAGAATGAAAATTTACATGATAATTTAAATTTTTAAGTAGTCAATTATAATCGATGAAGGGGGAAGGTCTGGCGTCTGGCTAAAATTCAATTTGTCCCTTTTGCGAACATGTAATAAATTACATATGTATGTGTATCGTTAGTAGAGCCGCGGCTGAAGACGCGGCTTACAACGTTCCCTCTCGTTGATTTTAGATAGGTACGTTTAAGGCATCGTTGGTAATAATCGATGGATAAACGGCTAAAGTGGAGCCGTTTGACCAAACCTCCGTATGCCGTATTATTTGGCCGTTAAATTCCGTTATAGTTGTTGGAAACACAGATTTTTTGGTATTTTTTGTAAGAAAAATAAGCGTTATATGTCGACCAACGGAATTTATCGGCAAAATTCGGCATGCCCAGGTTTGGTGTATGGCTCCACCTTATAGGCTTTTTACACTGCCGCATCATTGTCGAAGGTGCGGAAAAATGATGCGAGGCGTTTACACCTTAGCCGCATAATTTTCGCATAATTTTGTCAGCTGTTCGGGCAGCTAATGTAAACAAACGTTGTGAGTAAGAAGAAGAGAGGAAAATCATTGTGGGGAAAATGGTTTTTATCCTCGATCGGCCGAATAATTATTTCGAATGAACAAAGACACGGCGCACAAATAAAATTACAAAGCTCTTTATTGCGTGAAATCAGAATTGCAAGTGTCTCTTGCTTGCCCTTTTCATTATATCATTGCCGCTCCGATCGCTGAGCGCAGCTTCGCTCGGAAACATAGATAAACATAGAACATAGATGACAAAGAGCGAGCTGAGAGAGGGCAAGCAAGCAAAAGCTTTAACAAACATATTGGCAAACATATTACATCTAACTTTGGTCGTACAAATATGCTGCTGAAGGCCAATTATTAGCTGCTATTTCGCAAGCAACTAATCAGTGGGGGTCTGCCCCGAACATGCACCCCCCGTTGGAAGGCAAAGGCTTTCAAGAGATCCATCCTGAAGGGGCAGGACCGCTATCTTTCCAACGGCCCTTTTGAATAGGCCTCTTTGGGTGCGGATGACGGCTACTCTGATGGTTCCATCTTTTCCTGGGATGACGCTCTCAATGCGGCCGAATGGCCACTTTAACGGTGGCAGCGTTTTTTCCTTGATCATGACGAGCGCTTCTGGCTTGATATTTGGAGACGATGACCACCACTTGCCCCGCTCCTGAAGAAGTGATAGATACGCAGTACTCCATTTTCTCCAGAAAGCCTGCTTCATTTGGCACAAACGCTGCCATCGACTCAGAAGGTTGACCCGTAGATGCGTCACGTCTGGCTCGTCGAATGCAGCACTTGGTGCTCCATTAAGAAAATGGTTTGACGTGAGCACATCCAGATCGTCAGGACTTTCTGTAATTGCATAAAGTAGTCGAGAGTTTAGCAAAGCAGAGATTTCACAGGTCAGGGTCTGAATTTCATCAAGGGTGAAAATGTAGGTGCCAACGATGCGATGAAAATGATTTTTGGCAAGCCCCCAAAGTGAGGTGAGCGAGGGGGGATGAACTTCCAATCGATTCCACTAGAAACGCATAGATTCGATAAAGCCGACGTATGAGGATCGCTGAGGAACAGTTCCCGAAGTTCCAAAAGCTTATTTTTTGCTCCTACAAAATTTGTCGCGTTGTCTGACCAGATGATTCGATGTTTGGGACGCAGACTTATAAAACGTCTCAATGCTGCCAAAAAAGATTCTGGGACAAATCCCGAACAACTGCCAAGTGAGTCGCTTTGGTGCTGAAACATACGAAGACAGCGATATAGCATTTGATTGGAGGCCTGCTTCTGACTTCCGACTTGTAATAAAAGGGTCCGCAAAAATCAACGCCCGTTGTTTGGAATGCTGGATTAGTCCTTACGCGATCCGCAGGCCTACTTCCCATGATATGCTCCCTCAGCACTGGCTTCAACCGAAAACATCGAACACATCTGCGAATGATGCCTGCCACATATTTGCGTCCACCGATAGGCCAGAATTTTTGCCGAGGTAATCCAAGCAATCCTTGAGCTCCTGCATGGAGAAATTTTTCGTGAAATAAGACGATAATAGGGGCAGTGACAGGATTCCCCTTGGGAAGCAAGATTGGGTGTTTTGCGTCGTAGTCCAAGTCAGAATTTTGGAGTCGGCCTCCAAATCGAATTAATCGAAACCTGTCCAGAAATGGATTCAGTGAGGCCATCGTGCTTTTTGGTGGTAAAGTGTTCTTGCTGGTGAGAGCTCTTATCTCTTCCGAAAATTGTTGTTGCTGTATTGCCCTTATGAGTAAATGCGTGCCGTTCTTGATGTCGCTTACGGTAAGTTGTCCTCTCGACTGCGGTAAGCTTTTTTCCTTAAGAGTTTTGAGTTTGCAATCGTATGATATATCCCTTTCCTTTGAAACAATTAATGCTAAACGACGACGTTCTGGTACATCAGTTGGCAATTGCAAGCCTGCAGGCAAGTCTGAGCTCGCACGAAGCAAAAATGGTGGTCCAGAAATCCAAAGGCTGTTATCCATTAGTTCAGTAGGCGTGGAGCCACGCGATATGATGTCGGCCGGGTTCAACTTTGTGGGCACGTGATGCCAAGTCATTCCAGCAGTGAGCTCCTGTATCCGCTCAACCCGATTAGAGACAAATATATTAAAATTCAATGGCGATTTCCGAATCCACGAATGCACAATACCAAGAGCTTCCGAACGCATGTACACACACGCACCATATGCTGCCTGGCTCGCATCACAAAACGCATGCATTTCTAGTCTGGCTTGTTGTCGAAGAACGTAACGTGGAAATTTGAAGTTCTTGACTATCGACAACTGCGAAGTTAGCTCGTTCCACGCCGTATGAAGATCCTGGGGCAGACTTTCATGCCAGTACAACTTTAGGTTTTCGTTCCATAACGCCTGCATAAATATTTTTGCCTTTGTGATAATGGGAGAGATGAGTCCTAAAGGATCGTAGAACCTAGCTAGCGTAGAAAGGACCGAACGCTTCGATATTGGACCTGCTGCGGCTGCGACGTGAGCAAAACTAAACAGAAGGTAGTACGTGGTGGGATCCCAGACTAGACCAAGGGCTTTAGTGACCTCTGTCCCGTCGTGAAACGTAAGGAACTTTTCGCGATCCGCCTCAGACTCGCCTTCCAAAGCAGCGACTTCATTTGAGCACCATTTACGTATGGGAAAACATCCTTTCGAAAGTAGATCCTTTACCTGATGACGAATCTCAATGACCGACTCAATGCTGTCCCCTCCTGATATGAGATCATCGACATAAAAATCTCTTCGAACAATGTCCGCACCAAGCGGAAAATATGACTCCTCATCATTTGCCAATTGATGCATAGCACGAATTGCCAAGAAGGCGGCAGGTTTGGTCCCATAAATGACAGTCTCCAATTTGAACATTTGAATCTCCTCCTTCGGGTCGTTACGCCATAGGATGCAATACACATGCTGATCGAGATGAGAGACGCGTACACAGCGGTACATTTTGCAGATGTCGCCACACAAGGCAACTTTGAAGAAGCGAAAACGAAGCAGTGTTATTAGAATTTTAGGTTGGATAGTGGGTCCAGCCATTAGCGCATCATTTAGTGATATTCCAGACGCTGCTTGTGGACGCAATGGTGAGGCAAAAAGTACTGAGGGAGGTCTAATTGTCGTGCAGTGGGAGACATGTGTCCTAAATCCAGGTACTCCTGGAGAAATTTAGTATATTTTGCCTTTTTTGCCTTTATATTCTGCATTTTTTGCTAGCTTTCTTTCCAAATTTAGAAATCTACGAAGCGCTTGCTGATAAGATTCTCCTAATTCCTCCAAACTGAATTTAGTTGGCAAACGCACGGAGTAAGCTCCGGAATCTAGGCGAACGTAATTCGCAACAAAATGCTGCTCACAATGAATATCTTCCTCTGAAATTGATGAGGGCGAATAATCTCCGTCTACTTCCCAAAACCATCTTACAATGTCGTTTAAATTGGTCTCGTCAGCGGCGATACTAGAGGACTCTTCAACAACTGCTAGTGCCGCACGGCTATTCCCGGAGTTGCTAATGCCTCCCGACACTATCCAGCCAAGTTTCGTTTTCTGCAATGTTGGTAACTGGCCCGACAGTCGAATCTGTCCGACGCACATTAAATCGAAAAACAAACCAGCAAACCAGTGGAGCAGTGTGTGATGCTTGGCCTGACACTGCCTACATGTCCCTGACCTGCAACGTTGCAATGGATGACCTTTTTGAGGCAGTTTAGGCAAAGGTGGCTTTTCTTCGCCTCCTTGTATCGCGACATTACAGGGAGATTTAAAAACGCCTGACATCGGGATATGTAATGATCGGAGGATTTACAATAATTGCGTATGAAGTTAGTATGGTCATGAATGGATGTGAAACCTGCTGGGTAGGACTTGCTACCATATCCATATCCATATCCGCTGCCACATTTTCGAGCATCCGAAATTTCCTTTCCAAGAATGAGGAAATGTATTTCCACAGAGGCAATCTCGAGTTGGGCACGCTCTCCTCCCATTTCACCTTCGTCTTGTAGTCCAATTTCGTGCACACGATGTAAACTCGCAACCCATCCGAAATCTCTTGAGGTGTAGCCAAGGTTCGAAGAGCACGTAAGTGCGCATTGATTTTGTCGCTGAGCACACGCAAGCCTATGGCCGAGCCCTTCTCCACCCCTTGCAGCTTGAAAATAGCCTTGATATGTGCCTGAAAATGCATGAGCTTATTATCAAATCGCAACTTTAATAAATTCAAAGCCTCTTCGTAATTTCCCTCAGAAAGACCCAATGAACGAATCGTGAACGAATACCCACGCAGATACTAGAATTTCTCGATGACCGGTATACGCGACTCCTGGTGCACCATTGTCGAGAACGTCGAGTGGAATTCTGGCCAATCCATATAGTCTCCACTAAATCGAGGAAGCTGCATCTCGGGCAGTCGGGAACGGCCCATAATGTCATAGGCAAACGAAGACGAGTGCTCGTCGAGAGTGTTGCGAGCCGTTGAATGAGCAGCATTAACCGTGCGAGCAGTCGTCAATTCCCGTGACAGCTTGGACCTGACCTTGACATAGATATTGGCGAAGTTCAGTAGGGCATTATTGGCCAGCTGCAGCAAGTCCAGCCTTTTAAGGCTCGTTTGAGCGGCATCGAAATCCGCATTCATTCGTTCGATCTGCTCTACGCGAGCTTGAAGCACCGCTTCATCTAAATCGGCCAGCTCTTCCTTGGTGAGAAAACTATCCATGGTATTTAATTGACGCGCGATGGACTCAGCCTTTTGTTTATAAAAATCGAGGTCACTAGGCATGACCGCGTTCGCGACATTGTCAGGCTCAGGTGCTGCCATTTTGGGGGTTTTTTTTTTATAGTCACTTAGCACGATAGAAAAGACACCCTGTATACGTGTAAAAGTGGAAACCGCAAGCAAAAGGATAACAGCTAATGCGTTTAGCTGTGCGATCTGTCCGATTCCGCTTTGTGCTCCGTTTGTTTGTGTGTGTTAGTTAGTTCACTGCACTGCCCAATGCACTGTAATGACCGAATTACCGCGACAGAGAAACGTATAGCCAGCCACTGCGTTGCTACGTATGTATGTTTCAGCACCGAATTATGCTCGAAACGACGAAAAAATTGACAATGTTCAGCTAATTCGTCGGGGTCACCAAATTTTATGTGGGGATAATGGTTTTTATCCCCGATCGGCCGAATAATTATTTAAAATTACAAAGCCCTTTAATGCCTGAAATCAGAATTGCAAGTGTCTCTTGCTTGCGCTTTACATTATATCATTGCCGCTCCGATCGCTGAGCGCAGCTTCGCTCGGAAACATAGATAAACATAGAACATAGATGACAAAGAGCGAGCTTTGAGAGAGGGCAAGCAAGCAAAAGCTTTAACAAACATATTGGCAAACATTACATCTAACTTTGGTCGTACAAATATGCTGCTGAAGGCCAATTATTAGCTGCTATTTCGCAAGCAGATAATCGGTGGGGGTCTGCCCCGAACAATCATTTTCATTAAAATTTAAAGAAATGGTGAAAAAATTTAGTGATTTATTTTTAAATGTGGAAAACGGTGCATTTGGGAATTTCATTACGAGCACCCAATTGTTTATGGAGCTTGTTAAGGAGGAGTCCGATATATGTGAAGCTATCGTTGGCTCCATCAATCAAAACTTGTGTGCTGCCGACTTTAATTTTCCAGTGGCACTTTTAAAGTTGGAATTAGTGCATCCCAAAAGATCTTTGTGGACCCTTGTAAGTTGTTGTGTTACCATTTTGTTGTTTGCTATCAGATTTGTACCTATCAAATTTTAATTTAAATGTTTAGTAACGGTTTGGCGGTTATTGTTTGACAAAAACAGATGTTGGCTCTCGATACCCCAAATAATTTCAGTATTTTGTAAATATACAACACAGAATACGGTAACACTTGCCAATGATGCGACGCATGATTATAGATGCGGCCGCATCATTGTCTTCTTCTATCCACCGGGCTCGTATAGGCATCATTATCGCATGTTCCATTTAACGGAATAATAAATAATGCGCCACAGTGTAAAATGATATTAGCCGTTCAATTTGGTCGAGTAGTGTAATTATTATGGATAAATATTATTATTTATTATAATAATAATAATTATTTTGTTATTTTTGAAATATAATATATAATAATATTGTTGAGGAACCAGACGATAGTTTAAAGTTAGAAATAAGTCCATCGCTAAGCGAAGCATCGAGTATGAAAATCGAAAAAGAAGAAGAGACTCATTTTTTTCGTTTGCCACTGCGACGGCAGTTTTCAGTACTAAAAAGACATTGAATCGAACGAGAACAGAAAATATAGTCCACTTGCATTATTCCAGAACATTCTTTGGTCCTTCTAAGCGGATTTCTTGTACAGTTTTGTGTGCTTTGGTGCTCATTGGTAATTGTTAACAATGGAACAATTAAAGGCATTGGTGAAAGTCCGTGGCAGTCTCAAGGCCGGTATCACACGCGTATTGGCTTGGGCGGAACGGGACGAATAAACTACAACGGCGAATGTCGCCTCAGAGGATGACAATGCACTCTACGAGGAGAAATATCTAAGGGCACATGCACTGCTCTTGGAGAAAAAGGGTTTTGTACAACTAACTACAACGATCAACGTGGATGGCGGAAAGGGCTTCATCCACACAATGACGCCGTACTCAGTCTGCTACAACAATAACAACAGTTATTTGAACAGTTAGCCGCAAACCAGGTACGGCGAGCTCGGCGAATATATAGGTGCGGCGAATTCGAATTCTGCACTAATGCAATGCCTATAATTCAAATCGAAAGGTTCTCGGGCAAATACACAGAATGGACAGCGTTTCAGAATATCTATGAAAGTACAAGTACAAGAAAGTGCAAGCAGCATTTGACAAACACACAGATGTTTCATCATTTGAAAACACTGCTGATTGATGAGGCTGCCAACTTTGTACGACATTTGTCAATTACGGACACTGCTTATAACACTGCATGGGAACGTCTCAAGAAAAGGTACAATCGGCCGAGGCACATCGTAAATTCGTTTTTGGAACAATTTATGAGCTTGCCCACAACAACAAAAATTGATGCGGTGATGTTACGTAAGGTGTCCGGCGGAGCTATCGAAATTATACGTGGTCTGGATGCGGTAAATCAAATGGGATGCGACTGTTGGATGATATATCTGGCACTGGAAAAAGTCGACGTCGACACGCGGCGCGGGTTGAACGCAGTATACACAAAGTCTCACCCACTCTCGATGACTTTTTTAAGTTCTTGGATGATCGTTGCGAGGAATTGGAATTAAGCAAAGGGGAAAATAGTAACTCAAGGGGCAGCAACTGCACCAAATGCCATTCGACAGAACACATTCTGTATGGATGTCCACAATTTTTGGATATGACAGGTTTACAAAGGCGATCTATTGTAAAAGAGAAATATCTATGCTACAACTGTTTGAAACCTGGTCATTTGATCAACAAGTGTAAATCGAAATACACGTGTAAACAGTGCAAAGGTCATCACCACTCACTACACCATTTATGAGGTACTACATCGGGTACCATCGTGATTTTTGCCCAAACAGAAGGGGAGAATGATAGCAATTCAAACTCTCATCATAACACTGCGCTGACTTCAAGTCACATTGCCCAAGCAGAGGACACACAATCGATTGTATGTGAGCAAGGTACTGCAAAATCTACTCAAACAAAAGGATTGAACAGAAGCACCTTACCCACGGCCATGGTTTATGTTAAGAACGGAAATGGGAACTACATAACATGTCGCCTCTTATTGGATACTGGATCAGAACTCTCGTATGTATCAGAACGTTGTATACAACAGACGAAATCACCTCTGGGCAACATTTCTACATGCCACACCACCCTGTGTTGTCTTTATAGGGTCAAGCATTCAACGCGATCTGTTTGATATATGCTTGCGCTTCAGAATGCACAAATTCGTATTCTTAGCGGATGTTGTGAAAATGTTCCGCCAAATATGGGTCAGCGAGAAGCATCGAGATTTCCAGCGGATCGTCTGAAGAGAAGATCCAGCCGATCAAATCAATCACTTTCAATTATGTACCGTCACCTACGGAACCACATGTGCACCATTTATAGCTGTTCGGGTGTTGGAACAACTGGCTTCGGATCACCATCACGAATTTCCAAATGCTGCGAAAATCCTGCTGGACGATTTCTACGTTGCCGATGTTCTTACTGGATCAAACAGTGAGGATGAGCTATTACGGAACCTGAACGAACTTATACAACTAATGTCCTGCGCCAACCTTGAGCTCGGAAAATGGGTATCAAATTCCAAATGCATAACGGAGGATTCCGATACCTTCACACAACCAACTTAATGCTCACCAGCAAATGTTCTTGGACTCTACTGGCATCCTGGAAAGGACACGCTAACATACAATGTGGGTCTATCTGCAAATCCTAACTGCACAAAAAGACAAGCCTTTAATTCAAGATCCTTTTTCAACGACTATGGCTCCTCAATCTGAATTCGGATGATCCACCTGCAACCAAATTGGCGGACAATTGGCTAAAGTGGTGAGCTGACCTCGACACATTGCAGCGGTGTCAACTACCACACTTGGTTGGCATACGCTGCTGTGGTGTACAGCAGAGTAATACAAGACGATGGTTCGATTTCGGTATCTTTAGTGGCTGCAAAGACAAGGGTGGCCCCACTCAAGCAACAATCCTTGCCTCGCTTTTGCGGAGCACTTATTTTGAGCCAACTCATACGCTCGATTAAGGCTAAACTACGACACAGAATTACAACTGTATGTGCATGGTGTGATTCTACAATTAATTTATCCTGGCTATCATATGCACCAGCCCAGTTGAAGACGTTTGTGGGGAATCGAACCTCGGAAATTCTGGAGTCCATTCCACGCCATGCTTGGTGTCATGTGGACTCCAAAACTAACCCAGCCGACTGTGCATCCAGGGGTCTCATGGCTGCCGACCTCATCGAATTTCAGTTGTGGTGGACTGGTCCTTAATGGCTCAGATACAAGGATCAATTTTTGTTAAAGTTGAACAACTCAAAATTGTATTTATCTCTTTTAGAAAATGGCATACAAACTGGCATCACGAAACTAATCTTGGAACACGAGAACCGGGTGAACCTGCACCCTGGTGCTTCTGCACTCTTATTGCTCGGCAAAGATTCTGGATATTCGGCGCACGAAACCTCATACGCAAAATCACACATTACTGATTGGCTTGCTTTCGACAAAGACAGCATACATCACAGCAACGAATGGCCGAACTACCAAGTATTCGTATCACACAAGCGCTGGGCCAATCCTTCTTAAGGATGGCAAGGGTCGGAAACCACGCATCGGCAAAGGCTTTATATGCCTATTCGTTTGCCTGGTCACGCCGGCAATACACTTGGAACTTGCCACGGATCTGACCACTGAAATTTTCCTGGCTGCGCTGCGGCGCTTCATATCTTTACGTGGCAAGTGTGCTAAGATCTACAGTGAAAACGCCACAAATTTTATCGGTGCAGAACGCTCGCTCGATGAAATGCAAACACTATTGGCGTCACAGCAGCACACCAACCTGATCACTCATACCATGGCGGATGATGGCATCCAATGGGTATTCATTCCGCCACGTGCACCTCATTGGGGTGGAAAATGGGAATCGGCAGTTCGATCTGTTAAACTGCACTTTCGGCGAGTCATTGGAACCTCTATGCTTACATTTTAGCAGATGCATACACTACTTGCTCAAGTCAGCGCTGTGGTCAATTCACGCCAGGGTAGCTTTCTCTGAGTGGTACCTGCGAAACCAAGACATAGCCAGAGACCTTGGTGTCCCCCTCGTTGGCGATGTTATCAATGTCCAAGCCGAGAAATCACGAAGCTCGGGACTCACTCCAACGCACTGCCAAGGAGACTCGCCAGAACCTCACACAGACGACGGTTGCGACGGATCCATCCAATCGACCTACCAGACAGGAGGATCTAATGGCCTCCATTAAACTTGGTTAAGCAACCACAGAATAACATAATACGCACCCTTCAAGATGATTTTTTAATTCGATTTAACGAAGTTTACATAACCCAATATAAAAGTAGCTTATTAGTTACAGCATCTATTTCTATCGTTATTATTATTAATGTGATATATTATGATGATAATGATAATTATAAAGAAATTACCGGCAATTACAAAGTTCGGGCAATTTTTTAATGTGATATATATTTAGTATATTAAGAAAACAAATATAAAAAAAAAAATGTACCACCATACCGGATGCTGACTTGGGTCACATTCCTGAGGTCCGATTGAGGTACTGGCAGGGCATCCAGTCCATGTATCAAGGTTTCTGGAAACAATGG